>OZ010737.1:113923795-114256295 GCA_963932295.1 Tipula lateralis
TCCAATCCAATATCAGCGTAATGGTTGTCAGGTACTTAATCTAGTAAACAATATTAATTTAATTTATGGTTACAGATTCAGGAGCCGTAAGTTAATTAATTAAGAATTTTGAATTTTATTTTAACTTTGATAGGTGTACGGACTGGAGTTTAAATGAACAATAAAATTAATTATAATTAAGTTACAGATTCCTATCTAGTAAATTTATTTTTAGAATTTTATTAAATGATTTAATTTTAATACGTTATAGCTAAGTTGCAGGTAATAGCTAACCTACTCAATTATTTATTTATATAAAAATTTACCCTATACACGAGTGTATGTACAGGAAATTGTGTCGGGTCATAAAATAAATAAATATTACCCCTCGCGTTAGATGGTGGTGGCTCTGTAAGTATAGGGACGCAAATTTATATGCAGCAAATGATGAGAAGACCCCAGGATAATTAACCTAAATACTCCAGTTTCAACACCAATAATTATGTAACAGGAAAATGGTTCTGCTGAAGATTGTCGCCCTATAGTCTATTCTGACTCTCTGATGAGCATGATACAGTATTATGGTAACATTATCGTAAAAGATGGCTTAAACTATCAAACTAAATTAATTAAATTGTTTCAGATACCTGAGCCATAAGTTTAGAAAAAAAAAAAAAAAAAAAAAAAAATTTCTTTCAGAGTTCTGTACTTATGTTCTAATTAGGTTAGTTGTGCGGATGGGATATCAAATAAATAATAAAACTAATTAATTAAGTTACAGATTCCTGAGCGAACTAATAAATTTATTATAGAATTTTAATTTTAATTTAGTTTTAATTTTATTCAAAATACAGAAGAGAGGATAGGTGTTGCGGACTGGAGAATGCTGATTGGCGATTGCAGACTAGTAGATTAAAATTGTGATTGTCTTGTGATAATAGTAGTTTAGTACCGACTGTCATGGTGTCTGTAACCGGGTCGCTGTTTCCTAACTAACATACCTTCCAATCCTTACCTATCGTTTTATGTAAACGGCTGTAGGAATAGGCCCGGCGTTATCCGGGAATCTTGCCTAGCGCTTGGTCCTACAGTCTTATCAATCAATCAATCAATCAATATATAATAATATATATATATATATATATATATATATATATATATATATATATATATATATATATATATATATATATATATATATATACATATATATATATATATATATATATATATATATATATATATATATATATATATATATATATATATATATCGTTATAATATGAGTCTAATGCTATCTTTAAAGTCACGGTAACTATCCTGTGATTGTCATAGATTGTAATATCAATTGAAAATTATATTCCATCAATTTCTATATTTTTTCAAAATATATTTTGAAATATATTTTTGAATAAATTTTTTTAAAAATACATATTGAAAAAATATAGAAATTAATGGAACATAATTTTCAATTGATATTACAATCTGTGACAATCACAGGATAATTACCGTGACTTTAAAGAACGCATTAGACTCACATTTTAACGATATATATATATATATATATATATATATATATATATATATATATATATATATATATATATATATATATATATATATATATATATATATATATCAGTCCGATAAGAAGCAGTATAACGTTGAATACGTTTATACAATTAACTTAACAAACCCCAAGTAAAAATAATACACTCATAACTACAGTCGAAAATTGTACATTTGTAATGCAGAAAAACATTAGCTGACTGAATGTTGACCTACCAGTACGCAAAGATTTTATAAAAGGTATAGAGATAACTACAGGTGTTTTAATTATCACGTAATATACTAATGCCAAAATGTAACACTAATTTAAATCACGTAATATACCAATGCTAAAGTGCCAAAGAGAACATTAACCAGTTCCACAATATAGAAGTTACGACATCAACAAGTTATAATACGAAGGAAGTTATAACAATATAAGTCACAAAATCATTGAACTATGAAATTTTACCTCAAGTATGGATAAAGGACAAGTTCGAATAATCAGAATCATATATAGTGTTACTTGATACAGAATCACAAATCTCATCCTTTACGTCAGAAAACTGTTTGTTTGTTTCTATATTTTTATGGAGCTTAAGACACTACTAACTCTTTCGTGGTTCGCTTCTTTACGTCGTACTTTACACCATTAAAAGTCAATGACTGTATGGGTTACGGCTATAGGTCCTTTATGGAGAATCTCAATGCCAGTACTTATTAGAAAAAAGCTCGGGCTAATAATTCTGCACTCCAACATGGGATCATAGAGGTGTTCATTCACACCACCAATCGTAATCATCCTGCATTAATCGGTATTCAAACCAGGTACCTTCCGCTCTAACTGCCGCAACTTAAACCACTGCGACATTTGATCGGTCGTTAGAAAACTTTATTAAGCGACTCTAGGTTCATATCAATCAATGCAGAATTTTCATTAAAAACGATTCTGCATCTAGTGTATCTAAGGAATAATGAATATTGAATTTCAAAACTATGGTGTTGATAATCACATCGTTTCAACTTAATTCTTTCATCAATTATCTAATTCATAGTGTAATTAGCTAATACTTTTTCACTAAACTCTTATGTACAAAATCCAAGTAAAGCAAAATATTGGTAAATCTCCACCAATCAATCGCGATCTTTTCGTTTTAATCAAATCAAGCTTTAGCTAAGTTACCATCTCATCCATAAATTATTATTATTATTATTTTTTTTTTTTTGATTTTTTTGGTTTTATATAAATATTTTATTATTATTATTGTTAACAAATTTGTTTTAAATTATGAATGAATTTAAAAATATGAATGAATGGATGAATACAAGAATAAATATATAATCAAATGTGACAAAATCGATTTCGTATGCAAATTAAATAGTTTTGAAGATGTAACAAAAAAAATTTGAAAGAAATAATAAAATCTTTGATTGGTTTGTTTAAATGACTAATAAACTATCTTTATATGACACTAATTGTATATATGTTCATGGTAAACAGATATTTTTAGTTATTTTATTCAAATATTATACTCAAGTATAGATATACAATATACATGTTTATGTATAGAAATCAACAACCCCAAATATTTATATTTCTAAATCTGCCATGAACATACAAACATATGTGTTAATTTCCATTTTTCTTAATATACTTCCACCCAATTAAACATTTAGAAAATTCTATGTTTCCCGCAAAAACCAAAACACCTACCTTTTTGTTGTTATAGTTCCACACAGCCAAAATGAAAGAAATTAAACTATTATCTTTTAATTTACAAAACTAAAGTGATAATCATCATTATCACCCGTCTTCAACCCAACATCATTATAATCTATTCAACCGAAACTATTTGTGAAAACTTGAGAAGAAAAATACACAAAAATGAAGAAGAACCATGAAAACTAAATTATCTAACCACCCTTAACGTCGTACTCGATATGCTACTGTAAATGTACACACAGTAAAATTAAACGGAAAATTCAACACCACCGTACACACAGCCTCACATTTTTCTCCAAAAGTCAAGTAAAATATTATTGTTGTTGAGGATTGTCGAGATTGTTGTTTAACACATCGAGCACATAATAAAACGTATGCTTTCTTGTGAGCATGGAACAAAAACAAAAAATTTCCCTCGATGGGTTTTCCCCCGATTTATATTCCTTCTCGCCTTATATATGCAGTTGTTAGTTTTAATGAATTGTAAGTAACCCTTGTTAATAAATTTTCATTGTGCTCCGGCTTTGTATGTCTATATATGTATATACTTACATATATACGGTGTGTTAGTTTTATTTTGTGCTAAGAAAATGGAATTAAAATGATAGAAAACAACATATATACTCGTATTTCAGATAATCACTACAAAATTGGGTAGGAGATTTGATTTATCGTGAAGAAATTTATCGTACGAAACTGTTAAGAACAACTCAGTACATTTTGTAATCATTGTAACTAGGAAATTTTTATTGTTTGGTGATTACACTGTGTTTTATATTTAAATTGTATCTTAAATGTCCACAGTACCTATAACTTAAAACAATCGTTAACACGAACTGATCCTAAAAATAATACAAGCGGACAATAATCTCGGGATTATTGAAAATATTTCTAATTTCAAAATTACATATTACTAGAAACTAATATGCTGTAAACGTTATGCCATAGAAAATATATGTTATACCCTGCCATATATTCAGCACAACGTCCAGAAAGAGCATCAGTTCTATTTGTAAGGGAAAAGAAGAATGAAACTAATATCATGAAGACTAAAAATAGATGAAGAAAAGATGTAATTGATTTCAGTGGAAGTGCCGGTAAACTGGAAAGTCCTGTATCAGCGATATACAGTGCACTGTACTTTAAACAAAAGTAGTTTCATTATTGGAAAGAAGTTTAAAGCATAAACTACATTTTAGGGCTTAATGCTAACTTCCTAACTACATGAGAACAAGACGTATTTAACAACCGATAACTAAGAGGTCATAACGCTACATATATTTAGAATAATGAAAGCATTATATCTGCGCGACACAACAGTATCGACAGTATATTTATAGACACAACAGTATATTTCAATAGCAAAAGTAAAGTTGATATTTTACTTAGAAACAATGTATTTTTCTATATGCTATGAGATTGCAAGGCCTTTATTCCTTAATCGAAGCTCTTTCGCACAATTCAAGATTAGGGTGGGTTATAGCAGAAACACCAATTCATAATGAAAGTGGTAAGAGTTAAAAAAATTCGTATTAATCGACTTCTAGACGTTAATCGACGTCCGTACGAAAGTTTTGGGATGTAGAAAAGATTGTAGAGTCTGAGCTTTTGAAGCCTTCAATGAATAAGAAAAATTAAAACTGCAATATTAGAAAAACACAGTAAGAAGAACAGCAGATGGCAATTTTTACAGGCCATTTTTGGCCCGTACCGTATCATCAATCTGACTCCATCGGTTCGGATCACGCGCCAGCTATTCATACAACCAGGAGATGCCAGATAGTTCTCTACTCCGTGGAGCCATTATCACCGACCTCTTCGTCTACCGAAACGCGACTCTCCCTTTAAAGATCGCTATATCATTCGGTTCGGATTAGCACGTAGAACGTGTCCGAGCCAGCGTACTCGCTGTCGCCTGATTTCATGCACGATATCAGGAATTTGTAATAAATTCCTGATCTCGTGATTGAAACGAACTCGGTATGTGCTATAAAAGTCGCGTTCTGGGTCATATATTACACGCACGAATCCTTTCAAATATTAGAAGCCATCTTTCGTATACTCCGACAAAGTCCAACTCACACATCCATACATGACAACGAGTCTGATCCACACTCTGTACAATTTCGGCTTATCCGTATTTGCATGAGATATTTTGATTTCAGAAGTGGATGTAGAGGATATAAAGTCCGATTGCCAGCGGCAACATGAACTTTGATATCCTCTCCCACACTAGTAGCGTGAGTAATGAGAGAATCAAATATACTTGAATCTCATTACTCCTTCCAAAGTGTGGTTACCACTACTAGAATCAATAGCGTTTAAGTTGCGTTTAGGTTTGGTTTTAAGTTGATTTTGAAGCCAACGGAAACTGAAAACTGTTCCAGTAGATCAATTATCTCTTTCACTCCGTTGCGATTTAATCCAATCACACATATATCACATACATATGCAAAAAGTTGATTGGATTGTCGGAATAAGATATTGTCTTGAGCTGTTTAACTTCTACGAAGTATGTATTCCAACATAAAATTAAAAAATATCGAAGAAAGCGCATCACCTTGTCGAACACCAGAAGTAATTGCAAAAATTCTGGATAGTCTGTTCTCAACTTTAACACAGCATTGTGACTACGTTACAGTCATTTTATATAGATGTACATATTTTTTCGGTATTCCTAAATATTCAAGCGCATACCATAGTTTATCTCGGTTGATCGAGTTGCTTGAAATCTAGGAATTCTCTCACTTCTAGTGATTACACTTCTTGAATATTGGGTATAACGGCCGGCCACTTTCCATTCGTCAGGCATAACTTCATTTCGCCATACCAATCGAGCAAGGTCGAAAAGTCAATTCCACAAAGATAGCCCTCCGAATATCAAGAGCTCTGAATCAATGCAAACAACTCCCGGTGAACGATTTTTCGTTAGTATCTGCTTGGCAATGGTGAATTCCTTATAGTATGGATTCTCAATGAACATCTCTGCGTTCTGTATTTAAGAGGGTATTCAAATACAGCTTGTGATAAATGTGAAACATTAAGTAGGTCAGAAAAATGTTCACGCATTGTATAGAGCACCGCATCGAAGTTAACACAGAGCTTACCATCCTGGTTCCGAACGGCAGTTGACCGAGTACTCTTAAGACCTTAGTCTCCCACCATTCGTGCTTCTTATGTCTACAAATTGGTTTAGCTGTCCTATAGCAAGAACTGATTTTTTTTCTTGGTATTGTAAACCGAGTCTGCACTTCATTGTGGGCTATATTTCGTTGCTCAACAGCAATATGACACTCCTCATCAAACCAATAATTTTTGGTTAGATTGGTAATCGAACACTTTAGATTGGTAATTAAATCGCAAAATCCTATTGCTGACAAGATCTTGATATTTTCGTCGCGTTTCGTCATTTATCAGATCCTCACAGGAGAATCGCGTTGTATATTCCCCTGTCCTTGATTTGTACGAAAATTTCCACCGTAGCTTTGCAGTAACCAGATAATGGTCATACTGCTGACGACCATAAAGACGTCATGTCTTGGATAACCCGAGCTCGCTCTTTCAAAATCAACACATGGTCAATTTGGCTTCGGGATGTTTTACGTGGATGTGTGTATGTTTCCAAATGGATGTTTTTATGAGGAAAGAATGTACTTGCCACTTAGAGATCATTAACGATCGCAAAGTACATCATTCTTTCTCCATTTTCGGTCGCACACACAGAGAAAAGAAATGGTTGAGGCATAATCACAGCAAATATTTTAAGATAATTGTATTATTACTGCAAAAATAGTTACTAGTCGTAACAATGTCACATTTTTCCATAGGATTATAGAATAAAAATAAATAACTGTAGAAACTATTTTATGGTTAAAGGCTAGTACTCAGATCGATTTCATGTGAAATTTCCATACGATTTTACCAAAGTGAACTCAGAAATGAAAAGTTTCATTTCTGTTTTCACTAAGCAGTACTCAGTTCATTAGTGCAAAAACTATAGTTATCTCAATGCACCAAAGATGGCGCGCATAAACTCCACAAATTTATTTCACGCGATAAAAATGGGAGTATCCAGCACGTTGAGATCTACTTATTAGATATTCTACAATGTAGAATAGTCTCAATTGTACTATCATTTAGTGTGTTGGATGTACAAACTATATATTATGTTGGGCTTAGGCACAAATTAAATAACTATACAGATAGAAACCTACGAATAAAATTTATTTTTTTATAATTTTTTGCTAGGTAACCCACACAAAGCAAAAAACTTACTCGGATTATTATCGTAAAATATCGTCGTAGAATATGTACAATGTGGGTTCACTCGCAAATCATTATGAAAAATAAATTTTACTCCTAGGTTTCAACTGTATAGTTATTTAATTTGTGGTTTAGGTCTTAACTAAGCTGTCAGTCAGAGCTGTCATATATAAAACAAATATTATTCTATTATACATATTATTTTCGCATTTATTTGTGTCCATTGCGAATTTACGAGTGATTTTCGTTCTTTATATTTAAATTGAACAATTGTTTCTTTTGTACTTCACCAATTTAGCGTCAAAAAATACCAGAGACTCAAACCATAAAATATCTACAAAATGTAGATAGAAATTTCGAATCTCACTAAATAGTGAGACTCTACATTTTTTTAGTAAGATATTATCCAGTACATTGAGATGTGAGATATCTCCTTTTTTTAGTGAGATACCAACGTGCTGGATACGCCCAATGATTCGAACCATTTTTGTCACGTGAAATTTGAACATTTGAACTGTTTGAACATTTAAATTCTCCAAAACAAATTAATTCTATTTCACGTGAAAATCAATAAATTTTTGGAGACCGCGGTAAAATTTCATTTCACTTTGAACTGAGTACTAGCCTTTAAATGTAAAAATAAATAAAGTTCCTACAAGTAATAGTTCCTACAAAATAAATATAATTGTGGTAATAAATTGATTGAATATATTTTTGTTTAAGGCAAACATTTTTGGCTGGTTTACGGTTGCTGTTATACAATTGGTGTTTGCATGGTCACAACCATAATGTAATGATCACTAAAACGGAATATCGTTGTTGTCAAAACCACTATATGTTTATTTATATGATTGCTGCAATCAAAAAACCCAATCATATTATGTTCCTATTAAAACATTATGCTAAGAACTATATTTTTTATCTGAGTGCAGTTTCGTGTCGGGAGTACGGACCTATATTATTACATAAGACTGTCTGATTTTTGCCAGCTCTAGCATTAAAGTCACCAATCACCAATCTGACATTGTGCTCAGGTATTGATCCCATCAGACTATCCAAATTATAGTCTTTATCTTCGGGTTGGCTTACATCAGTGGGCGCATGTTCACAGACAATTGAAGGTCGACTGCCTGATAGTCCAGTACCGCCTGTTTTATGTGTAGCGCTATGAGAAATCCTCCTCCAAGATGTTCGAGGTCATCTCCACTGTGTAGCAACGTATAGCCTTGGGACACGCTATGAATTCCAACCGATACTCTTACAAACATTAGATAAACGCGCCAGGTTTTCGTTCCACGTGCCAACCCTTAATCTCATTTCCGGTTACTTCAGCAGGGCTTTATTATTGTTCTGGCGCAATCAGATTTTTTTTGTTTGTTGACATTTTTAATATTTGATTTTATTACGGATGTGGGTCATCAACCCAACGATTCAATCAGATTAAGTTGCCTCCTACGACAAACTTTCGATACTGTGGTGGTATTCTATGAGTCTTAAGTTTCGTTCGAAATATTTAGGAAACATTGAAGCTTCCACCCACAGGGCTCAAGTACGTAGTTAATTTACCATATAAACCCGGAATAACGATGCTGAGTCCTCTAAACCAATTGCAGTGAAACGTCAATAGAGTTTGGAAAAGCGATTAACCCTAGATGAAATATTTAAGAAATGCAATACCATTTATGGATGAATATCTACAATAAGTACACATGAAACTGTCGGAAAATGTTGGACCAGTATTATTTAGCACATCATTGGGGTTTAAAAGAATGCAGCAATACGCAAAGCTTCGTGTAGTCTTCGGTGGATTAACCAAAAAACCAATGGGTATTTACTGGATGATCAACTGTTAGTTGGACCAGTAGTTCAATTGAGTTTGATGGAAATCATTTTACTGTTTTGTACCCACCGAGTTTTCTTTTGTGAATACCAGAAGATTTGTTGGCGAAGAGATCCGAGATGAAATGCAAGCGTACAAAGTTTTGACAGTTACATATGATACGGTATCTGCACCATTTTTGGTGACCCAAACATTAAATCAACTTGCCGAAGATTACTAAACCGGATATCCAGAGGAAGCAAAAGTATTGAAGATGGATTTTTATGCAGATGATATTATGTCCAGTTTCTGCAGTATGACAAGTTATATAAAGAATTAAAGCAAAAACTGGAACGAAATTAAATTCGATTCGACCATCTAGGCTCTACTATCTTGGTATTTTTTTATAAATATTTATGATAATAGTGTGAGAGAGAATATCAAAGTATGTCTTAGTATAAATCCTCTATATCGTCCACTTTTGAGACCCAACTCTCTTGGAAATTCAAATAATCTGTCTCGAAGTCATGCCTCGACGTTTAAACACGTCTAACGTTCTAGAATAGTGGCGACAATTAGAGATAAAAGACGAATATATCTAGTTACCTATGCCCCTCAGTTAATGTGCAGAACTCACGTATACCGACCCATTCTTACTAACTCATCAACTTATGAAAAGTTAAAATATAAATTAACATAACTACTACTCTCATGTAACTTTCATTGGCCAACGCATTTCTTATCTTGGGACTCCAATGGAACTTTCATATTGAGGTCCAATGGGACCTCATGTTCAACCTGAGTGGTGTTAAGTATAGAGTTTCGATTTCTTAACAAATTGTAAAGCAAAAACAAACAAATATAGACATCGTCAACAACGATAATATATTCGTCGGCAATGTACACACGAGTACATGATAGCAATAATAGCCAGTGTAAAAGCACAAATACAAATTATGAAACCGAAACCAATTCACCCATGTTGTAGAATACCATTCCAAACAAAAACATTAAAATTAATTAATAATAAATTAATTTTATTTAGACGAAAATTTACAAATATAATAACAATAATATCGACCACTTGTATCATATTTCATTTTTCATCTTTGACGCGAATGAATTTCATTTAAAATATTTTTTGTTGTAATAAAATAAGAATATATTTTATTTATGCTTTCCTTTATGATAATTTTATTATATGTATATTTCTTTTTTAATATTCTTATAATATATAAGATAATTTTTTTTTTGTTAGTGTTTAAAGAAATATGAAAGAAAATTTATTGATAAAAAATTCCGTCCTTGAATAATTTAAGAAACTACAAAATTATTTGTTAACAAAATATTCTTACGTATCGTTAAAAGAAATGAAAAAAAAATGGATTTTTTTGTTCATAATATCAATTTATAATATTTTTTGTTAAAACTAAAAAACTACACAAAAAGAAATATCTATAAATGGCAAAAGTTTTATCGCTCCAACACCCTCATATTTCACTAAAAATGTTTAAACCAAAAAAATAAAACAAAAATACAAAAATAAAAAAGTTTGTAAAGTTACAAATTCACTATACTACTTCTTATTATTCTTCACTCGTATCGTATATATAAATTTCAAACTTTAAAGTTTTTTTTATTTAAACAAACCGTTTTTATTGTGAACGATTTTTGTTTACTTTCGTTTTCCATTTTATTTAATGTTTTGTTTTTTTCGATTTGTAGAGCTTTTTCATCAAAAAACATGTATGTTCCTTAAAAATCATTTTATTTGTACATATATTCAATATGGATTCAGGATCTGCGCATGTCGCCCCATACTCAATATACTCGTAATTTTTCATTTTGTTTGTTACTTTATAGTTTAGATACGAACATAATACAACGAAACGATTTAAATTACAAAATTTTTGTGAAAAACTTGAATAAAGTAAAAGAAAATTTCGAAAGCTTTCATTTTTATTTTACTTTTTTCGTCGGTGTTATTACAATATATAGAAGAAAAAGTTTTTGAAAAACTTTTCAACATGATACTCTTGTCTCTAATATTATGGTTATTAATTTTAAGTGTTATATGCTGATTTAGTTTGATACTATTTGAGTATCTGTGTAAATGTATATGTATATGTTTATATATATAAATATAAATATATATATATATATATATATATATATATATATATATATATATATATATATATATATATATATATATATATATATATATATATATATATATATATATATATATATATATATATAATATCGTATTTTGATTTATTGTGTGTTAATCTATTGGTGAGGTTGGGCATGTTTCGAAAATATTTCCTACGAAACATAGTACTACTGCAGTAACCAGAGCTTGAAGTAGGAGATGACTTTATATTATTGGATCGTTAAGCGTAGAAAACCTGGCACGGTTGATCATACTACATTTGTTACTGTCGGTGACAATGCCTCCACGGAGTACAGAGACTTGGGATCTTCTATTGCTTATACCAGTATAAAAAAATAACTCGCTATCGAAACCGATAGTCATGTAGGGAGCACTGTATAAGCAAATCCATCCTTATAATAACGCCTAAATGAATACCTAGTTTTTGAAATGAGCTTTATTTAGTGTATCAAAAATGAAGAAACTCATATAAACGTACAAATTTATTTTTAAACTTTAAGCTACTGTAAGTAAAAAATTTTACAATTCTATTTTAAAATGTTATGCTTTTAATTTCATATATACGATATAATATAAGTTAAATTTAAACTTATTTTCATTCAAATATGAACTATATAGTAAGTCTTACTCTTCATACGAATTGTATGAAATTGATGTTGACTTTTTGTTTTCTAAATAACGCTGATTTCGAACGTTAAGGTCAAATATCAAGATTGCGTTGGTATAGGCGAACAATGACTTCGTCACAAAAGTCGTCATTATTGTAATAAAATCTATTTGTATATAAATGACTACCTATATACAAATAATGTATACTATCTATATAAATGACTATTTACATTTTTATAGTATATAGCTAGCAAGTAGCACTATATAGCCTAAACAAATTATCATTTGTGAAAGCCAAAATCGTTCCCCACTCAGTTCAACGTGACATGTTAAACATTTAGGGATTACTTTATCTTTTAAACATTTATAGCAATGCTATTTAACCCAGAGAAACTTGTCAGTATGACCAAATGTCGAATACAAAATCTTATTTGATAATTGTTCTTATTTAATTCAGAAGATGCACTATCGAATCTGTAATTTAATGAAAATCATTCTATCTCAAAAATACATAAACAACATTGAAATTTAATTTTAAAATAAAAATAATAATTTTGTAATCAAATTTACGTAATTTTAATCCCTTAATAAATACAAATCGATATCGGCAAACAAGCTAGAGTTAAATACAAAAATCAGTTTCATAAAAATGTCCTATAATTTTTACTTGTTGATTGGCTGTGAACAGAATAGAGAACAACATAGATATGTGTAGAAAATTATTTGTATGTCGCCTTGTATATTATGTAAATTCCCCGAAAAATAAAGCCGATTGTCATTTATTTCGAAAACATTTTTTCATTTATTTTTTCCCAAAAAAAATTAATTTTGTTTGTTTATTGTATTTTTTTGCTTTATTTTTAATCTGACTTTGATTAAAAATCGCAAGAGGAAAAATAAATCGTTTCAATGAAAAATCCGTAATTTTATTACATAGAATTAAATGATACGAACAATTTATATAAATAAATATGTTGGATTCGTATAAGGAAACTTTAATGAAATTGAATCAAGTTGTTTGGTGTTTAAGGATTTCCATTAAAATGTTAAATAATAATATGTCCCCAAATTAAGTTGATTATATTCTCGTACATTTTAAATCGGATTTAATTACTGTTAGATTTGATATGCATTTTGGCTTAAGATATATCTTTACATGAACCATCGTATTTTCTAATATGATTTGATATAGGTTTACGGGCCAACTATAATGGCGTTCGTATAGATTTGTTCTCATAATTCTAGAATATGCTCAGTAGTTATGATTAGGTTAATCTACTTTGAATATTCCTCAACAGTAAATAAACTCGAATACTTAATTTAAGTTTCACTTTTACGAGTTATCTCACTTGAAGCTGTTTTTGATGTATCCTTATCTCTCGATTCATCACCTAACGCGACAAAATTTTCATATTTTCATATTATATGATGGCGCATTGCAACAGGGGAAATAATAATAAAAAAATAAAAATAATTTAAAATACATATTTAAAATACATTTAGCTAACCTGAGTATTCATTCCATTCCATGCTACCTATTGGTATATCCATTTTTATATTTTAGTATAAAAATTCACACAGTACATATATACAACAGTAGAATTCTCGTATATACCACACTACGATTTAATCAAAGAAATCTTTAATGCGGTAATCCTTTTAATTAAATCTCTAAATTTGCTACCGTTTAATTTATAAGTAAAACCTTGATAAAAAACAGTCATTTTAATTGCAAAAAGAGTCAATTGCAAAAACTCTCGATAGTCTGTTCTCAACTTTGACACAGCATTGCGACTGCGTTACTGTCATTTTACACAGATGTATGCATACGTATTTGTTTGGTATTCCTAAATAATCAAAGCGCATACCATAGTATCATATAAGTGCTTGAAATCAAGAAATACCTAGTGTACATCGCGAGATGTTTCGAAGTACTTGGAAAGAATCATCCGTAGCGAGAAATCTTGATCAGTGAATGACCGATTTGGACGGAATCCTCCTTTGTAGTCACCGATAATTTCCTCAGCCAGAGGAGTAATTCTTCCTAAGATAATGTATGACAGTAACTTATATGCTGTGCAAAGGATAGCTATACCGAGATAATTCTCGCATTTCAAGCGATCACCCTTCTTGACTGTTGGGCGTAACGCGGTCACTTGCCATTCTTCAGGCATAACTTTATTTCGCCATGTTAATCGAACAAGATGAAAAGACAGTTCCACAAAGTTAGCCCTCCGAATATCATGAGCTCAGAATTAATATAATCAACTTCTGGTGAACCATTTTTCTTTATTCTCTCCATGGCCATTGTGAATTCCTCATGGTATGGATCCTCAATGAACATCTCTGCGGTCTGTATTTGAGAGTATTCAAATACAGCTTGTGATACATGTAGAACATTAAGTGGTTAGAAAAATGTTCACGCCATGTATCGAGCACCGCATCGACGTTAACACAGAGGTTTCCAACCTGGTACCGAATGGCAGTTGGCCGAGTTCTTAAGTTATGCAATTCGGTGATTCCTTTAAAGAAACCACTAACTTTGTTGAGTTTTTGCATTCTTAGGACCTTAACCTTCCACCATTCTCACTTTTTCTGTCTACAAATGTGTTTAACTGTCCTCGTAGCAAGAACTGCTTTGTAATTTCTTGCAATTGTAAACCGAGTCTGCACTTCATTGTGGGTTTTATTTCGTTGCTCAACAGCAAGACGACTCATCAAACCAATCACTTTTAGGGTTAGTTTTCGCTATACCGAGAATGTGCTGGGCAGCATCGAAAACCGAGGTTTTCAATACTTCCCAGACACTGTTCACTTCATCAGATTGGTAATTGGATCGCAAAATGCTATTGCTGACATGATCTTGATATTTTCGTTGCATTTCTTCATTTATCAGACCTTCACAGGAGAATCGCGTTGTATATTCCCCTGTCCTCCCTGGCTTGTACGAAAATTGCCATCGTAGTTTTGCCAGATAATGGTCCCTGCGTACGAATTTTGTTGACGACCGATAAGATCTGACGTCTTGGACAACCAGAGGCCGCCCTTTAGAAATCAACATATGGTTTTGATATCAATCAATTTGGCTTCGGGATGTTTTGCGTGGATGTGTATGTTTCCAAATGGATGTTTTTATGAGAAAATAACGTACTTGGCACTTTGGGATCATAAGCGATCGCAAGGTACATCATTCTTTCCCCATTTTCGGTTGCAATTTCGTGTCAGGAGTATGGACCTATATTATTGCATAAGTCGGTCTGATTTCTGCCAGCTCTAGCATAAAAGTCACCACTCAGTAATCTGACATCGTGCTCAGGTAAAGAGCCGATCAGATTATCCAAATAATTGTAAAATGAGTCTTTATGTACACGGATAATTGACATGTTGGCTAATCTTATGCAAGCGAAGCTTACACCTTCCATTATCGACTGCCTGAAAGTTCAGTTCCTTTTTTACCTGTGGGAAATCCAACTTCAAGATTTCCGAGGTCACCCTCACTTTATAGCAACGTATAGCCTTGGACACATGGTCTCCACTTTTAAGCCATCGAGTTTCTTGGAGCGTTACGAGTTCCAGCCGATACTCTTTCATACATGTGATACGGCCGTCAAACTCACCAAGTTTTCGAAGTAACTGCACGTTCCACGTTTCGACCCTCAATCTCGTTTTTTTGGATACTTAGGCGAGGGATCATTATTTTTTTGGCTGTATCCGATTGTTTTTGTTTGTTGACATTTTTAACATGTTTGGTTTTTTTACGGAGCTGGTTGTCAGCCCAGCGATTCAACCAGATTTAGCCGCCTCCTACGACAAACTCTCGATACTGTGTGGTGGTATTCTATGGATCTCATGTTTCGTTCGTAATATTTATATTATTAATCAACTTATTTATTTATTAATTTTTTTATTTTTAAAGGCATTTGTTTTTTGAACCAGTCACTTGATATTGAGCAAAAATCTCATCCATAATGAGGTGGATAGTTATGGATTTCATACTGGATTTTATAGAATCCCCACACTAATGTATTTTAATTTGAAATTAATCCAGAAATTAATTTTGGGCTTTAAATAAAAAAAGAGAACAAAATCGCTCATGTTATATCGAATGTTCCGGAGCTCCATCAAGCAGAGTGTATGAATTCGAAAAACGCTAGCAATAAACAGAATGAGATCTCACTTGTAAATGAAATTAAGGTTATGAGTTTGTGTTAATATGTCTAAGTTTGTGTATCAGTAAGCCATGCGGTACTATATCATTGAAAGCTTTTGGTAAATCAAACAATACAATAACAGAAGATTTTAATAATCTAAATACTCCAATAGATCTGTGTACCTTTAATCAAAATACTCGCTTCAGCATCGCTAGCATAAGTATCATTGCAATCCAGAAAAATTTTAAATATTATTATTAAATACTTCTAACTGAAATTATTTTGTTATACATATATTTATTTTATTAAATATATTTCAACAATTATAAGTTGTCATCATCAGTAAGAATATAATATTCATAAGTGAATTAAGGAAAATTTATTAGTCAAAATTCAAATATTTTAAAAAATATAAAATATTTTATTTTATTTCATTCGCAAAAAAATAAAATTCAAATATTTTAAACAATTTTTTTTAACTAAGCTTTAATTGGGTGCAGGGTGGACTTTTAGACTGTCCTAGCTCCTTGTAACTGTCAGAGCTCATGCACCCAAGGCGTGGTCCTTCAAGTAAAGGTTGATAGCCGCCATAAACTTGTGCATTTTATGACGAAAAACGGAAACTGAAAACCGGATAACGAAAATTCACTTCCAGGAAGTTCAATAAATGAATTCGCGCTTTGTACCTTCAGTTCGAGGTTTCGGCAACTTCACCGTAAACCTATGTACATTGACCGTTCCTCGGGTTACCCATCCTGGCGTAACAAATGGCGGTATTTTCTCCTTTAATTCTGCAGAATATTTACCATTTATTAATCACGCAGAACCCGCAGCACTATAATTTATTAATCTATAGAACACAACATCTCTGCGGTGTTGTAGGTTGTCTAGATCTTTCGTATGTCTGGAGTTTCGTATATTATTCGGATGGCACGCCGCTGAACTCTATCCAACAACTGGAGAGCAATGCCATATGCTCCACTCCAAACCTGACACCAATGTTTTATACACGGTCTTATAAAGGTTTTATATATCTGGATAACCTGATGCGATCTAAAAAACCATCTTGTGGAACTCGAGTTTACGTGAACCTGATTAGGCTAATGCGATAATGTGTTCGTTCCATTTTAAATTGGTGCTGATCTGAACACCAAGCAGACGAATTAAGTCACAACCCACGAGAACGTGGTCTTATACCACAAAAGGGTATTCGTTGTGACTTCATTTACGCGAGAATGTGCATATTTGTGGTTTTTTCTCGTTGAATTTGACCTGATTTTTTACTCCCCACTCAAATATTGTACTTAAATCGGAATTAAGTGAAGTGGCAACTTTGAGCCGTTTACCGTTTAACTCTGAAGGATTAGGCTCGACCTCAAATGAAATAGAATAGTGCAATGTTACAATCAATTCAAATTAATTGTAATTAAATTATTTATTAATCTACGAAACTTTAAATTTTTTGTTTTCAATATACCGACATCTAGCGTATTTTAATATAGCAATTAGCAAAAGCTACGTCCGAGACACAAACCAAATATTATTCGAAACAAAACTTTCCTGCTTTATACTATTTAAAAATACACCATTTTTCGACGATTTTTGACGTTCGATATTATTTTTATCAACTGATTTTTGAAGTCTTGCGCGGTAAAATTATAATAAATTGTTGTATCGCGTAGATTTGTTATTTATTTATTATCATCGTGTTAAAACTACTCAGAAAAAATGTCACGAGTAAGCAAATAATAATATGTCAAATTCATGTTAATATATAATAATTCAAATATATTTAATTTAGGATATTCGATCATATTTCATGGGTGGTGGTAAAGCGGCATCTAAACCAAATGCTGAAACAGTTGTAAAGAAACCTATTAAAAATATTATTGTGGATACAAGCGATGAAGAAGATAACTGTAAAAATAACAAGTCAACTACTGCAAAATTGTCAAGTTCCAGCGAGAAAAAGAAACAATCACGTTCAAGTGGAGTCGCATCAAAAAGGCGAATAGTATCTGACGATGAGGACGAGGTGGTTACCAAAACCCATAATCCAAAAAAGAAAACTAATTTAGGTAAACTAAGCGAACCTTTGAAAAAAGCTGTCGATGTTAGTCATTTGTTTGGTTCTTCGACAATCGCCCGGGTTCCAAAAAAGAGAGATGAGAAGAAAGAAGAAAAGTCAGACGACATCAGTATTCTCCTGAATTCGGACGAGGATTTTGAATTGTCTATGGTGGAATGTGAAAAGGAAATTCATGATAAAACTAATGATGAACCTAAAACTAAAAGAGAACCTGAACCAAGTACAAAATTAAGTGAGAAAGTTCCATCACCTAAGAAAACACTTCCAAAGGTAGAAAAGCAAGAGGATAAATCACCTAAATCGGATTTCATTAAATCAGAAAAGTTAGATATTTCATCTTCATCAAAAATTGAATCCAATAAACGTCGTCGAAGTACATCTGCAACACAGAAATTTAACGAATCAACAGCACTCGATGATGAAGATCGTCATGAGAAGAAGCGGCTGGCTGCAATTCTTTATCAAAAATTTAAAAATCGTTCAACTGTTATAAACCCCGGGTGCAAAGAACTTCCAAAAGGAAAACCAAACTGTCTTGCTGGCAAAACATTCATAATCACGGGAATTTTAGAATCAATCGAACGCGAAGAAGCTGATAAATTAATACAGGATTACGGCGGAAAGGTTACTAAAAGTATTTCTAAAAAAACTAATTACATCGTAGTTGGTGAAGAGGCGGGTCCTGCAAAAATTGCAAAGGCTGAAGAGTTGGGTATACCCCAAATAACTGAAGATGATTTGTTCGAAATTATAAATAAAAGCATGAAAAATTCGAAAGATGAACCAAGTCCTAAGAAAATCAAAACAGAAAAATTGAAAACTTCAGTCGTTATAGAATCAAAAATTAAAAAAGAGGATGATGAAATACCAAGCTTCACAGTTGTAAAACAAAGCATTGAAAATAAACCAATCAACAAAGGAAACAGCCCAAAGAAAATTAAAAAGGAGATTGAAGAAAAGATTTCTAAAACTGCATCTACCTCACCCATTAAAGATAACAGCAATCTACCTTGGGTGGAAAAGTACAAACCAACCTCGTGCAGTCAAATTATTGGTCAGCAAGGACCCAACAGTAATGTCAATTTGTAAGTAGAATGTTACTTTTAAATAAGCAGAATAAAATCAATTTATTTATTATTTTCAGACTTAAAAATTGGCTTCAAAAGTGGCATTCGAATCATGATGGCACAAAGAAACTTGAAAAACCAAATCCATGGAAGAAAAACGACGATGGAAGTTATTTCAAAGCGGCACTGCTGTCAGGTCCACCAGGTATTGGTAAAACGACTACGGTAAATTTGGTTTGTAAAGAACTAGGCTATGATATGGTCGAATTTAATGCTTCAGACACCCGCAGCAAAAAACTACTCAAGGAACAAGTGTCCGAATTGCTTAATAATCAATCACTTTACGGATACTGTCATGGTGAGAAAAAAGCTTCGAGTAAAAATCATGTTCTCGTGATGGATGAAGTCGATGGTATGGCCGGAAATGAAGATCGAGGCGGTATTCAAGAGATGATTTCATTGATAAAAGATACATCGACTCCAATTATTTGCATGTGTAATGATAGAAACCATCAGAAAATGAGATCTCTTGTGAATTATTGTTTTGATCTGCGATTCCATAAACCTCGAGTCGAACAAATGAAAGCACCACTAATGACGATACTATTTAAGGAAAATTTCAAAGTTCCTGGCAACGTTCTATCCGAGATCATTGCATCAACGAATAATGACATTCGGCAAACTTTAAATTATCTTTCATTATTAAGTTCTAAAAAGGATTTAAACGAAATCAAACCGAATGCTGAATCAACAAAAAAAGATCTGAAATTAGGACCATGGGATGTGGTGCGCAAAGTATTCTCAGCTGAGGAACATAAAAAGATGTCAATATACGATAAAAGTGATCTATTCTTTCATGACTACAGTATTGGTCCGCTCTTCGTACAACAGAACTACTTATCGGTAGCACCAAAATGTGCCAAATCAGATGTCCTAACTCGTGTTGCACAAACTGCTGATATTTTATCGATGAGCGATATGGTGGATCGTCGTATTCGATCAAGTAATGCATGGTCATTACTACCGGTGCAAGCAATGTTTAGTTCCGTTCTTCCAGGTGAATATATGGCAGGTAATTTCACTGGACAAATAAACTTTCCCGCCTGGTTAGGAAAAAATTCAAAAACTACAAAGCGGAAACGTTTAGCGCAAGAAATACATGATCATACTCGAACAAAAACCAGTGCATCAGTGCTATCGTTTCGACATGAATATGCACCCATTTTACTCAAGGCAATTGTTCGACCGCTTGTCTCAAAAGGACTGGATGGGGTTCCGGAAGCCATCGAAATAATTAAAGAATATCGTCTGTTGCGCGAAGATATCGATTCGCTTATTGAATTGACTGTATGGCCTGGAAGCAAAAGTCCATTCGATGCGGTCGATAGTAAAGTTAAAGCTGCACTTACCCGAACATATAATAAAGAAATTTGCCCTTATAGTTATTCGGCTACGGCTGCTATAAAGAAAAAGAAACTCGATAAACTTGATGATAATCTTGAACTTGATGAGAATGAAGAAACTTACCCAGATTCCGATGACGAGAAAGAGGATGAAGATTTGAAAAACGATGCACTTATTAAAATGAAAAAGCCAGCAATTACAAAGGGAAAAGGATCTAGTGTTGAAGCATCTACCTCAAAGGCAGGTACTACTAAAAAGACGTCGAGAAAAAAATAATTTGGTTGAAAGGTTTTTTATTATTAATTGTTTTGTTTGAATAAACTCATTTGCAAATTAAATTATAAATTTTATTGATATGTCGTTGCCAGTACCTTAACATACTTTTGTTTTTAAATGTGTTACGATAAAGACCACCAGGTATCGTAATTAGACCATTGAATAGTTGCTCAATATTTCTTGTAGTTTATGCTGTAAAAATATAGAATTGTGGAATCTGAATATAAATAAACCCGTTATTTAAGTTCATTCAACATAAACTAAGGTGAAACAATGCCACGGATTTTAAATTATTGTGAATAAAGTATCGTCGAAAAATTACATTGAAAACCAGAAATTGTTTATATTCTTTTCTACTCTTTTTGACAAATTTGATATACACCTCTTACTCTAAACTCTGATTTCCGTAAATTGCCATACTTGTTCACGCGGTTCATTGGGTCAAATTTAAAATATCTTATTCAGATTTCTGTTTGTTTATTTATCTCCCAACTCTTTCGCTTTTCGCTTACTTACGACATATCTTACGTGGATACAGATATTATTATTATTGCATGCAGTATTATTCATTAAACGGTCGAAAATTTAAAAATGTTTATTACCTTTGTAGTGCTGCCATATATTAATATTTTCCATGCTGAGGTCATGTTCATACGATTTCCCTCATAGTATTAAAATTTATTGGATAAGAGATAATAAATTCTATAAGAAATTTTAGCACACAACATAATTGATGAATATTTAGAATAAGACAAATGGATATTAGAAAATATATAACATTATAAAACATATAATCTCTAAAACAACACTAAAGAAATCACATAAGTATATGTTCAAACTTTAATTAGTTATAAATCATAAAACATGTTTTACTATTACCTTAAATTTACAATATAATTTAAACAATATTTAAACTTTTTTGATTATCTATAATTATGTTACTTATTATATGTAAATTTCACGACTGTGTTAACATTAGAAATAAAATTACAATTTTAATGTTTGGCAAAGTCGGCGGCGAAAAATGTAACCCTTAATTCCTTTTGGAAGGTAAAAGTAAGATTCTAAACAAGACCGTGTTCCTCGCTCATATAGAATAAATCAATTATTTGGCCAAATCCAGTAGGTCGAATAAAATAATTAATTCACGATTACATAAATAATACATAATTAATTCGTTATAACATCGTAAAGCTACTCTTTTGAGTTATCATGGGTTTTAGTAATAGCTCTGAGCTTACAACTTGGATAACAGACTTTCAACCACAGTTGTGAACAATAAGATACAGAAGGTACAGCTAAAGGTTCATAGATTTTATAGTAGTTTTTTTATATTTTGTATATAATTGTATACCACAAAATTATTCGATCAACCACCATATGTGTAATAATACTTTTTACATTTATTACCTACTTTTTTTATAACTTTAAATATACTAAAATTCCAAAATCGTTTTCAATATGCGATTACATGTAAATCTACATCCAAAATTTTACTTGTCTTCTTTGATTTTTATTTCTTTTTAATTTTGTTTAAGTTTGCACGTAAAAAATCGCATCGAACAAATTTTAAGTTGAATGGCAAATAACTTATAATAAGTTATTTGTTGAATGGTTAACATATAATAACAACGAAATTTCGTTAAATTTTTTTTACGTTAAGTTATCAATGGACCTAGTGATATTTTCGCACTCTAAATTTTTTCTTTCGTTAAAAATTTCTTTTGCGTTCTGTATAATTACCACTTAAATTAGGTTACACTAATAGGTATTCGTTTCGAAAACAGCCATAGCCCAAAATCCTATACCCAAATCTTAGTAAAAGTCTCTACAATAGAAAAGATTCTCAGATTACTGATTAGTAGGTTGACGAAAAATTTTCGATTGTTGACAACTTTTCGTATAATATTAAAAAATTAATTATAATTTATATATTTAAAACAATACAATTATAATCTATATAATATCTATATACTATAACGATTTTTCAAAACAAAAATAGGTTTATTTTCTCTAAATTTCATTGTAAACTTGACGCGTGCTAACTATGCATTGGTTACTATCATTCAACGATATCATGATATAACGCAACTTTACTATCAAAGGTATACCCATTATCTTTATAACAGTAGTTGATTATCGGCGACGGTACCTCCAAAGTTCAAGGAATGATCTACATTATGCAAAGTTTGATAAAGTAAATTAATAATCAGTTCACACTAATCCGAATAGGTACTGAATATGTGATTTCATTCAAGTTTCATACGTTATAATCAAGCATGGCGAATGAGAGAGTAGTGGACAATGCATAGATTCAAACCACCCGAAATTTTATTGATGGAAAGATTAGATCATGGCGAACGAGAGAGTTGTGGACAGTGCATAGATGTTAAACGTCCTGGAATTTTATTGATGAAAAGATTAGATCATCTTTAGCAACCCTCCACTAGTTAAATATTCTTGATAATGAGAAGGATCATTTTTTGGCTTTCTCTATAGTAAATTGCGATGTGAAAACTAGAAGCAAAGCTTTTTGATGTTCTAAACTGAAAACTAATGAGATAGTTTTTTAATTGCACAAAAGATTTATAAAAAGAAGATAATCTTCAAACAGATTATCTTAGATATACTTTTGTGAATAAACTAATAGCCTACCTGTTGTTACTAGACTAAAACTTTAGCTTGAAATAATATTCGTAGGCTAATTTCAAAGTTGTAACACTCTATCTTCCGACAATATTGTCGGCAAACCCACTAACTAGAACTTATGCGATATCCATGAATGGCTTTTAGCCAGAAAATTAATAATCACGAGATTTTACGTTAGAATGTGTTCTCTCTCGCGTCTTATAAATCCTACCGGACCTGATGGAAATTTAACTGATGAATTTCATCACGATTTTTCATTCATCAAGGAACATCTCATTTTGTTAGAATCACATAGCTTTTAGCTTTGATCCACCCTCGTTGCTGTTAGTTTTGTTCCACCATCTTATATTAATTTGTGGTGATGAAAATACTCAAGTGATGTTTAACTTTCCATACGACTAAGAAAATACAAGTCAAGTGATACCTACGAAATGACAATACTTAAGGGTAGAAATACTTATCCAATTTCTATCCAAAAATGCTTTGTATCATTAACAATACGTTGGTTTTACCAATGCTACCACATGCATCAGTCATTTGATAGTAATCATTTATCGCTTAATGGATCGATGTATTGGTATTCTCAGTCTATTCAAATGATGTAAATAAAGATCAAAAAAATAAATTTTTTAATATTTTCAAAACTTGTTTTTTAATTTGTTTGAGGTAATAAAAATAGCATATTTAACTTTTCTTATGTCTATAAACATATAAAGTAAAGTGATAGTTATCACACCGTCACCAAGTCATAACCTTCAATCGACTAAGAGTTGTACATAACCATAACCAGCTACTCATGTGACTCGTGCCATTTGTAAAATAACTATATAAAACATTCCACAGTATAATTTAAAGAAGTCGTGGGTATCTACTGATACTTGTCGCAACGTTTCGTTAGTGACGAGTCAAATTCAAGGCGGAATAAATACGCTCTTTCCTGAAAAAACAACTTCTTAATAATTCTGTTAGCGGTTCTAACTGGTCATGGTCGTTTTAAATCATCTAATTCGTATGGGACTAGCTTGCACTACCGTTTGCTATGACTACCTTGGAAATTGTGATGAGACCATTCACTTCTTCGGAAACTGTCCTGCTTTTAAAATACTATCCCTTATTTTCAACTGAATTATCATTTTTGCTCATCTGCGCTGGATGATAGAACCAAAGGTCCACTATATCATTGGCTTTTTGTACCATTGAGTGTGGAACCTATTTGGGTTCTAGTCCCTTTTCATAACAAGACAAAGATAATATAGACTATAGAGGGGTGTTACCGCGAAACCATAAAAAAAGTTCAATCTCGAATTTTGTGAATTTGTCAGGATTCTAATTAAAAACAAGAATGCATTTTGCAAAAAAAAAAATAAAACCAATCTAGCATAAAGTTTGAATAATATATTTATATAACTTTATAATAAATAATGAATATATGTACCTACTAAATATTAAAGAAATTAAATAATTTTATTTCGATTATTTTTGAAAATTATATATGTTTACAAATATTATATTCAGTAATTTTTGTATATCCTAAAACATATTATTTATAATTTGAATCCATTAATAAAGAGATGTTCGTGTATGAGAATGGATGTCATTTAAAGTTAATTTGATGTCATTTAAAGTTAAGTGTATTACAAGCATTTGTGAGCTTCACGATCAGTAAAGAGTGCCCTAGGAAAATGACTGGACTAATAAGTATTAAGTTGTTACCATATATTGTGGTTTCTAAAAACCTAGTACTCGGCGTATAATAACATCGTCTCACTACATACCAATAAAATATATTTATTGATTTATTCAATTGTATATTGTCTTTTTTATAAAATTAATATCGTTTATTTGATTAATTTATTTTTAAAACACATAATTTTGTTTAGATGACTAATTGATTTTGCTTCTTTTTTAATTGTAAAACATTTTTCAGTTACATATGAATAAAATTAACAAAATATTAATAATAAGACATAGAGTTATATTAAAATAAAATAATTAGTTCAAATATAAAATTTTTGATTATATATAACATTTTAAATTAAATAAAAAAAATAGTTCTTCTTTAATATACAACAATAAAATACTATAATCTAAAATAAATGGTTTAATAATAATTTTTTCAAAAAAATGTAAAAATGTTTGTTGAATGATTAAAATGTTTGTTGAACGGAATAATTTTTGTTATAAATTAAAAAAAAACTATTTAGTGTGATGAGCTACTAATGCCATTAGTGATAGCCTGTTGATTATGACGAAAGTCTTGAGTTTGGGTTGTGCTTCGTAGCACTTGTAACCATCGATTATAGCTGTATTCACTTTCGGCCCGGAAAAAGTAAACATGATTTTTAAACGATAGTTTGAAAACGTATTCCTTTTGAATTGAGTCTTGAACACCTGGCGGACCAACCGTGTAGCCAAGGAGAGGAAGACTGGCGAGAGCAAATTCATCACAACAGTTTTTATAAAAATATAAACAGAATGTTGTAAATACAACCCATAACTTTTGCCATCCGGTGGTATTTTTAAATTTGCGTAGCAAATATCCGGATAGTTGATTCTGCAATTTAACGAAAAAATAAGAGTTGAGTATTTAAATAAGTGATATATTATCTTACCTCAGCCGCAAGTAAATGATCTCTTAAACCAACCGTTGCACTTCGATGCCAGCACACATGTAAAGCTGTATTACTTCTTGTAACCGGTGCTTTATTTGATTCGGTCAAATTTAAACCACACGTCTCAAGACCTTCTTCCGATGAGCTACAATTTTTAAGTGTGCCCATCGTTAATTGTACATGTGGTTTAGTTTTAATTTCTGCTGTCGCTTTACTCAACTCAGCTAACCATAATATTTTTTCGGCAGTCGTTCCAGCGCTTACCGTAATGGCACGGGGCCCACCAAATATAACAAAAGCATTATGCTCAGCGTTTTCGGTCAGTAACGATCTCACGGGTACATGGCCTAATATTTTGAATGTTTGATTCACTGGATTTTTGCTGGCGTATAACAATATGTCCGAAAATAAAAAGAACATTCGTTGTTGTAATCCACGTTTGGAATGTTTCAATAGACACCCTTGTCTTATTAATTTACGATCACCTTGGATTAAATTATCAAACCCGGTTATATCACGTTGCAATTCGCATAGCAGACTATAGTTTTCCAATTCCTCGAGGGAATCTTTTATTTGTTCAGTTGATCTCGATATCATAACAAGTGTACCATGGCAATCGGTACGATCGAAATGATCTTCTGGATAATATTCCAAAAATTCTAGTTATGAATTGAAGTTAAAGTAAAAGTAAATGCAAATATTATAAAATGTTCATAAAGTGAATAAAATATTAAAACTTACTTTGTAGTAATAATTTATAATGGAGCAAACGATGAAGTGGCTTCAATATTAAATACATTATTGGAATATAACAAACTTTTTGTTGTTCAAAATCACGATATGTGGCCTGGAAATTTTCATCTTTGTCGTATAAATTATTTAAATTGATCAAAATGTCATAAACATTTTCTAAATACTCTTCATATATTGGTAGTACTACCATATTTTTGAGCATTACGTCACCAATACGATGAGTTTCGGTATCACCACGCCCTTCCCATAATATGATGCGATGCTCCAGGTCTCTTAAAAATACATTATGATGTTGTACCATTGATTCAATCATTTGAAATAGTGGTTGGAGATTTTCAATATCATCATGGGTGAGTTCATTGCGAAACCACTAGAAATAAATTGTAAAACGATAATGAAAATATTTATTTTGTAATTAACTTTATAAATGCATAATTAGTTTGATTTTTAAACAATACAATTTTTAACAAAAGACGTTACTAACTATTGTTTTCAAGTAAACAAATTAGTTTATCTCATACTTATATTATATTCAAGATAAAAGTAATTAAATATATATTTGGATCAGTGAATAATAATAAATTTCGATAATCACTTTTGTTATTATATTCTTGGCAGCAGAAAATGAACTATCTGAGAATTTCATATCATGATTACAGTTTGATAGTTGCAAAAAACTCATCTTACCACCGGAATACAATATATAATGGTATATCGACAATTTTTAGTGAACTCGAACAATCAAACATTGAACAGCAACTTGTATTTCATAAACACCAAGAAACAAGAAATTATAGTGTAAGGTTCACGTATTAAGTAATCCTATTGCTAAGCTTTAAATTAAAATATAATAGAAAAAAATTAGATATAAAAACTATCAACTGAATTGCCAAGGAAATCATAAAAATGTTTAAAGTTATTTTAATTGTTGCATATAAATTTTTTATCCAATTGTTTTTGGTATGTGAAGTTGTTTCTATTTAATAGCTTTTATCTAATGCAATGTACGCATATGTATATTTCTATAAAATCATAATTTTTGTAAATAAAAATAATTAATAAAATAAAAATAAATTCGATTATAAATTTACAGAACTGAGCTACCTAAATTTTTATACTTATTACAAATCTAACTTTGATGATTTAAAACTTAATTTGTTTTTTATTATTTTAGGAACTATGCAACTTTAGTGAGTTTATCTATTAAACTATCATTAAGTTAAATCTTGTTTGTATTATTTGAATATGTTATTGTTGAATAAGGTAACTTAAACAAATATTTTCTGCAACATTCAGTAAAATTTACTAAGAAAAAATAAATGTATACCCAAATGAAATTCGTTTTTCGATTAATTATATTTTTAAATCCTACCGTATTCAAAACATCTAAATCTTTTTTATACGTTTGCTCCGTCATTAAAAACTCCTTCGCCAATTGATATCCATTATCTATGGTTAATTTTCGTTTTTTCGCTTCAGCACCGTCCATCGAGTCTAGCGTAGAATTACCATTTGTTATTGGAACCGTATTTGCATTATTATCTTTTCCATTAGCACGAGCATGATGTTCAGCTATTGTCACATCATAAGTCCCACCATCACGATCGGAGCGCGACAATGACGATGATTTATCGGAGCCTAATGTTAAATCATATCGATTTGGCGTTTGGCTTACTTCACCGTGTCGATCTAACGATAGTGATGTTCCATTTATACCATGATAATCACCTTTAAAGAAATGTATATAGATAGTATGAGTTAGTAAATCGTTATTAAACTAAGACTTTTTATATAAAAAAACTAATTCATGCAAAATTATAACAAAAATATATAATATAGTTAACACAAATTTTCTGAAAATCAAAAATAATATAAATACATAAATAATTAGATTTAAATATATAAATCATTCAAAATTATATATAATAACATAAGATTCTTAACAAAATTATAACTTTAAAACAACAACAAAACAAATTTGTTTTCGAATTTTACTTACATTTTAGTTTTATGAGTACATTATTTATAACTAGATTATACATATAAATTAATTAAATTAAAACAAATCGAAATTAATTAAACTTATATATATTTTTTGTTCATTTTTTAGTTTTAATAGATTTGATTTAATTTTTGTTTTGTTAATATTTCACCAATAAACACGATATTTTTTCATTGTTTTTATTAATGTGACAAAAGTAAAATTAAAATTAATTTTGTATTTATAATTAATTAAAAGTAATAAATCAATTACATTATTTATATATAATATGTATTGTATATAATTTAATATAATAATATAAAATTGTAAATCTAAATAATATAATTAATACTTTTTGTTTTTTGTGTTTAGTTTAGTTATTATCGTGATATTGAAAATTTATTTTTACAAATATACTTTAATTAAATTAACAAATAACTAAAGAAAACTTACATTTAATAACATTAATATATTTTCAATAACACAATAAAAACGTTTTTAAATTTATTTTATTGTATTTGTTTTATCTTTTGTAAATCCAGTCAATAGAGATAATTCTTATAAAATTGATCTGCGAACCAAGCTACTAGTTTTTTTTCGGCTGTGTAAAATAGACATAATTCTGTTTTAATAACTAAGGGAAGTGGTGTTAGCTTAATTTAAGTATATAATACATTGAAAAGATTTCAAATCATCATTATTTCATAATTTGTTGTTATCTATACAACACTCACCTCATTTAATTTACAGACAATTTAAAAATGTATTATGATATATGGAACGCATTATTACAGATTTCTATTAAGAGACAAATTTGATAAAGTTCTATAAAGAGACAAATGTTAAGTACATAGAAAATAATTTAAGCTTAATAATCATTATATTTAAAGCTTTTCAGAAGTACAAAAAATTAGGTGTTAGAAGTTATTATAATAATCGAAATAGAAAATTAAACTTCTCATAAAAGAACTATAAAGTTAACAAGCTACGGCTGACATAAAAGGTTTATTATCAATAAATAAATACAGCAGTGGTAGAATATATTTGTTATTTGAATTTAAATATTTTATGGGTAAAGCAACCGCATATAATATATAAACTTCAGTTTGCTCACTTTGAATATTTTGAATATCAGAATCTGTACATTATTTTCCCAACCACATACAAAATGGCTATTTGATCAGCACACTGTTGTTTACTATTAATTATGTAAGTTTAGATTCTTGATTGTAGAACTCGATGATTTAGAATAAATATGATCAAAATGAACTGGTCAATAATTAGACCAATTAAAATCGCTCTTTAATTAATATCTTTAACGTTATGTTTCAGTTCTTCAGATTAATTGCTTTTTAACTAATTTACTTTTAGTGAATGTTTCGTTAGGTAGAAACAAAAGTTGGTAAATTAAAATTCGTTCGTCAAAATTTAAATGATTATTTTGTTATAATAATACATACTACTTGAAATACTTTGTTTCTTTAATTATTTTACTAGACATGAAATATCATCCTTCTACCCAATTTCCAGGAATTATAAACATTATAATTGAATTCATTTGGAAATTCAACAATTTTACTTGATTTATTAAAGTAGAAGTAATATGTGCATTCGGAACTATATTATTTGCGTATGTTCACTTAGAAACTTTAAATTATTTATTTAAGGTTGTGTATAGTTTAGTTCACATATCATTGGGATTTTCTGTTTATTATAAGTTTCAAAGGGTAATTTTGAGGATAATTAAAAAAACATGTTCTAACTACATAGTTTGTGTGTTTCAATCATTGATTTAATGATGGAATTTTAATGATGGTTTGTCTAAATGAGGGATGAATTCCATAAAAGAAGCTATATTGAATGAAAAGTTACCAAATCGGTTTACAAGGCACTCGTTGCTAAAGTTGCCATTATCGAATGCGAATGATGATAATAAACCGTTTCCAGCTTATTTATTTTAGGATTATTGCAAAGATTACCTTATGATATTTTGAAGTTTGATTTAAAGATACTCTTGATTGAAATTTAATTAAAATTGAGCGTCTTATAACTTAACATGAAAATAACCCACTTGCAAATAACAGCATAATAAACAAGTTTTTTTTTAATATTTTAATTAGTTTCCTATGATTTGTTCATATATCATTAACATTTATTGTCGTAGACTATTGTAACATAACAATTTATTGGTAACAATCTCTATCAACTGGACATACACTGTTTTTTAAGTTTACATTTACTTTTGAGCACGGCTGAAATTTCAACGAAAATTGTACAAACTTAAACTAACTTAATATACGAGTATCATTCTATAATGATTGTTGATAGACATGACCAATCAAACATACACTTGTTGGTATATTCACTTACATACACAAATATTTAGATACTGTATATTTCGTCTGGTTTTAATCTAAAGTTTTTCGATAAAACCAACGCTGGTCAAGTATAAACTGACTGCGTTTTAAAAATATAAATTTAGTTACTTATAAAAGAAAGAATTTATAAATTACGGATGAACTGAGCGTTTGTGAATAAATGTGGTGAATTTTATTATAATAAATATAAATATTTGGCAATTTGTTGGCTTGTTTGTTAAATTAGTACATATTATTATAAATTATATTGCTTGGTCTAACGTTAATATATATGTATGTATTCATAATTTAACATATTTTGTCTGAGTTGTTTGTTAGTTTTAAAAATGTTTGTAAACTTAAAAACGTATGACCTAATTTCTACCGATTATTTAATTATTTTAATGTATGAAGTAATTATTATTATATTTTTATTGTTTAAAAAATTGTGTGGCATTATATTTCGAATATTTATTTTTATTATTGGTATAGTTTCGAGTTGTTGGTCATCACAACTATTTTAACATTTCATAATAGTTTAAATTATTTATATGTATTTATTATTTTGTTTAAATTTATGTATTTATATAATTTATTTTTAGTAAATCTTTTAATTTTAATTTTGATATTTGCTTTTTTGGTTTTGGGTATATTTTCTTATTAATTTGGTTTTAATATGTGTGGTCGTTAGTCAAATAATTTAAAATTTTTTTGCTCCAATTCTCCAATCAATACAAAATCAGACCACCAATAATTAATTAAATTGACCTAAAAATGTTTAATTATATTAATATGATCATATATCTTTTATATAATATTATATTATCTTTTATTTTTCGCTAACAAAATAAAATATTCCAACAGTATGTAAACTTAAAAATAAATTAATAAATTAAAAAAATTTTGTACTAAATCCGATTACAACAACATTAACTATTAATCTTTTTTATAATAATAATAATATTATTTTTTTGATTGAAAACATTTAAAATACGTTTATTTATTATATTATTTTATTTATATTAACAGTATTATATAATATGAGTATATATATATATATATTTATATATATTAATAAATATAATTTTTTTGTTATTAAAGAATATATAATATATAATAATGATAATATAATAAAATAACTATATATATTGGCACTAAAAATTATTTATTTATTATTTTTTTAAATCAAATAATGTTTTTATTTTCTTTCAATGAGAGAACCCTCAGCATTTAATTTGTATAATTAATAATCTTTGTTTTTAAATTTTTAATTAAATTAATTAAGCGAATTTTATTTGAGAATTTTAATTTTGAATTAAATATTTTATTTAGTTTAATTTCGGTTGGATACTATTTCTAAATTTTATTTGTTACATAAAAATTCGAAATAGTACTGGAAGCAAATAATTTTTGTTACTTATTAATTTTGTTATTTTCGTCGTTATATATAATTAATTAATTTATATATTTTTAAAAATAAAATTTAAAAAAAATTGGTAGGCCGAAAAAAGACTTTTATTAATAATGCATTTTATTTTAAATTTAAGTTTAATTTTCGCCCGATATTCGAGCGCATATAAATACGTATAAGAAGTTTAAAGGTATAACAGCCGAAAATGAGTCTAGCTCGGTTATTCAATAAAAGAAAAAAAATAGTTATTAAGGATAACAAATATTGTAACAAAAGCAGTTTGAATTCAAGCTCGTAGAAATTAAAACTTCGAGTTCAATTTGATCACTGGATTCATTTCCGTCTTTCAATTAGAATTAATTTTAAAGTAACTTATTAATTTTAATTTATGTACAAATGTATGTATATCTCGTGTTTTATGATCAATTTATTAGAGTAACTCTAAATTTTAATTAAGATCTAGGTTGTTGTGGCTGCTATCACACACTTAGACCGGCGATTGGTCCGTTGTGATACCACTCTATGTACGGCTATAGATCCGAGTTTTCGTAGTACCATCTGCGCATTGCATAGCTCCATGTCAGCCTATGTACTGACATGGAAGATGGGTCGGTCCATGGATTCTAAACACAACAGGAGATCCAGATATATTGTTCATTTTTCACACCGATCGCACCGCCCAAACGATCGAAGGTGAAAACCCCATTTGCATCTTGCACGAATCGGGATTCGAACCCGGTACTTCCTCCAACTGCCGCAACTTTAACCACTGCGTCACTTGGGCGGTCTAATTAATATCTAAGTCAATATATAAATCAATGTTTAGAAATTTTTTGAACAAAAAGTATTTTTCAAAAGTTCTATTGCATTATCGCCACCCCAAATGTTTAATATTTCTAACGCAACCAACGCAAAATCGCATTTGTATTATTATTAAGTCAAAAAATATACTTAACTTAGGTAACTTCGTTTTTGAATCAGTTATTCTAGTACAATGCAAGAATGGAATTTATTGGTTACTAATCTATCTTTTTTACTGAAAATTGTAATAAATCATAAATAAGTAACTATCTAATCGATTCTCGCATTCAACCATCAATTATAAAACATTGCATATATTAACATAAATACGCATTCGAGATTAGATAATGTATAACACTGCAGCTAGTAAATGAGATCAAATATGTATATAGCTCTGCTAACTAAATATAATGAACTAAGCCATTAAACACTATTAACAACTAACTATTTCACCTTTATGTAAAATAATATTTGCTTATATCCAACTTCGATTGTTATCGTTCAAAAATGGTGATGATCACGTCACCGCATATTTCAGCTTATATCAGCAATTAGTCAATGTTACTGGTGTGCTAAATGGGAGATCATCAACGACACACTCTCTTCATGCGGGAGTCCCTCAAGGATCAGTTTTGTCACCAACTTTGTTTTTGTTCTACATTAATGACTTGTTGAATAGCACTGTAAACTTTATCTACAGTTTTGCTAACCTTGCCACATTGCACTCTTTTGTTTCATTAGAGGTTGAGCCTACTGCTTCAGAGTTAAACGGCTGGAAATTGTCACTTCGCATAATTCCGAAGTGAGTACAATATTTTAGTGGAGAGTAAAAAATCAGGTCAAATTTAACGAGAAAAAAAACACATATAAGCACGTTCTCGCGTAAAAAAAGACACAACGAACACCCTTTTGTGGTAAAGTCACGTCTGCTTGGTGTACAGATTAGGAACGATTTAAAATGAAATGAACACATTATAGCATTGGCCAAATCAGTATCACGTAAAGTCGAGTTTCTCAATAGATCATATGGCATTGCACTCCAGTTGCTGGATAGAGTTCAGCGGCATGCCATCCGAATAATACGAAACTCCAGACTTACGATAGATAGATCTGAGATGTTGCAGATCTCTGCGTGTCCTATAGATAAATAAATGGTAAATGTTCTGCAGAATTACAGAAGAAAATACCACCATTTGTTATGCCAGGACGAGGAACGGTTAATGCGCATAGTTTTACGGTGAAGCTGTCAAAATCTCGAACTGAAGGTGCAAAGCGCGAATTCATAAAAAGATGCTTAGTGTAGTTGTTTGTATCTAAACGGTATCAACCATTTCAAATAACTAGTATGAGGACTGTGTTAGAAGAGTGTAACTTGTTAATCATGTAGTGACGTTATAGATTCCCTGTTCTATTTGTGCATACCATTTAAATTTGTACCTATAAATGAATGGTTGAATACAAAAAAAAAATTGAAATAAAAAAAAAAATTCAGAGGTCAATATGACTTTTATCGTTTAAGTGTAAGTCATGAAAACTGTCAGTAATATCAAACCATATTCAAAAGGTTGTTGTAACTGATTGTAAAATTATACAATAAAATAGAATCACGAAATAGAAAAATGTCTCAAAGGATTTATAAAGCCATCAAGCTTAAAATGGCTAGGGCACGTGCTTTGTTTTTACAAACAGGCCTTCGAAATGGCACAACGAAATCGTGAAAAACCTTGTACAGGAAGAAGAAATAACATTCAAAGAGACCTTATTATACTTGGTCATCGAAACACCTGTTCTTTTGAGATGAATCAAACCATTTGGGGGCGAATCGTTAAGCCGACTAAACTTTTTCTTGGGATGTAGCGCCAATACAAAGAAGTAGAAGGTTATTTTATGATATACTCTGTATTCTAATTTTTGTTTGAAATATTTTTCACAATAAAATTCATTTACCTCAGTTCAGAGATTATCTAAGTGACCTATATGCTGAGTTTGTTCTGCTTCCATTATTGGAAGTGTTAATCTAGATGTATTCAAACTGAAAACCTGTTCTTTTAAAAAATACTTAAACTGTGTTGCAAATATTTGTTATCTCTTAGTTTTACAAAAATGAGAATATCCTAAGAAAATATACTAATGAAATCGATTTAATAATCAATGAATGTTTTTGTTTTATTTTTATCGAAACGTTATTTGTATAAAATCGACTAAAGAATCTCTCATTTATCACAATATTGAAACAAGTAATAAATATCTATACCTAACCTAAAAATTATAATGTAAAGTCATCGAAAATCAATTAAATTAATTATCTAAAATAAAATGCATTATCATTGTATCTATATTTTTACAATACTACATTAAAATAATACTAGTTTATAATTAAATTAAAATTTAAACGCTTTTTTATTTATATTTTGGCACAAACTTACCTGACGTTTAAAAAATATTGATATATTGTAATATTAACAACAAAATTTAAATACATAAATAATAATTAAATTATTTTAAAACAACAATTAGATTGTTTATATTATAAATTTAAAATTGTTTGATAATAATTATCAATAATAACAATTAATATATGATTTAAAATTAAATTATTTGACACAAACATGTTTTTGTAAATAATACTGTTTAATTAATTTTGTTAACAATTAGTAAATTATTCTGAGATTTCTTTTATATTTAACCGCGCACTTTTCAGTCTTAATTATCAATTAATATAAATATTCTTATAATTTTGAAATTTTTGTAAAATTATTTAAAAATTATGGAACATATTATTTTGAGGATTTAATATCAACTTTTTTATTTGATTGATTACTGATTTTTATAGTTTTCAGTTATGAATTGACATTAAACGTCTGTCCGTTTAATTATTTACAGTATAAAGGATATTTTAGCTCAAAAATGTAATACTTCGCGATTTCATAAATAGTTAATAAAAATAATAATTTTAATAATAGTTTACAAAAATTTCAGTCTAACTATCACTCATTTCCTCGGAATCACCTAAAAATAATGGCGGTGGTACAGCTTTCAAATCAAATTCGGAACCTTCATAACTATTTTCCATATCGTCATTAGGAATTTGATCCATTTCGTTGTCGGACAAGAAATCAGGATATGGCAGTTCTAAATTTTTCTGATACGTCATATATCCGGTAAAACCGGCCGCAAAACTATCTTCACTCGAATAGCACACATCATCCGACAGTCCCGCTTTTGTTTCTGTACCACTTTCATCTGGAGTATACTGTACTCCTTGATATTCTTTGTACGCAACCGAATCGTCCCGTTTCAATTGTCGCTTTCGTTGACGTTGCGGTTTAACGGGTGCTGATGAATGTGAACTTGAACTTGGACCCGGTTTATACATGGGATTTGTAATATGACTAAGTCGATCGTATTTCGGAAATCCCATCTCATCCACATTATCGGACATATCAAATCCTTCAAATTTAGAGAATGACGATGATGGATAATTATACTTATCGTCATAGTCTTCAGGCAATGTTTCTTGTTCCTCTTCGACAAAATCAGGATATCGTGCTTCGGGTAGTTTAGCTGACACATCCGAATTACCAGAATCTACTTCATGCGGAAAATATCCTTCACTACATTCACTACTCTCTTGCTGCTCGAGTGATCGATCGAGCCGAGTACGTTTCATTGGCAACTTTTTACGTCGATAGCCACGCGATCGTAATTTACCATCGTGTTGAATAATATCGACGGAACTGTCTGTATCATTTTCGCTCGGAGGCGATTTTGGTGTGTTTGTTCGAGAAGGAAATGATTTACGAGGTGGTTTCTGTATTGGCGGTGAATCGGAACTTAAACTACTTGAATAGTACGGTGAACATTTTGCTAACTTTTCGGGACGTGGAAACATTGGCGAAGAATTGTCAGTACCGGTACTAGTGGTTTCGCTATTTTGTGTTGTAGTAGATGAACCATCCAATTTCTCTTCATCAATTTTCGGAAAATCTGCTGAAATTAAGTGCTCATGGAATGATTGGCTTTGCCGCAGTTTTTGGTTTTTATATTCACGAATTTGACTTTTAGATAATGTTTTATCATCATAGCTGTGATGTTTGATAAGCGGTTTGTCATAAGGACTAGGCTCTCTAGATACATTTTTTCCTTGGGGATTATAAGGAGAAAATTCTTGACTTTGATATCGACTCGATAGTTTATCATTTTGTGAATACAATTTCTCAGTGAAGGTAGCACTATCTGAATTTTCTGATATATCCTGACTATGATATCGTTGAGACATTAATTCGAGAGCTTTCCGTTTATTAATATAACCAGAATCATCCATTGGTACACCAGGATACATTTTCTCTTCCATATCAACAATTCGTGGTGGTGGAACTTTAACGGGTCGTTCTGTAGATTTTGGAACAGAGTCTATTTTCTTAAGGTTATCACCATTCGAATTGATTCGCTTGTGCACTCCGGGTATAATATTTTTCTCTTCGGTAGGGGACGATTTTTTAATAATTTTAGGATGCTTTAGTGGGACATATTCAATTGATGTAATTTTTCGTTCGTTGCGGAATTCATTTGGTAAAATTGTTTCATTAGCTTGTGGAACAAAAGTTCGACTACTACTCGTTGTCCATTCGGTTATGGTTTGAGCCATTTCTGTTAATGTTAATGTAGTATCATCACTTTTAGTACCACTGGTAACTTTGTCAGTCGTTGTATCAGAATTCGATAATTGCTCGTACTTAGGACCATCGGAACCATTATCACAGGTATACTTATGTTTATTACCGCCTGTCGATAGGCTGGTGCTTTTTTCGTTAAGACTTTCGGTTGATTTGTTAATTGAGCTTATGCTTGATTTTGTATGATTGGATTTTTCACTTTTTGCTCCGGAGTGATTTGAAACAGCTGAAAGACTATCCGATCCGGAAAGATTAGCATATTGACGAACCGTGTTTGTACCAGTCGACCATTCTGATATACTTAGACCGATTGAAGTATCTTCAGAATGTGAACTGTGTGTACATTTTTTCTGCTGCAGTCCCATTCGGACAGTACCATCCAAATCTGTACCGAATGAGCTTGTTTCTTCTTCGGAATGACTACTATGGCTACATTTCTTACATGATCCCGTGCTTAAACGAGGTTCAAGATTACGTCTTACAGTATCCTCGACATATGTTCCCCCTGATCCAGATAGCATATCATCTATAGATGTATCTGAATTGTTCGAACCGCGAGAATACTTTTGAGAACTTTGATAATCTCCGGAACATGGCCGACCACCATCGTCTGGGGAAATTTCTATTTTAACAGTCCCCGGACAAAAGACATCATCATTGAGGAATATATCATCTTCTGAATTAGGACTGTAGTTTTGAGGTGAGCGCGTAGGTTGGGCAATAATAACTTTATCGAATGGTGCAGTTTCTTTCAACATAAGATTATTTTTCTGACCACTTTTCATTGGGCAACACGAACTGTCGAATGGAGTTCTTAAACAACTGGCAGTTCCAAAAGTATTAGCCATACAAGTTGCATTTTCAACTTGGTTTTCAGACATTAAATTCGAAGATGACATAAGGTAAGCAGTATCTTCATAAGGAATTCCAACTAAATTAGATATCAGTGACACCTCTCTTTTATCTTCACCTGATTTATGTGATATTTCTTCCATTTTATCTTCCTCGTTGTATGTTTTATTTTCATCTTCTTCATCTTCAGGTGTGTGTTCTGTTATTGAGTCTATCATTACTTGCATAGCATTTTGCACTTCACTTAAATAGAAAGTTTCTACATTTTCAATAACCGGCGTGTCAATAGTACTAGAAGGTGGAGATGGCCAATTTTCCGAATCCTGAGATTTAACTGGTGTATTCCAGTAAAATCCTTTAGGAAGCGAACGTTCTATTTCTTCTCTAAATCTACTTTCAACTGGATCATACTTTTCGATCGGACAATGATCATAAGGAATATCAGGTAGCGGCCAATCTTCAGAATCTTGACTACCAGTATTAGAAAAACATTGTAATGTTGGCCGATCGTCGTCTTTAGCATGTTGTTCGTTAACGTGAGTTATCACAAATCGCCCTGTCTGTGTTACCGGTACTGAATTACCTGTGTAAATATCTGAAAGCCTTTTTGCAACTGCTGAATCACACGGAATATCAGGCATTTCGGCTGAAGTGCGTCGATCAGCATCGGATATATAAGCGGGATTTGTATTGCTTGGAGGATCAGAAGATAAACTAGCTTGATGATCTGTTGAAATCGCCGACTCGTCGCGAACCGAAGATTGGGTAGAAGCTTTACTTATCTCCTCTTCCTCTAGACTAGACCTTTCAGAATTTGTACTTCGTTCTGATATTCTTGATAGTGTTCGCCCTAGAGTAAAACCGGAACTATATCCCAATACATCAGAAGGATTTAAAACAATTCCACTTGTCATTGAAGGATAACCAAAATTAGCTGGAAAATCATTTAAATCGTCTTGCCAGCTTGAATCTGAACTTTCTTTTTGATCTTCTGGAGATGACTTCTCAATTTTTTCAATTCCTCCCATTTCCAAATTCTTTTCGCCATCTGTTACATCAAAACTTTCGTAAGTCTCTTCACATACTGGCATCCAAGTCTCTTCCAGACTAGAATTTTCTGAACTCTCTATAGGAAATGCTCGAAAAGTCGATTGTTGTTCTTTTTGAAGTAGTTCACCACGCCTTTGTGCCGCCCCTAATGAACCGGAACTGCTTTCAGTTTCAAATGATCCTCGCGACTCGACGCTTAATGAACCTTTAGACTCAATACTAGATTTCGATTCAAGAGAACTTCCATTGGAAGATTTCAATAGTTTTTCAACTACTTTAACTTTAACATTATTATTACCCTTTTCGGGTGATTTACTAATATTGTCACCAGAAATTCGACATAATTTTTTATGGTTTGGATCGCGTATGGGTTTTATAACTCTTGGATTTTTTTTCTGAGTAGCATTTAATGAACCACCTGAAGATGATTCACTATCATCTCGAGCTAGTAGTTTTGATATTTTGTCCTCGATTGGATCAATTTCGTTATCCAATTCTGAACCTGAACCGAGATCAATTGGACACTGTTTTTCAAGTGTTGGTGATTTCCGAGTGGGGCTTTTAATTGCCTCTGGTAAATCATCATTTTGAGTTACCAGCTTGAGCATCATGTGATCGCGAAGTTCCATACATTTCTTTTGTTCAACAGGTTCAAATCTATCGAGATCTTGAGAAATACCTAAAGGACGAGCAATTGAACAACTGACGCTTGATTCTTCATCCATCGAACCTTTTGTAGTCGTTGTTGTACTAGTTGATTCGCCCTGACGAATTGGACTTACATCTTTTTCTGAACTAGCCCAGGATGAACCCGTATCCGATGATCTTGATCGTTCAATTGATAGTTTGTATAAATCTGCCCTCTTTTTAGCGATCGAAGTTTCTTTCACTTCTTCCACTTCATTTTTTAATGTTGAATCATCATCATCATCGTCAAGATCTTTTTTAATTTCGGGAAGTTTAAATCTTTCGATGGAAGGGCTTGAATCTGGTGGGGTTACAATAATGTTCATTTCAGGTCCCATTAATGGAATTTCATCAAACGAATGTTCTCGAGCATCTTCTAAAGTGTTTTGCGAAGTTATATTAGGATATCTTCCCGAATGGTCGCCAACAAGTTCCTCACACTCTACAGTGGTCCAAGAACTGGCATTACTTGTCTTTCCAAGATCATCAGATTCTGAAGGTTCTTCGCATTCGATTGTTGGTACTTTATGAATAATTTTTGAACGGTCTTCTCGTGGTTCTGGTTGATATTCTTTCGCTTCTTCGGAGGGCAGTGATCGTCTCTTTAATAGATCTAATTTTCGCCGCTCTGTTATCACCGCCTGCATATCAAGCTCTTCGGGCATTTCATCAGGCGTTGAAATAGTGCGACGCTCTTTCAACGGAGATTTATACTCGGGTAATTTGCGATTACTTTTAAATGCCCACCTATCTAAACTTTGTCCGCGGAATATATTTGGCTCGTCAGATTTTTCGCTGTCAGTTGTGGATTTATGTTCAGAGCCAGACGATTCTATTGGGCCTGGTCTAGGATGAATTTCAACACGCACTATTTCTTCATGCAAATTAGGTTCGGATAAAGGTAGTGTCATTTCTACATACCGAAAATCAAATGCCTTATCAAGACTTTTTGTTTTATTATCCAAATCTAGATGTTGATGATCGGGTTTCTTATCTAAACTTTTCGATTTGCCTTCGAACTTTTTATGCACGACTGGACCTTCAATTTTTTGTTTTAATTCTTGACTACGCATTATTTTCGTCGGAGACTTGATTATCATATTCTCGATGGGTGTGGAAGAGTTTGAATTGCGATCATTTTGATCTTCAAAACTGCGACTAGCTTTCTCTAATTTCTCTTGTCCCCGTGTTTCGTCAAAACTTCGACTAAATTTTACAAGTGAATCGAGTTTCTTAGGTGCCTTAGCGATTAATACATGATCTTCAGCACGACTTCGAATATCAGTTTCTATGATTATTTTGTCGCCATCAGTTTTAACCAAGATTTTATCTTCGGGTGCTGGGAATGGAGGGAGTGTATCTTTTACTGGGCTTAGCAAATTTATAGTTTGTTTCATTGCTGATTCATATAATTTTTGTTGTCTTTCCTTACGTTTTGCAATATCGTATTCACTTTCATCTTGCGATCTACTTTTATCTTTTAATAATTTTCGATCAATTTTCTCAAGTGATTTAGGTTTTTCTTTAGAGTTTAAGCGTCGTGGAGCATTATTTTCTTGACTTCGAGCTCTTTTCATTTCTTCTGGAATTGATAGTTTATCTTTTGGGCTTGATTGTCTAGAGTCAGATGGTAAAGAAGTTTGTGTATGCAAAATTTTTTCAACATCTTTTGGAATATGATCTGGTTTGTCAACCGACTTTGAAGAACCTTTGGCCGAGCAAGGTTTCCGTTTTAAATTGATTTCAACTGATTCAGCTCTGCTAACGCCAGGTGATGTTTTACGAGAACTATTACCCGAGCTCATTGGTGAACAGTCAAATCTATATTTCGGTATATCAAGTATAAGGTGATCGCCACCTCTAAGCTTAATTTTAGACTTTTTCTTTTCTTTAATTCTGACACCTTTGAGCTTAACTTTGTCAACGTAAATTAATTCATTGAGAAGATTAATCTCATCACTTTCAAGCACCACATTACTGTATTTACGGTCATCCAATTTAGTTGATACCATACTTTCCATAGATCCAATTGCATCAACACATGACTGAACACTTTCAGCTTTTTCATCGTCAATTATTTCACCCCGGGTCAATGGTTTTTCTTCTAATATTTCAGCCTCTTCTTCAAATCCTACTGTGTCATCTTTTGATGAAAAAGCATTCATTGGAGGTAGACGGTGCAGTGAAATAACGGGATTATCTAAACTTTTTGCTCGGCGACCAGAAGTTGGGGATTCTTGTGTCGCTTTCTGTCGTTGTAATGATGCAAATGCTGAACCTTCTGACAAGTTTAGTCTAGCATGTGCGAACAAAATTGGCGCATGACCTTTTGAACGTTTAATTATTGAGGAATCAATAAGTTCTTCAATCAATTTAGTTCGAGATGGTGATAATTTACTTTCCAATTTAGATCCTCCTATTGGAGGTAAAAGATCATTTGATGATTTCTTTTTCAAAGTGTATGCAATATCTCCTTCCGATTCTTTATTACGATCCTCATCATCTGTCCGAATGAATTCGTTGTTCTCAAATATTGGAGATGGAATGTGTTCAGTTAAATGATATAATTGAGTACTTTTTTCTTCACCTTTATGTGCATTTTCATCTTCTGAACTTGGAATGGAAATTGAACGTTCTGAAATACGTCTCAGCTCTGATGCAGTTAAAAATGGTGGATCTAGAGGAAGTGTCGAGTGATAGCGATTTTCAAATTCAGCAAGACGACGGCATTGAGGAGGAGATCCTTCAATTTCAGTTGAACTCATCGTTTGACCACGTCCCCATGCGCCTGATATTATACGATCATGTTCATGCTTTAAAATCGGTTCAATTTCTCGACGGGATTGTGGTGGTGAAAACTCTAATCTTGTGGGCACCGCTTCTGCTGATCCAAATACGTCATCAGAATCAAGACTTTCGTCATCGGAAGAAAATGATGTAATTCGAATTTTAGTTTTTCCACTTTTTTTACTCGATTTAGTTTTACTCGGAGTACTTCGTGATTTTATTATTCTTTTCCCAGTATTTTCTTTTTTTATTATTTTTGGTTCCACTTGATAAGGCAGTTCAACTAATTTTATTTCTGTTTTCATTTTAGCAAGTAAACTATCGGTTCGTGAACTGGTCGAATCACTTTCGATTTGAGATAATTTACTGTTTAATTGTTCTAACATTTTTGGATCCATTTTCTTCGTAATATCACGCTTAGGACTTGATAATTGTATAGCAGGTGTTGTAGTCTTTTCAATTTCAAGGGTAACGGGATTAACTTTCGAGAGATCAATATTTTGGGTGAATAAAAATCCATTATTGTCGATAGTAATATTATCGAGAATATCGGGTAATACATCAGATTTCATTCCAGTGTCTTGTGACATTGACATGTCTAATTTTTTATCTGGTGCTTTTGGCGATTTTGGCGACTTCGGACTTTTCGGAGATTTTGGAGATTTCGGTTTAGTATGTTTTTTCGTATCGAGAGTGAGACAAGGAGCAGTACCATTCATTATGTGCCGTTTATGAAGAACATATGGAATGTCCTCTTTCAGCCCACTTTTAGATGGACGTTTTTCGAAGAAGCTTTTAGGGAGTTCAAAACCTGTTTTAGGTAAATCAGCAACAGCAACTGGAACATCGTAGCTCTTTTTCGGCATTTCAAAATGACTACCGTGTGTACGACATAGAGGTGGTGCACTCGGAATTTGTTTATAGAAATATTCTTCGTCGCTTGTATCGGCTGGAGTCAAATCAATTGATTTTTGATGCATTAAGACATGTCGTCGTGAGGTCGAACCTAATCGAGAACGATTAGCCAAACTATTAGGATCGCTTTTAGTTCGTTCGACCGTTGCATGTGTATAAGTTAAAGGAGCCAATGCACCTGGTAATTGTGAGTTCGGGTCTATCATAATCTTAGGATTATATTCTTCGAAATGAGTTTTGGCGATTAATTCCTCTTTTCGTGACGAGGTTGTTTTATGCTTGAGTTTTTGTTTATCAAATTCTGACATTAACTCAGGAGTTAATGGATAATCTGGACTTGGTTTACTTTTTTCATTACTCGATGTATCACTTATCGGTGTACTACCAGTCAATGATTCAATCTTCTCCTTATCAAAACTAAATATATTTTCCGAGTCCCGGCGTTTAAACGCTCGAATTTTTTCAGCTTGATTATCACTCATTTCAGTACTCGAAGTGCGTACTTCATCCGAAGCGTTATTTTTTTCCATCTCCTCACTCTCTTGTGTCTTAAAAAAGGTCGAATAGCATCGACCAGTACGTTCTATTTCAACGTTTTGTAAACTTATCGAATGTACATGAGTTTTATGATGAGCTTTATTACTCGGAAATGTTGAGTAATTTCCTTCTGATTCGAAAAATTTCGACTTATTTGATTTTAGTTCAGATAATAAACTGTCATGTGACTTCACTTTTAATCGATTGTATTTGGTATCACTATCGACATCTTCATTATCAAACGAATGATCAAGTGATTGCAGACTCATTTTAGCGTCAAAATAGTCCGATTTTGATTCTTGACTTGAGGTACGACTGTCGTAATTACCAAAATTTTTCAAGCGTTTACCGGTTGTCTTGGGCATTTCGTAATTTTTCGTCAAATTAAGACAATCAACAATCGATTCCTCTTCCGATTCATTTTTACTTTTAGTATTCGATAAAGTTTCACGCGATTTTTTACTATCAGTATGGTATAAGCTATCACGGGACTTTTTACTCGAATCGTTACTTTTTGTCGGTTCATAGTAATCCGACTTGGATTCTTGGCTTGAAGTTCGTGAACCCATTGCTTTCCGAATATGCTTATAGAAACTACCATCAGATTTAACGCATAATTTTTCTCTAGGTAAATCTCGAGGATCTTCCATTAAGAAAATATCATCCATTATATCGTCCGCACTTTTACATTTCAATTCCATTGGTGAACGATGGTGATACTTCAAGTAATCTTGATCATCGCTTTCGTCGTCTGAGGGAATATAGTTTCCTGAATCTAACGAACAAGATCGGGTATGATGATGATTTTTTAACGACTTATAAATGCTATCATCGTCCGATTTTTCAATTAGTTCATAACTATCGTGTGAAACATCATCATGGGATCCGGTAAATTCGAAATGATGTTGATTTTGAAGATGTTCTCGTTTGATCGTATTATAAGTTGTCCCGGGATAACTAGATGAATAAACTTTTGTGTCTGGAAGTATAAACTCCTGACTTACATCGATCGAATTATTTTTAGTTAAAAACATAGAACGTCGTGAATCATCGTATCGAGTAATGGGTGAATCAATGCGATCGTGGGTTAGTAAATCTCGATATAATACTTCGGTTGAAAATTTAGTCTTATCGTCGTAGTCATACAGTTCTTTGCAAGAGGTACTTCGTTGCCAAATTTCATCGATATTTTCATAGCTTTTGTAATTAGTCGAATAGATATTTGAGTGGCTTAGCTCAAACTCCAATTTTTCGGAAGAAATTTTCTTAGTTTTCGACGGTGACTCATGTTTCAGATCAGAATAGTGAATATAGTTGTTACTCAGATTCCCGAGAGAGTGATAGTTTTGGGTATCATTGGAATCGATTGATTCGACACCAGATAAATCTGAATTTCTTGGTAACGAATATGTACTTCTAGGGTGAATTGAAGGTGGGTCGTTATTGGAAATAGTTAGTAAGTGTTCTGAATGTGATTTTGACTCTCGATTATTTTGGCTAAAATAGTCTGACGTATCAGAATATCGATTTGGATAATATTCTTCGGTGGTTATTTTCGGATTACTCAAATTATTATAGTTTCGAATATTTTCATCAATAAATTCATCACTAAAATGTTTATCAATTACATTTGTTTTTATTAAAGTCGCTGTTATAGTAGTCGATGTTGTCGCAGTCGACTGATTCTTTTTTTGCTTATTTTTACGATTAACGGTGGCATATAAATCATCTGAATTAAAATTTGTATTATTGATAATTATTTCGTCAAAATTCTTTTTGTTTTTCTTATTATATAAATCATTGATGTCTGAATAAATAACATCAACCATATCATCATCATCGTTCTCGTCATCATCGACTTCGTCGATAATTTCATCATCGTTATCTGATTTGGTTGGTGCTATTTGTTTAGACATCAAACACGTATTGCTATAAAGGACTGGGGTACAATGCTGGGGTGCTGTACGAATGCGGATGTCCTGGTCCTCCAGGTCCCGGACCAAAACAACCGTCTCCTGGTTGTTGATGGAGATTCCCTTCTCCACCGTAATGTTGTCCGATTGATGCATGATAAAGTTGCTGATGGGACGTGGATAAGTGTTGATGGGCGATAAAGGGGCATACCGTTGTGTGTTGTGGTTGAGGTAATGGTTCAGACCTTTTTATGTTTTACATGTTTATATTTATTTAAAATTACCATCACCATAATTATTGTTTCAATATTATAATAAATAGTTAATTTATAGAAAAATGTTCCTACCTGTATTGTGACCGTCTTGACGTGCACGACCCCGATCGACTCCTCGAGCATTGTGGTTGACTTGGTGGGGGGAACTCCAGGTAGCGGTCTGAGGAGAGACAGAGCGACTCGAATCCAATTGGGATGTTTGATTGTCCTGGGAATACTTCCTCATCGGATAGGTCTCCACCTGGGCTGCTGCCGTGATTTGAGATTGGGAACGAATGGGGTCTATATGATTGTCGTTGAGGCGATGAACCGCCATATCCACTCCCGCCTTCCTCGTCAGAGAAAGCGATATCGTCGTATCGGGCGTTTGTGATCCCCCCGTTATTCCCCGCTTGCGATAATCCCAATCCGCTGAAAATAAACCAAAACAAAAAACTCAACATTAACACCAAAAATTTTAACGACACAATTGTTCTAATTTTTATCATTCCCCATCATTTATAGCAAATAAAAATTTAAATAAAACAAGAACAAATAAAATATATCAAAGAATAATTATAATGATAAAACTAAAAATCAAAATCAAACTAAAAAAAATACAAACCCGTTTCAATTGGTAGTAAAGGATGTGCTGAGATGCTTGAATTCACATTGCATGAACTGTGCGATTGACTTCGACTACCGAAATGTAGTGGTCCCTGACGGAATGACTGAGACCTGCGGCAAAAAAGAAAAGAAAAGAGGATAGTTTTTTGTTTGTTTCCTTTTCTTAAATAAACCGAATGTTTTCTGTGTGATTTAACTATATAAACAAAAATGAACTAAAATGACTATTATGTATGTAGTAATCAACATCAAAATATCGCGAATTAGTGATTAAATGAATATTATAAATTAAAAATTATATATAAGTAAATTAATGAGAATGAAATTACTAATATAAATAATTTGTTAATTTGTAAATTATATGAATAACAAAAAAATAAATTGGTCATTTGTTCATATATTTAATAAAAATCTAATCGCCACTAATTTAGCCAATTTATATAATTCACCAGCGAAGTTGAAAATGGTTAGAAGTTAATTTTAAACTATTTTTTGGATTGATGCATTAAACGAAATTTTTCATCATAATCGTGACATCATAATCGTGAAAATATATATGTGATTGATCTTTGAATCAATCGATATTGATTTATACAATATCTTAATAGTATTTCACACAGAACATATAAAAAATTACTAAAATAATGAGAAATATTGGAAAATATATAACATTCTTGATTTTCAGACCTCAGTTAGTTTTGACACGAGTAGAAGTATTAGGAACGAATAAAAATGTTCATATTGTGAGAGTTATTTTTGTTGAAAATAAAACTCCTAGCATTTAATAGTTTTCAAATATTAAAACGGACTTTCTAAAAAATACCAAAATCAGGCCATTTTATTCAGAAAGCTATGCAATAACGTAATTTGTCATGAATTTAACCTTTTTCTTGGAGATGTCACACAAAAAATCTGATAATAATCACAAAATATTAATAAGTATAATCATTGATTGTGCTAAACACTACCGTTATAATTTATAAATGTTCGCCTCATCAACAACAAAGAACTGCATAAATAATACATATTTAGTATGTTACGTCCCGAGAAAATGAGATGAGAAAAAGTATAACCATGATTATTTATGATTCAGAGTTCCTAATTATTGATTTCGTTCATATTGCAATTCGTCAGCATCGCCCATTTATTTAATTGTATGATAGATGTTTTCTGAGTTTTGTATTATCTTGCTTATTCAGTCGATAAAAACATCCATGGTCAGATGTGCGATCTTTGAGGAATACCAGATGTCAAATATAACCGATGATTTAAGTTAGATACGGCTTGAACCACTTAATGTATTCGAATACCAAATGACCTTAACAATCATAATGATGACAGATAGAACCAAATGAGTTTCTAAGATCCGTATAAGCTACATTTATTTTAAATAATTAATGGTAAATGTAGATGTAAATCAGTGCCGGATATAAGCTCATGTTGGTTGACGGATATATGACGATTAATTCAACATTAAAAGCATTACATTCATACAGTTCAAATAATTTGGGAATTGACGATGAAGTTTATATTATCCTACATGAGATGACATTACATAATCCTGATTTAAAGAATCGTGTTCTCTTTGAAATGTATCGGAAATCAGAGCAGGGGTCAAGTAGTGATTAAAAGGCTTGTACAACACATGCTCCGAAATAGTATCAAACATTTTTAATATAAAATGATATAAAGTGATATAATGTATGAAATCCGGCCCACACCATTAACAAAATTCTTCAAAGCCAATATAATGCTTTCATAATATATGTATTGGAGAGATACGTTATTATTACTTATTTATTCAATAAACTCATCATATCATATAAATATATTGAAAAAATGCTGCAAGAATGTTCGCTATCTCTTTGGCATTCGAGCAGCTGATATTATTATAAATAAAAATAGCCAGATATTCCTCGATTTCACCTTTTACAATACAGTATTTCCAAAATTGTTTATGATTTATTAAAATTTTTATTTTGAATGGTCTCCATTATGATTTGTACTAAAAATATACTTGAAATATACATTCCTTACTAAGCTGTAAAAAGGACAGTTTGTCAGTTTCAAGATTATATTTAATTATTTTATGCATTCTGTTTTTTTTCGTTATAGTCGATCAACGAACCATGTAGGAGGAATTCTTATTGCGTTGTTCGTCATAGGTATGTGGAGTTCAATAGCAATAAGAATTCAAATACTCTCATAGATCCATAAAATTTATCCGTCTTTGTATTATTGCACATGGTTTGTTATTCTATTGCCCAGAAACTTCTTAGTATGTTCCTAATATATTTATTTACAAACACCTATAGTTTGTTGTTGATTTTCTCAGTATGTTACTTGGTTTTGCAAATATACTTTAATACTGATTTTACACACGAATTGAAAATTCTTATTATGGGGGTTGGCTGATGAGACAGATGTGTTCCGGACTTTGTGTAACGTAAACTATAAATGAGACAGAATATAAAATAAAAACTAGCAAAACAATGTAAAAAACAGAATAATTTTTTAACCATAACCAAAGTATATATGCTAGTTTTTTAATATAAATAAGTTCAGTATTTGTATAAACTTGAAAAAGGATTAGCATCCGAAACGCCGTAGTTTAAATAAATAAATAATAAAATATCACTTAAAGATAGGTTACAAAAACTAATTATTGTGTTTTAATTTTAAGTAGTGATATAAATACACAGCAATCAAAATATTAAACACAAACAAATTATTACACCATGAGAAAAACTGTTTTAGAATACCCTAACGGAAATTAGCCCTGTGTGTCGGGATACCTTTGTTCCGTAAATATTTCGAATAAAACATAAGACCCCATAGAATACCACCTCAGTATCCAGAGCTTGTATTCGTAAGAAACGACTAAATTTGATTGGATCGCTGGCCTGACGACCCGTATCAAGACAATTGTTAAAATGTTAAAAATGTCAACAAAACAAACAAAATCGGACACCGCCAATACAAAAACGAACTCCCACTTAAGGACCCGAACACGAGATTGAGGATCGATACCTCGCGACGATCCTCAATCTCGTGTCCGGGTACTTAATAAAACCGAGCGAGTTTAACAGCTTTATCACATGAAAGAAAGATTATCGGCTAGAACTCGTATCTCTTCAAGAAACTCGTATGCCTAAAAGTGGAGATCATGTGTCCCAAGGCTATACATGGCTACATAGTGGAGATGACCTCGGAAATCTTGGAGTTGGATTACTCATTGGGCCACAGGTAAAAAAGGATGTGTTACAAATCTAAGCAATCGATAATCGAATGTGTAAAACTTCGCTTATACATGATATTAGCCAACCTGTCGATTGTGTATGTACATGCGTCCACTGATGTAAGCCAACCCCAGAATAAAGACTTATTTTGCAATAATTTAATATTATTTAATTAAGTTAATCTGAAATTAATCTATTTAATTAAATTTTAATAAAGTTAATCTGATAAGACTAAAATGCAAGAGCTGGCAGAAATAAGACCGACTTATGTAATAATATAAACCCATACTCCTGACACTAAAATGCAACCGGAAATGGAGAAAGAATGATGTACTTTGAATGATGCTCATGATCTTAAAGTGGCAAATACATTCTTTCCTCACAAAAACATCCATTTGGAAACATGAACACATCCCGAAACCAAATTGACCATGTGTTGATTTTGAAAGATCGGTCTTCAACAAAATTCATAAGCAGTGACCATTACCTGATCATTGTTAAGCTACGATGGAAATTTTCATACAAAACAGGGAGGAAAGGGGAATATACAACGCGATTCTCCTGTGAAGGTCTGATAAATGAAGATACACAACGAAAACATCATGATCTTGCCAGAAAGAGCATTTATTGTATTGAAAACCTCGGTCAATGACGTCTAATACACTCTCGGTATAGTGAAAACTAGACCTAAAAATGATTCGTTAGATGAGGAGAGTCGTCTTGCTGCTGAGCAAATTCTAATGAAGCACAAACTCGGCTTACAATCAGAAGAAGAACAACAGCAGTTCCTGCTAGTAGGAAGGCTAAACGAATTTGCAGACAGAAGAACCGCGAATGGCGGAAGGTTAAAGTCTTAAGAGTACAATAACTCAGCAATGAGCGCAATTAACGTGAAAGATGTCACCGGATTGCACAATACCTTAAGATCTCGGTCAACTGCCATTCGCAATCAGGATGGAAACATCTGTGTTAAAGACGATGCGGTACTCGATACATGGCGTGACTTTCTTTAATACAGCATACAAGTTACTGTCGTACATTATCTTGGAAAGAATTACTTCTCTGGCAAAGAAAATTATTGGTGACTACCAAGGAGGAATCCGTCCAAATCTGTCAGTCAGTCAATGATCAAATTGTTTTGCTATACAAATGATTCTTTCCAAGTACTATGAAACATCGCGCGTACACCATGTACACCAAGTATTTCTAGATTTAAAGCAGTGTACATACATATAACTCAATCAATCGAGAAGGGCTATGGTATGCGCTTAAATCTGTGTAGACTGACAGTAACGCAGTCACAATGCTGTGTCAAAGTTGATAACAGGCTATGGAGAACTTTTTCAATTAATTCCGGTGTTCGTCAAGGAGACGCGTTGTCCCCGATACATTTAAATCTCATGTTAGACTACATCCTTCGTAAAAGTGAAACACCTCAAGACAATATCTTATTCTGACAGTCCAACCAATTTTTTGCATATGCAGATGATATCTGTGTGATTGGATTAAATGGCAACGGAGTGAAACAGATACTTGCTCCACTAGAACAGTGTTCAGCTTTCGTTGGTCATAACGGTTGGTCTATACGGTTATAGGTCCGATCTGCGCATTGCATAGCTGCATGTCAGCCGATGGGTCGGCTCAAGGATTCTAGCACGACATAACATCAATGGTAAAAAACCCATTTTGCATCTTATCCCGGATCGGGATTCGAACCCGGTACTTGCCGCTCCAATTGCCACTGGGCCACCTGGGCGGTAACAACAAACTACATATTTAAAGAAAATTTGCAGAATAACACAAACCAGGCAGGAATTTTTCACATTACACTCAATGTTATTTTTTAATGTTCACTCTACAACTTACCCCAGCTTTAGTATATGACGCTCTTAAGGAAAGAGATTGCATACTTTGAACTTTTGCTTTGAGAATAGATATAGTGGAATTAACTTTATACATTTGTTGTAATAGATGCATTTTTAGAATATTAAGACACTTTATTTTAAAAGTTTATTTTTTGAAAAATATATTAAGACACGAATTAATGTACGATATAAAAAATATTTATACAATTTATACTTTCTTAGAGGTACAAGTTTAATCTTAATGTTTGTAAATTATTATTTGGTATAAGAGATGCTTTGTTAACACGCTAAATAAATCATTAGTGTAATTTAAAACATTAATATCCACGAAATTATTTGGAGGCGAGCTATCTAATTTTTTTGTTGCACTATCCAATATTAGTAGGAATATAATATATCAACTATATATAAACGAATCACTGACAATCAAACCCGAAATGCTATAACAAAGCCTGATTATCAACTAAAGAACCACTACATACATGTTCAAATTAATGTTTACTTTAAAAACAATAGTGATATTATTTTATCTTTAAATCTTCATTTAATCAAAATATACAATGAAAACTTTAAAATTTAAGCTAGATTTAATTGGGTATAATGTAAAAATGTGTTGAATAATTGAATTACACAATAAATTTATATTTGATTTTCATTTCATTAATCATTAATTTAAAATTACATTATAACATTTTTGTGTTTTCCAATTTTCGTCTTATTACAGTGTTGTTAATTTTCTCATATTTAATGTGTTCAAATAAGGTAAACTTACTTAAAAAGATATTCGTATAATTTAAATGTGATTTTATGTTTTCGTTTAAATTTATGTGACTCGTGTGACTCATTTTATCTGTACATAAAAAATTTCAATATACATACAACTTATATTTGAATAAATCTTTTAGTTTAATATGTGTATTTACTTGATATTTTAAGTCTTTATACTATTAAATTATTTAATCGTGAACGTTATATACATAGGTATATGTTTTTATTTACATATGGATAAACCAATAAATTCTTAAGGATATATTTCAATAATGTGAAAGTATTGATTGAAATTTTTCTCAGTTTTCTTGTTTTGTTTTATTATTTAATATTAGTTTTTGGAAACAGATTTATCATTCTTATACTCGTACTTCAATGAAAAAAATTTCAAATAAGATGTATCCCCAGGTTAAAACATCTTACTTACCATTTCAGTCGTTACACATGTTTGCGTTTAGTGACTAAAAACAAGAGTCGAGTTTTTCAATATGCGTATGTACATGTCAAACCATACAAAAAACATATATATCTTCACATTGTACACACATCTCTACCATATCCATGTGAAAAAATAATCATTAACTACCATTACCTAAGGATATCATTTATAATAAAAATAAGTTGTGTTTTTAAATGTTTATTACATTTTTTATTTTCTGAACTATCCTTATACAGAAAAACGTCTGACATTAGAGAAAAAAAGGTCAAAAATGAATAAATAAAATAATTAATGTGTTCTCCTTGGCAGTAACCTGTTTATTAGGTTTATAGTTGATATTCATAGCGATTGTAGATGACACATTGAACTTTGAGTAATTTTATTCTATTTCTCTTCCTCAACTTGAAACATAAAATATCAATTATTTAAATGAATGCGATATCAATCAAAATAACTTTTTGGTGCGTAGCTTCTTAGACAGATACGGAGGGTGTATTCAAAAGTAGGCGAGAGATATTTCATTTATTTTCACGTCAGATAATTTGGTATTTCGCATTTTATACATATTTTTATTTCAATAATTAATTAAAATTTAATCAATATTTAAGATTTTTAGATTTAATTTTATAAACATTGATATATTTTATGGAAATATAATACTGTTTGGATCAGTTACTAACTACCATCCTCATGAGAATGAACATACACATTTTTTCTATTAGTTTTAAAGATAAAATTTTAATTCTACTCTTGTTGACAATTTTTTTACTGTAAAATGTTACTCAAAATTACTGTATTGTGTAGGATATAAAACTTTAATTTGCGTAAAACAATTTAATCAAATTGTAAACGATATATTTACTTCATATTTGATATAATATGAAAAACAAATTTATAAAATTAATCAATCTTACAATGAAATATTGAACAATTTCAAATTTCTAAAAAAATATGTTACTTTTTTATATTTAGTCTTCGTAGAATAAAAATTTAGAATAAATATATAAAGATTAATATTTAGACATTTTGAGGTTGACTTAAAAAAGTATTGTTTCTAGCAACGTAACTAGGAAAGTTGCATAGGTTGCGTATCGTTTACTAAAACATTGGTGAAGTATGTTAATTTTAAATTTTACGTCATCATCTAGGCTCGAAACAGTAAATAGGTTGGTAAATACGTATGAAGATCTTCCATATTAGGAATTTGTTTATGTAATAAATAACACTGATTAAAAAAATTAGAGAATACTCATTTTCTAAAAAAATTGTAGACGATTTATTTACTTTAAATTTTTAAACTTAACTACTAATATTGGTTTTCAATTATTTTATTTCACAACATACCATAAATATATTAATTAAAAAATTTATTAAACAAGTTCCATTTATTTCACATACAAGTGGTATAGAATGGAGTAATTAAAAATTACAAAAAAAATTTAATTGTTTAATAATGATCCGTGAAGTAATTGTCAAAATTATAGTAACTGATGGTTACCGCACTTCAGTCAAATTAAAATCACTCAAATAAAATTATTACAACTCGTTAAATTTTGTTATTTAAACCAAATACCAAACAATATTCCTATTTAAACCAAATAATTTAGCGATTTTAGCAAACAACCACCAAAATTAATAAGTTAACATACACGGTCAAGTTATTCTTATTTGTTGCTCTAAATAAGATATAATTACAGTAGCACTAAGTAGTTATTGTTACGATGTAGTTTAAAAGATATTAAAAAGCCGTTTCTGGACTTAAATTAATGGAATACTAAACCCATTACACAGTTTTTGCTAGAAAGACAGCTAAACGCATTTGTAGATAGAAGAAGCGCGAGTGGTGGAATGCTGAGGACTTAAGAGTACAACTCAGCAATGAGCACAATTTGCGTGGTTCCTTTAAAGTAATCACCGAATTACACCATACCTTAAGATCTCGGTCAACTTCCATTCGGGACCAGGATGGAAACGTCTGTGTTAACGTCGATGCGGTACTCGATACATGGCGTGAACATTTTTCTGAACTACTTAATGTTCCACATGTATCACAAGCTGTATTTGAATACCCTCAAATACAGATCGCAGAGATCTTCATTGAGGATCCATCCTATATGAGGAATTCATAATGGCTATGCAGAGACTAAAGAAAAATCGTTTATCAGAAGTTGATTGCATTAATTCAGAGTTCTTAATATTCGGAGGGCTAACTTTGTGGAGCTGTCTTTTCGACCTTGTTCGACTAATACGACGAAATGAAGTTATGCCTGACGAATGGAAAGTGGACGCGTTATGCCCAATACTCAAAAAAGGGTGATCGGCTTGAAGTGCAAAAATTATCGCGGTATAGCTCTCCTTTGCACAGCATACAAGTTACTGTCAGACATTATCTTGTGAAGAATTACTCTTCTGGCGGAGGAAATTGTCGGTGACTACCAATGAGGATTCTGTCCAAATCGGTCAGTCACTGATCAAGTTTTTTCGCTACGGATGATTCTTTCGAAGTACTACGAAACATGAGTCCAAAACAAAATATATGATCTCTGGTTTTAGAGACCAAGACGCAACTGATTTCAGTAGTGGTAACCAAACGTTTGAAGGAATAATGAGATTCAAGTATATTGGATCTCTCATTACTCACGATAATAGTGTGGGCGAGGATATTGAGTTTCGGCTTGCCGCTGGCAATCGGGCTTTATATCCTCTACGTCCACTGCTGAAATCAAAATATCTTGCAAATGCGGATAAGCTGAAACTGTACAGAGTGTTGATCAGACCCGATAACATGTATGGATGTGAGAGTTGGGCCTTGACGAATGAGTACGAAAGATGGCTTCTAACATTCGAGATAAGAATCAAATTACTGATTCGTGCATGAAATCAAAGGACAGCGAGTACGCCGGCTCGGTCACGTTATGCTTGCTGAAAAAAAGCAAATCATACAGCTATCTTTGAAGGGAGAGCCGCCTTTCGGTAAGCAAAGAAGTCGCTGTCGGCGACGATGGCTCCCCGGCGTAGAGAGCGATCTGGCTTCTTCTGGTTGCTTGCAATAATATGAAGAGCTGGCTCGTGATCGAAACCGATTGAGTCAGATTGTTGACACGGTACGGGTCTATAATGGCCTGTAAAAGCCGGTAAAAAAAACCATTACACAACAATATTTTTTTATCATAACCACCCAAACTCATTAAAATTATGATTCATTAGAATTTAAATATTCTAAAGGTTTTACAGTTTGACGAAACTATCCATATTATTATTAATATGTAACAGTACGTTCTCATTATGATACTCATAATGCAGACTAGAATTCATTTTTGTTCACAATTACTTTTATTTAATTTTGAATGTATTAGTTTTCTGATTACTTAGTTAATTTAGAAGTTAATTTGTTTAAATAAACTGTTCGAACTATATTTTCATTATACAAAATGGTTCACTTTTATTCGTATCGAAAAAAAAAACTTTTATTTAAAAAAAACTTATCGAATCACTTATCGCACAAGTGATCTTGTAGAGCTGAATGATTTCTTAAATATACAACGTTAATAAAGGTCAAAACTAAGAATCGTTAAACTGGATTAAACATTAATATATTTTATTGGCTGATAACAAGATATAACCAAAGGATTTGCTCAAAATTAAAAAGTAGGAATATTGTGTGTTGTGTTAATTTGAATTCGAAGTAATGTTTCAATCAACTAATTCATTTTACTTTATTATATTATTCTGTGAATGAAATCTGCTGAATATATGAATGATTTGAAACGAAAATTTTGTGTTAAAATTTTAGAAATTAGCAACAAAATTTGAACGAAATCTCCAGGAATTCTTGAAGCTGTATCAAGAGGACAATTGCATTGAATGATCGCGTATTTTACATGTACATACTATATATATCATTATGACAGATAAAATAAGTATATCAAACAATATAATAACTATGATCAAATAGTTTTAATACAAAATAATACATCGACAATTTTTGTTAGCTAGTTAAAAATAATTAAATCTAGTTGTTAAGTTGTTGTGGCTGCTATCGCACACTTAGACCGGTGATTGGTCCGTTGTGATACCACTCTATGTACGGCTATATGTCCCAGTTTTCGTAGTACCATCTGTGCATTGCATAACTCCATGTCAGCCTATATAGTACTGACATGGAAGATGGGTCGACCCATGGATTCTTAACACGACAGGGGATCCAGATATATGTTCATTTTTCACACCGATTGCACCACCCAAACGATCGAAGGTGAAAACCCCATTTGCATCTTGCCCCGGAATCGGCATTCGAACCCGATACGCCCCCGCTCCAACTGCCACAGCTTTAACCACTGCGCCACCTGGGCGCTTAATTAAATGCAAAATGGTTTAAAATTATTACGGATTCAATTTAATCTAGATTATTAATTAATTGTATCAATAAGGCGATCCACAGTAAGTCTCAGACTAAAAAAAAATGTTGTTTACAAAATTGATATATTGATAGAAGACATTCCAATGCTTCTTAACATTTTAATCCCTTTTTTGTAGAACGTTTTATTTTTGTCTCAAAACAAGGTTTGTGTAGTTAAGATTTTGAAGGAAATCGAGCTATTCTTGTGGTCTTCGAACAGGTAGTAGTCGATGGGAGCTAAATTTAAACAATACACAGTTTTGGTGAAAGCCCAGTATTCGCAACATCTTTAAAATGCAGTAATAAATTTATTATTTCTTGTTAATGTTCATGACGAACAAAATATTACGCATCCCCAAATTCGAAAATCAAAGTTAGATGACTGACGATTTAATTCTGGAGTGTAGCGATAAATTTATTTTTTTATCTATTTTCACATAATACAAATCCTTTTTGTTACGGTTACAAAAATAACTCCAAACAACCAATTGTAATTCCATTTTTCGTCCATTCTGTAAGTGTGGCACCCACTTTCGACACACACAGCTTTGTCATGTCTAACTTTTTATGAAAAATAGTGTAAGCTTTCTGACATTTTTAAAGAGTAAGCTTTCTCACGCAACTTCAATTTACGAGTTTTTTAAACAAATTTGTGCACTTGTTTTTACTATCTTAAACATAATATTCGTCAAGGTGTAAAGTGTATAACGAAATGGCAATTCTTATAAAAAGATATTTCAAAGTATGTAGTACAACTAAATTATAATTATTAATCGTGGCAGTAGGGACATTTTTTAAACTAATCGTTTAATGTTATACATAAAAAGAAATATAAATAAATTTTTAAATATAAAAAATAAATTAGTACAAAGCTATTGAAGATCAACTACTTTAAGCAAATTGTTAAAAATTTGCATTTTGATTTAATTTATATTTTAAGATTTAGAATAAATCTTTTATAAATTATAGTTTTAAACATGAAGTACTATTATTTATGAAAAAAGCTCAGAGTGTGTAGCAGAAATATATTATAAAGACGTAAAAAATGAATAGTATGTGCTTGCTTATATTATATAAAAATATTAATGAATATAAATAATGAATATTCTCTCAAGTTTTATGAATTAAAACATGCTTAGTCTTTATTTTATGTTTATCATATATAAAACCACCCTAAACAACAAAAAAATACACAAAAATATTTTCATCAAATATTTTTAATTTTATTTTGGAACAACAAAATATGATAAAAACGGAAAATACCTCAAAAATCAAATTACACATATTTCCATAATAATTAGATTTTCTTCATTAATTATTTTTTTTGTATGTTTGTATTTGTTTGCGTGTAAGAACAACGATACTCTTGTCTCATGTTTTTTCGCATACAATTTTTGAGAATTAGAAGAACCAGATAAATGTAAAAGATTTAGAAAATAAAATTAAATAAATGCTTACAAAGCATTTTAGTCTGTAAAAGGTATATTATACATACATAAATACAAGGCTAGTAGTAGTCTCGAGTTACTAACAAAAATAATTCCTAGCCCAGTTTTATTATTTTGATAAAAAAATCCTCTTCTCTTTTCTAATTAACGTTTTCATACAAATAACATGTTTTGTTTGTGTAGCTAAGTCCAAAATATAAAACTACAAACAAAAAATCAACCCAAAAGAAATGATACAACTAAAAAACGTAAAAAAATAAAAAATTGGTTAAAGCCACATAACATAATGTAATTCTTAAACTTACTTACGCCAAAAAATATAAATTCATATTCTAAAAATGTTTCTAAATGCGCGTTGAGTTGATTACATGTTTGGAAAAAATTTAAATAAAATCTATAAAATATCCAACTCAACACACAAAACAACATAAAAAATCAATTAATTAAAAACTTAGTATAAAATAAAATAAAAACAGAAAATTACTTTTTGGATATATAAATATATTTGGGAGGGAAGGCTGTTTTGCACATTAAGCAACATAATTTTTGTATAAACAAAATAAAATTAATAATGAAAATATTACATGAGCTTTTATTTTAAAGATAGTTTTTTTTCGGAACACAATAAAAACTTACCTTTGAGATGTTTGACGTTTCACGTAATTATCACGGACAAATTCTATAATTTGTTTCTGTGTTTTTCCACTATATCTGAAATTAAAGAAACACATAAATTTAGTGTTTGGACATACATATTTATTATTACATACATGTATATTATGATATTTCAATTAAAAAATTAACTTGTTCTATTATGATAAAATTTTACTATAAATTATTTTAGGGAAATGTTATAGATTTGGTCAACATTTCGAATGAATATGACGTTTAAAAAACACTAGTTGGTATTTTTGTTTACCAATTAGGAAACATAATTTAAATATTGCATACATTTACTATATAAATTTGTCGGCAACTCAACTATAAATTCATATTTGTAAGTTTGTCAATGGGTATTAAATTTTAATAACTTTTCAAAATTTGGTCTAATGATATATATAAATTATATCCTACTGACACCGATTAACAACATGGATTTCTCAGTTTTTATTAGGTCATAATTCTTCAATTCCACCAACTAATTGTTGAAAATATGATGCATAAAATGTTATTGAGGGCAAAATTGCCATCTGATAAATGTGATAATCTAATAAATGTTATGGAATGTAAATTTTGAATAAAATATTGTTTAATATTCTTATAAATAATCAAGTTTATTCAATAGAATGATGACTTACGCTTTAATATCTTAAGTAAATGTGTCAAATGTCCTTATATTTAGAGGATTGTTGTACATTTTCACTACAAAATAACAACTATGAAATTAATATGAAAGTGAAAGATAGATATACATTTCACAAGAATGATCAGAAAATCCATCGAACAAATTTAATAATTGCATTGAATTATAAACAATTGTGGGTAAAATATTTAATTTTATTCTTTATTTGATAATGGTGAAGAACGAAATCTTATCTAAATAAATTAGAAAATTATTTAATATGTTTTGAGAATCACCATTTTAGTATAGGTACTTAATGATTTTTTTCCCAAAATACAGTATAAAATGATCGACTAATTTTAGATCTTATTTAGACTGTAACGAACTATGACTTGATGACACAAAACGTCATCTCATTGACTTGTAATTCAAAATTTAAGTTTGCTTATACAAACACCAAATTGATTAATATAAAATATTTTCAAATTTATCTAAATATGAATAAATTGGTAATTTAATATAAAATTAAATAAAAATACTAACTTAATTTTTCAGGTAGAACAGTATTTCAGACATAAACTTTTTAATTATTCTCTAGTTTTCACATATCTGAATCTAAATGACACGTTTCTATTATATTTGGGTTTAATAAATAATATAAAAAACCCATAAATATTTCTATCATATTAAAACAAATTTGATAATGATAAATAATTTAACTTAAATTTTAACCTGGAAACTTTGTTGGCAAGTTTCCAGGTTAAAATTTAAGTTAAATTATTTATCAATATAAAATTTATATTAAATATTCCAATCGCATACTCATCAAAAGTAAAAAACTATGCAATTTAAACTATTAATTCTTCTTCATACACCCACACTGAATTCACCATCCTCCTTAATCTGATGTCCATCATATATCAAATTTATATTTTAAATTTTATATATGTATTCCAGACAAACATAAAAAATATATACATTTTATTCATCTTGACCTTTTTTATAGTTTGATCATGGCTTAAAGGTTATATGTTTTATTAAAATGTCTATATACAAAATTTTAAAAAAGATTTTATTTTATAAATAATATGTGTCTAAATTTATCGTTTGTCTCGGTACATAATAATATAGAATAATGACAAAAAATTTTCAAATATAATTTCAAACCGGAAAAAAAAAATTATCGAAGGTCGATTCAATTTTGTTAAAGCAAATATGTATGTATAATACTCGCATATAAATGATTTAGCGAAATTATTATACTCGATAATAAAATCAAAATTTGATGAATCGTTTTGAATAATATTCTAAAATGATTGATCTTCATATAATTTGTAGACTTACCGAAATGAGCTGCCTCGTGATAAGACTCGCGTTTTACGTCTTGGATAATTTAATACCGCGGTACACCGGAAAAATCCATGATTTTCGACACATTTTTTCCAAAAATTTTTACACTCATTCCTACCGTCAAAAAAAAATTCGACAGTATCTTTGTAATATCCCTACATTATAAACAAATTTAAAAAGAGAAAAGAAAATATAAATTGTCTTACTTATATAAAATATAAAAATTTATTTATCTTACACATCCTTCTTGATGTAATTTAATTAAAAAACGTTTTCGTTTAAATGAAATTTTTCGTATTTTTGCCCACGAAAATGTATTTATTCGGGTTAAATTTTGGAAGACCGCTATACCCATATGTGCAACAGCTAAATTAAGAGGAACACCTTCAACATCTTTTGCTGCATGCATTTTCATTCCAAATAGTTCACACCGACGTGCCGTCTCTAATAAATTTAAATCAGCTTCAGCTGGGGATTGTCCAAAATGTTTTTTATGATTTTCCATAATACGTCGTTGAAATGTTGAATCCTGATGCGGTACAAATCGATACGATGATAAGTATGTATGATCGGGATAATCTTCGGGTACATAATCACCACATGATGCTTGAACTATATAGCTTGCCATTAGAGCGGCAGTATTATCGTTGCATTGTAAAACGCCAGTCGCTAAGTCACGTTTGATTTGTAAACAAAATAAATATCGTGTAAATTCTTCTTCTAATTGAGCTGGATCGGGTGTATAAAATTTAACACAAAAACGTAATACTGGTTCAATAAGTGATAAGCCTACTTGTCGATTTAATGCTTTCTCAAGATCTAGCCAATACTATAAAATAATAAATTTAATTATATTACTTGTAGAATATAAATTAATTTGTTAATAATACATACTTTTGTAGTGGATCCAGTCTCTTGATATTCTAGTCCAAAATAATCAGCCTCAAGTAAATTTAATTGTCGACACACTTGTTCAAATAATACTTTTCCAAGAGCTTTTGCCTGGTTGAATACAAATAAGAAAAAAAATATAAGAAAAAAAATCAATATAAATACAAATAAATAAGGTAACTGTAATTTTAATCAATTTTTGTTTTCATCTTATTAAATAAAAAGAAAGACTACATATATAAACACAAGATTATATCAATAATATTAGAGGATAAATCAAAAAGTCTATTGACAGACTATTCTGAAAGGAAATAATCATAATTTATCTACTGAATAGGATCAAGATAGAATAATATGTATGTAAGAATAAATTTGTCTAATCATAATTTATATCAGAACTGGGTAAAATTAAAATTAGATAAACGTTTTTTTACAGAAAAAAAGCGTAATATTTTCGAGTTCGTAGTATATACTCATAATAAGAAATATCAATATCATTTTCTGCTTTGAGAATATAAAACATACTTTATTCAATATCATAAACAGTCGAGATCGAACGAGAAAGAAATGAGCCAGAAACATATTTACGTCCATAGCTCTGGCAACATTGTTCTTTTTAGGGTTACTATAACGAAAATCTGGTCGAAGACCTTAGCATTTATACACCTAATACAAACCGACACTCATAAAAAATAAATATTAAATAATATAACTTTGAACCCAAAAATTAATAAATTTTAATTGTGAACTATAATACCTTGCGATTGTGGAACATATGGTAAACATGCTCCTCAATAAAATGCGTAAGTACTGGTGCCGAATACTTAAAAGAAGCGATCACTGGATATACTCGTGGCAAAGAATGCGAAGGAAACACAGTATGTAAAAGATTAAGACGTTGAGTCGGCGGCAGTGTTGCCAGATTGTTAGATTTATCTGAAAATCTCAGTTTTTCTAATAGAACAAAAGATTTTCAGTTTTTCTAAGAAAATTCAGTTTTTGGACAGTTTTTATTAATCATTGTCATTTTATTTTATTCCAAAATAATGTGTTTAGCAATTCCGAAAACCAGCTGTTTATCAAAATTCTGACTACAAAATAAAATTTAAGTAGTAAAATAATTTTTTGGTTTATTTGTTTGCCAGATTTTTTTTGGAACTCAGTGTATTCAGATTTTTTACATTAAAGTCAGTTTTTTGTTCAGTTAAAAAAAAAAAAAAATATGGCAACGCTGGTCGGAGGTGTTATTGGACCAACATTCATGCCAAACTCAAGAAGAGCTCGCTGATTTTGAGAGTGACTTAGCAAGCGATTGCAATCATCTCACGGAAATTGGATTCCGTATAAACTCAAGCCAAGAGAATGCCGTTTTTCACTCCAAAGATAAAATCCAAGAGGATTTTGCTTTGAATCGTGTTGGGGGTCGTAAAGTTAGCCAACACGATAGCCCAAAGTGCACAAAATCGTGGGGTAAGATTGTCATACATCAACAAGTGTGCTTCGAACTCATTAAACGATAGAAACAAATAACTAAATCAACCAATGTAAAAACTGAAAATCAATACAGAAACAAAAATATATAATATGGTTACTAAAGATATGTACTTAGAAGTATCATTCAAATAAAATTCCTGTTAAATTTTGAAACTTCGTTTCAAATATTCGTTTCAATATTGAATAGTTATAATTGAGTTTACTTCAAAAAACATATTCATAAGAAGGACTATCGGAGGAAATATTTTCGGACGAGGCGCATTTCCATCTCGGTGGGTACTTAATCAAACTAAATTGTCGCAGTAGGGGATAGGAAAATCCACAAGGATATATGGTGAAGCCAATGCATCCATTTCGTGTTACTCAGGTTGGTTTTATTACTTTTTTTTATAAACATATGCGAATTGATTGCAAATCAGAGTGAATTGCATTTATCAAGAGTATTATTAAAGTTTTTTAATTGTAGTTAGCAATGTAATTACTTTTATATTGGAAATACATGACTTTTACTTTACTTTATTGATTTTATTTGCATTAAAAATTTGATTTTCTGTCAAATAATTTATACGGATAATTAAACACGACGTTTGTTTAAATAATTATTAATTATTATATAGGCTCGGCTTTCTAAAAATGAAATTCTTGTTTAGAATAATTTCAACTCTACATTATGCTTTCATATAAACCAATCTGTATACATAATTTTATAGAATAACTAACAACAATATAATTTTAAAATTTATTCATTTAAATATAAAGTAAGTACCTACTTTGCAACAAAGCAATCAAATAATTATGTATGCTTACTTTAATAAAATGTTGGTGAAACCGGAAATAATTCATTTACCCACACATGCATAGTTAAACTATCGATATACATAATTAATTATAACGATATAGAGTATTTTGTATTAGAATATGTACATACAAATAGATCGTTATCAATTAGTTAGCTTTAAAAGTTTTATATTTTCAAAACCTAGCCATGTACCTAAGGTTTTGTACTAATGTTATAAATAATGTCTGACATTGTATCTTTTAACCTCCACTATATATACCAAATGAAAAGTAGACAGAAAAAGCTTGAATATAGTGAAATAACTATTAAATTTCGGTGATGGTATGAGGCTGTATCGGTTAATTTTTCTAATAAATAATCTTCAAAATTTCACGATTCAGGATATTTTAAATAATTTTAGAAATTAATCAATTGAACAAAAATTAGAAAACATGTTACTTAAGTATTTATGTATGTAGAAACAGAAGAATGAAGTGGAGCGGTATGTTTTAGAACATGATATTTTCAGGACATAATATATTTTGAAATATAATTCGTGTCCGTAAAAAGAGTCAATATTCGAAGATGCTCAAAAAGTACAATTATTCATTTGAGTTTCAACTTAAAAAAAATCAGTAGAACAACTTAAGTCAAAGTTTAGTATTTAAATTAATCTTAATATAAGGTTAATAGGTTAAGGCGAAACTTTGAACTTTCGAAGTTGTGCAAGTTCGATACGAATACACAATAGAACAATAAAAGACCCCACAAATTTTCACTAGTTAGGATTTATAATCTCGAGCCTAGACTTGTTATTATTTTAAAAAAATTAATTTTTTAATTTATAAATAATTCTATCAAAAATAGTATACGAGTTAAATTTCCGGAGGTTTTAAAATTGCTTTCTTTAGTCATTGATACACATGATTTGAGAATTTTCAAAAAATTTTATACATGAGATATTGTTCCACCTTTATTTCTTCTTGACATTTTTTTTAAAGTATATTTCACCCATGTACTTTGTCATGTACACACCATGCAATTAAATCTAAAATGAGCAGATATGAATGAGTTATCAAATAAATCAAACATCGATCATCGTTATTCTCTAAATAAATTTGAGTTGTTTTATTATTAAACAAACTATTATAATATTCATTATTATAGTTTCTTTAATAATCAAACAACTCAGATTTATTTAGAGAATTACGATGATTGATGTTTGATGTATTTTATAACGTTATTAATATCTGTAAATATCTAATGATCGCTACAACATACTCAACTGCTCGTTAATACATGCAACAAACACTTTTAAAGTTAAGTCATTACACAATATTGTTTCAAAACACTAAAATCTTCTTATGTTAAATTTTTAAAATTATAAAGTACATACATATTTTATTGCTAATAAGAGAACAATATGTGCACATGTCTTAATATTTCTAAAAAATGTTAATATATTTATTATTTCAATAACTCCCATTGCCAATTTAATTTTAAAATCAAATAGATGATATAATAACGCGTAAATCAAAATCGTAGGTTATGGTTTTCTTTGGCACGTATGGTCAGCACACAATTAACTATCAAAATATATACATAGTTTTTCGAATAACTTCACCATACAAAATATGAGAGTGCTTCACATTAAATATTGTGCTAAATTGATATGTATACATGTATGAAGTAATGTGTAATTAAAAAATAAAATTTATCGTTTTTTATATGTATTCAATCGAAAAGTTGATTGACAAGTGTATTTTCTTTTCTTGCTAAAAAAAACTAAAGATCACATTCTCACAACTAGAAATTTATAAAACAGTTGTGTATATAAAACTTAAGAATGCATACACAACAAATATTTACAGCATGTCAAAAAAAATGTATACGATGTTAACTCAGGTTATCATCGTAAACCTATATATTTTTATAGTAATGATTTTATTCGAATTCAAATTGATCTTTACTATTTTGCAAACTGCAATTAAAAGTTTTTTATTAAGATAAAGTCAAATAAATAATAAAGCTGCTGCAACATAATATTTTATGCTATTTTGATCAAAACATATTTATACAAAAAAATTTACTCCATTTTGTGTTTACTGTTTTTCGGTAAAATACAATATTTCGTGAAAGTTTACACATAATCAACCGCACGAGATGGCATTAGACCATAAAAAAATATAAATCTAAATATGGGAACAACCGCCCAGGTGGCGCAGTGGTTAAAGCTGCGGCAGTTGGAGCGGGAGGTACCGGGTTCGAATCCCGATAGGGGCAGGATGGCAAAGGGATTTTTCACCATACGATTACGATCGGTGGTGTGAATGAACACATCTATGACCCCCTGTTGGAGTGCAGAATTCATGGGCCGACCCATCTTCCATGTCAGTACTATAGGCTGGCATGGAGCTATGCAATGTGCAGATGGTTCTACGTAAATCGGACCTATAGCCGTACGTCCTCGATTTGGCTGTAATGGCGTAAGGTAGGACGTAAATAAGCGAACCGCGAAAAAGTTGGAAGTGCCTCGAGCCCCAAAACAGATAGTAGAGATAAAAACAAACAAACAAACAAATAAATATGGGAACATAAATTCTGGTTAACATTAAATTTAATGTACAGCATTCTTGGCAAAGAGAAAAAAAAACAAAAAAGTTGAAATTCCTTATTCATAGTAAATTGATATATGTACTACATATCTTACCATCATTGTGATGAAGCTTCATTATTACACTTAAAAAATTTTCAAAACGTCCAATATAAAGTATACATTTAAAGTAATTAATTGGATTGATCATACGTTTTATGATGTTATAAGAGCTTATGCTCTAAATTGTTTTAAATAATAAATTGTGTAGACTGCACTAAATCAATATTAGTGATTAAAATGTTCTACATTTTCTATAACATTATGACCTAAATTGATATTTAGTATTATAATACTACTACTAGACTTGCTACTACCGAACAACAAATAAAAAAAAACTAGAATATAAAATCAATAATCAAGATCCATCGTGAAAATAATTATTTATACAGTTAAATCAATTGGTTTTCAGTTGAAATTCAAGTCAATATTATTTGGAGACTTCCAAACAATTCCTAAAATCTTAAAATATTTTACTTTCGGAAGGAGTTTTTAAATAAAACATATTTTCTGTAAATATTATATGTAAGTATGTTAACATATTTTACGTAAACTGATAAGGAAACTATATACAAATAGAACTAAATGTTTACATTAATCTTAAATGTCAGAATTGTAAAATACAGCAACGAGAGAAATCAATCAATTGAAAACTAAAATGAAACTAGAAAAAATCGATAAGTATGTATACGTTTATCTCAATAATATCTAATATAAATTCGTTTTTTATTAGAAAAATAGATTATTTATCTATACATTGCTATCTTTTTTCTGGGGTTGATAAAATGTCAATTTTATTGATAAATAAATAACGTTAAGTATATTTGTATCTGACGACTTAATCGAATTAATTCCAAAAGGTGAGAAAAACAGACATTAAAAAGCCACTGTTAAGCGTATATTGATACATATGTATACGCTTTGACCGAAATAGAAGGAATGATAATGCCACATAGACAAAGGAAAATAATCGTTGTCCTCAAATTTAAAACTCTACAAAGTATAATAAGTAATATAATATTTACTTTCATAGCAGAGTAGTACATAATATTCCAGAGTTTAGGAAATTATCAACACAAGTAATGAGCTTTAGGTAGAAACTTGGTTATGTCGATTTTGTTCTATAAAAAATCATCCAAATATAAAAACTTACTGTTAAATACTATTAAATGAGAAAAACTTACTAATAAATTTAAAAAAATTGTCTAAAAGGGATCAGTAAAAATATTTTAAGAATATCTTACAAATTAAAAATGGATTCCTTCGATGATCAGCACATAAGCATTTACTTTAGAGTTACTATTAATTTTAAATACAAAATTATTGTTTTAAACCTCAATACATGAAAAATATTCATAAGTGTTATATTTAAACTTGTATTGATCTAAAGATGAGTAATAGATTTTAGGAAACAATTTAACAGTTCAACACATTAGCAATAACTTGGAAATATATTATTTTTCATAAATGATTCATTATGTCCTCCACCAAAACTCGATGTAAGCAGAGAGATGTAAAAATAAAATTTTATAAATTTCCTTTAAGGTTTCAACGAAAAACTTAAAATTAAAATACATTGCTGTAAAGAACAGTAGTTGGTATTTCTCGTGCATCGTGAAGATGACATTGTTGTCTTATAAAAACATCGATTGAGTTATTCATTGAGTTGTTTCATAGTTTGAGCTATTATATCTAAACCATATCAAATACCATAGCATATCTAAATAAAACGAGGAGCATACCATATCTAAATAAAACGAGTCTGTTTACATCGTAGTACTAAATACACAACTCTTATTTCGAGATTTCTCACGATATTAATTAGTTTATATTATTTTAATTTATAATTGATTGTGTATTAGAAAAATTTAATATTATTGAGTATTTGGAAAATTTAATATTATGAATTCTATTTATTTCTAACTACAAATATTTATTTAAATTTGTTAAACCCAACCCAACAAACACATACGAGTATTTGCAAAAATAATTACAGTTTACATTATTATATTAAACGGATTTGAGATCTATATGATTGATTATATTTAAAAAATGAAACGCAGCACCAAATACACACATTACAAACCAAAATATTTTGTGTGATATATTGTTATATTCAAGATCGTTTCTTCTAGACAAAAATATTCATTTCGGAAAGGCTATTATGAAATAAACCAAAAACAGGAAATCGTATAAACCAAAAACAGGAGATCGTGTTTTACGAGAAGCTTATGTCGTCATAATCCGACTGCTCTGTAGGTGACGAATATAGTAACTACGAAGCACAAAACATATGTACAAATTTTTTGTAAACATTGAAACATTTAATTATTTAAAATAAAAATTCTATAATTATTTAATATAACTACATTTATTAAATTTTAATTTTAATAACTTTTTTATTATTATTACGGACCTATTCTTTCGCAAATGATTACTAATGTGAACAGAATCATTAAATTAAAATGTATTCGATACCGATTTGATTGAGTTATCTTAAAATAGTAAAATGATTAACGTCTTTGCAATATGTTCTGGGGTTAAAAAATCCAAACCGTTTCATGTTTACTTTTTAATCTTCTACTTTATGTCGTTGCGGTCGGAGTTTAGTAGTGCTCCATGGCAGCTTGTAGTATGAACTAATACTAAAGATGATCATAGACTATACATATATAATACATCGCTAATGGTAATCAGATGGTAAAAATCTATTTGCATCCCTCCCTATGAAATAAGAGTCGTTTCTTCCACTTAAGCGACGAAGCTTTAACCAGTTTTCCTGGATTTATTTTTATGAAAAAACATGTTTCTATTAATATATATTAATATATAAGTAGATTTATTTGACGAACTAAGTGTAGCACATTAAATTCCGTTCTTATCCTGTGTCACCCTGTTGATTTAAGCCTGGAAATGATCGGATAGTTATGGTTCATGTGCGTATAACTTTAACACTATCTCAATGGGTAGGATTCAAAAGTGTTTTTTCATTGGATTACACTCGGCTCTGTTAAGAAAGAGATTAGCAAGAAATTACAACCAACTTGATTCACACCTGACCTATTCAGTTTGGAAAATGTAGTATTTAGTCGAAACAATTAAAAACGTCTTGTTAAAACGTCTTATGGTATCACCGGTTTTTTTTACGTGATATCTTGGGATCAAAGCGTCGTTTAAAATCTTTTCACGGTAGATTTAACTACCGCCATCTTTATTTAAAACGAGTGGTAAGTGTCCTGAGGCAGTTACTGAGGCCATACCCGTCTCTAATGCAGGAGCTTGCTTTCAGAGTGCAATACGCTGATTTGTACTCTAAACAAACACCATCCTTTGGTTTGTTTATACATATATTACTGTGCCGTAAACATTGTTTCACCAGAAAATACCAAATTCAATTTAAAAACTCTTGCTAGACGAATTGTCATTTAAGGAAGTTATAAATCTTGCACTTTTTGAATTTTGTAGGGTATTTTATGGTATTTTGTAATTCTATCGAAGTTTATTTTGGAATATTCGCCCCATGCTGCATTAACATGCGAAATCTATACAATTTCAGAAACCAATAAAGCTAAAATTAATTAATTGTTTCAATTATTATTTCTTTTAAAAATAAAATCTTTAAATAAAAAATAAAGAATATTAAACAAATCATAAAAATCTATATATAATAGATTTGCTATTTTAAAACTACTAATTTAATAACTATTTGAAATAAAAATGAACGATGTGTGACCAACTAATAAATAATTATATTTATATTATTATTACTTTTTTGTGTCTTCCGTCACTCAGGCTCAATTGGGCCATTTACGTGGATCCATCTGCATACTGCATAGCTCCATGCCAGCCCATAGTACTGACATGGAAGATGGGGCGACCCATGGATTCTTAATTCCACAGAGGGTCACAAATGTGTTCATTCTTACCACTGATTGTAATCAGATGGTGAAAAATCCTTTTTGCAACCTACACCTATCGGAATTTGAAGCCGGTACCCCCCGCTCCAACTGCCGCAACTTTAACCACTACTCCATGTCATTTTCGTAGTTATTTGTATTATTAATTTTTTTCGCCAGTCACTCAGACCCATTGATTGGTCCATTGTGACATCCCTTTCTAGACGTACACTCTCAGTCCCGAAATCTTTTTGTTCTTCTAATTAAGTCCAAAATGCCTGTTACCTTTAGGGTCGTCAGTTGATCCTCAAATAGGAATTGTAATAATTCAAAGAAGTGCTCAACAGTTTCTTCTTTTCCTCCCCCCTACTGTTCGCAGTTTGCGATGTTCCGAATTTTTATTCGAAACATATGATTAATAATAAATATTGTACAGTTACAATATTATCTCAAACTATTTCTGACGTATGTACAGAACCAATACGAAACATTCTTATAGAAGAAAAGTTACATCTTAAATAATAAAGATCAAAGTCATAAAAATCGATGACACACAGGTAATTTATAAATTATTTAAAATATGAAGATCCCACGAAATAAATTTAAAATTCTTGATATACAAACAAAATTATTCAGACATAAATTGTTTATCTATATTTCTATACATATAAAATAACAGTCAATGGCCTTTTTGTACATCTCGTACTCACAGCATGGAATATAATCTAGATAAATATGTGAATATAAAATAAAATATGGAAAACATATGCTATACAATTAATTATACATCCATTTACCTAGTTACAGCAGCTAAATATCTACCCAGCATAACTACATGTTGTAACATTGTGATTCGAATGATTGAATAATATCAACTACTATTGTAATATAAGGTTTCCTCATTACAGTTAATACTTGCTGCTATTACTGTTTTGAGGGTATTTTTTTGAGGGTATTTGGTTTTAATCATACAGTTTAGCGGTTTACATTAGATAACGATTAGAATAAGAACACAAGTGTCTTTCAGGTGAAACTGATGCTGAAGCAATAAAGGAAAGAGTAAACTGAATGAAGTATCATATAATATGTGTAAGTAATATTAGTATATTTATGGTTAAGACTTAGAAATAGATTTGAAAAGTAAATTCGAAATTCACTCAGAACATTTTCCATCTCTTTACAAGATGCCTGATCATTTCATTTTGCAACTTACATGGTTACCTGAACATTTAAATACTATAGGAGACATCACTCCCGATGAACTCGCTCAACATAGTTTTCCTTGTCACATTATGCCAACAGGTTTAGTATAAAAATAACGCTGGATACTTGTTAGCTTCTTCTTGAAGAAGCACATTCTGCAGAGCCTCAATAAATATACGTCAATAACAATAAATTCTTCAGAGCTCAAAGAACAGAAGCTGTAAGAAGCTCATAGTAGTAACAATAGGGTGACATGGAAAAAGTAAAATTTTTGGCTACGGGTCGTATGTGTCTAACGCAAAACTTTATTTTTACCTAAGTTTGCTAACGAAAATCGACTATTTCGAAAGAAACTATACAGTATATTATACAGTATATTATTGGTAGTTTCACTGTGATAGTTACATATTTAGATAGGTAATACATATTAATTTAACAAATAAAATCATTTTCTTATTTTCTTACACGAAGAAAAAATTATTTTATTTAAAATAAATTAAATTATAACATAACCAAAAATTCTTTAAACTAATTTTAACGTGATCAATGTGAAAGACGTTACTGGTTTTTGCAATTGGAATAAAATAGTTCAATCATAATTGAATAACGTATATTTTTAAAATAAGATAATATATATGTATTTATAACTTTTATTGCATATATTCAACAAAATAATTACAAGCTAGTTTAAATATTTTAATCTACCAATATTAAACCAATTGATAGATCAATTGCAATCTAAATTTCAGATTTAATTTTTTTCAAAATTTAGCATCCTTTTTACGAGGTAAGCAGAAGTCGGGTATTTAAAATTTTATATTCATCTGAAACACCAAATTATAATAGTTAAATGAACTGCATTGAATTACTACAATGCTTTATTTTGATATACAACAAATCAATATAAAAAAAATCTTGAAAATTAGACCAAACCCATTGTGATTTCCTCATATCGTTTCAATTCTTTGATTCTATTCTAACACATAATTTAATCTTATGTATAGGTAATATAATATATATATATATAGAGAGATTTAACCATTATTGCCTATTATTGACTCAGCAAATAATTTTTTCCACATATACTTAACCATAATTCTATAGATTTTATTATTTTGTATAACTATACTTATAGTAAAGAAGAATAGAGAGCATTAAAAACTAAAGTGTCGTAATCATAATAAACACAGTTTCGAGCAATATATAACTAAATCACATAGAATTTTTATTGTTGTGATATCTATTGTTTCGATAAAAATCTTTAAATAAATTCAATTATGGTGTTATTATAGATAAAAATTACTTTTATTATTTTGTTACACAATAATTATAAGTGGTAGAGTTTTTTGTGTTATTAACAATACAATTACTAAATAAATATTATATTGATTTAAAATAAAACTTAATAATTTATAAATCAAAACATTTAACTTTATATATGTATTGTAGGGTGTTACACCAAATAAACTCCATAAATAAAACTTTAAAATTTATAAGTAATTTTCTCGTCTTTTCCGATTTCTTTAAACCACTTGAGATATAAACTATACAAGGGTATATGTATATTGATCTGAGTAACGATTTAAAAATATATATCATAAGAACAATAGATAATTAAGAAGTGTTAAACTAAACACATTAAAATACAATTTTCTATGAAAATAAAATTTGATATCATTTTCAAATATGTGGAGTGTTGTCGGAAAACCCGTAAGTAATTATTTACTCTGTTTACCTACACATAACCATGTATTTAAGTGTATTATCGTATAAATAAGCTGGCCATCCAAAAAGACGCACACATACGATTACAAAGAACAAACCCAAAAGAAATTTGACAAGAAAATTAAGATAATCCAACATTTATTTTATGTTTTGTTTGCTTGCAACATAAAATGTCATTTGAATTTTAATGAATAAGATATAATTAAAATTTTATAATTCACGGTCATTGAAATTTTAATAATGTATATTATTACAAAAATAAGACAATTTATTAACAAACCATTATAAAACGAAACCAACCTACACACGAAAAACAATTTAAAATACGATGAACACTAATTGTAAATACTCGTATTAAATGTTAAATAAGAAACAAATATTAAAGCTTTATATTATTGGATTAATTAATACATCACAAGTCTGCCAATCTGCATTCTCCAACTCTCATTTCAAAATTCAGAAAATGAAAACCATTCACAACAATCATACACTGAAGTACCTACAGGCTTAAATCACATCAACTTGCTAAGAATCGTAAGATTAACTAACTAAAGGTCAAATTTGGTAAGTCCCTTAATGATTCTCACTATCTAAAACTAAAACTTGCTATCACGTTCACCACTCAGGCATCTCCACTTTTAGATGAATACAGTATCTTTCGCACTATACACTCACCTACTCATTTAAAACATATATCTGCATCAAGATGCCCTTTACACAAACACACCATACACAATTATAGTCTAAAACAAAAGCCAAATCCATCTCGAAATTTCATTATTAAAATACTTAATCCACCGTTACCTTAACTTAAACATTAAAAAAATTGATTATTCAGCCAACATAATGAGCTAACGATAGATAACGTATAAACTTAAAAAACTTACAGTGCATGGCGATTGAATTAGCAACATTAAATTTTCTAAAATTCTACTATTAATATCGGTTTTTTCAATAAAAGCACTTCAACTTTTTTTTTTTGAATAAAACACAAACTGTTCGACTTTTGAACTAACTTTTTTTTTATTAACGAATTTGAACATATACTTACATTTAAGTATGAAACTCGATTTCTTTTGCATGACCACCGCGTGCACGTTTTACGAAGTCCAATCTTTGAACCCAATTTGCGACCACTCTTTCGCATAAAGCGGCCGAAATTCCAGCTATTTCACGTTCAATATTGTCTCTGAGCTCTTGCAACGTCGCCGACTTATTGGCATAGACCAATGACTTCACATAACCCCAAAGAAAATAATCTAGAGGTGTCAAATCACACGAGCGCGGCGGCCACGGGACGGGCCCATTTCGCGAAATAACACGCTCATTGAACTTAGTCTTTAATAACGCGATTGTATCGTGTGTTGTGTGGCATGTGGAAAAAACAATCGTTTATCATATCGCGGTATCCATTTTCATTAACAGTAACGTGGCGATCGTGATCGTCGATGAAAAAATATGGCCCAATGACGCCGCCGGCATGTAATCCGCATCAAACAGATACTGTTTCGGGAGGCAACGGTGCCTCATGAATCACGTATGGGTTGCTTCCTGCCCAGTAACGCATATTTAGCTTGTTGACAAATCCATTTAGCCAAAAGTGAGCCTCATCGCTGAAGATGATTTTCCGGTGAAAATCTGCATCATTTTTTATTTGCTCTTGAGACCAATTCACGAATCGTCGTCGCTTAAAATGGTCAAACGGCTTTAGTTGTTGTGTCAGCTTGATCTTATTCCGATGTAGGCCAAGATTTTTACGTAAAATTCGCCACAATGATGTCACAGAAAGGCCCAATTGTTGCGAACGTCGCGTAAATTGACGTCTTCTTGAACTGAAGCCCTGGCGGCTGCGATGTTTTCAACACTTCGAGCACTTCTTGCTCTCGAGGGCACCGGAACATTATGTAGCGAAAACGAAGACTCAAATTTTGCCACTATACGGTCGATTGTCGAACGGGCTGGCTTTTTAAATGGACCGTAAAATGGTCGTAATGCTCTTAAAGTAGCAGCAACAGAACGATTATTTTGATATAAAATTTGCACGATTTGCGATCGCTGTACATGTGTGAAGCGTTCCATGATGAAATGCATACTAATGAAGTTTCCACATGCCAATAAAAAACATGGCGTCGTTCGCCGTCCCTATCGGAAAAAAAGTAGAAGCGCACTTGTTGAAACACCCTTTACAAGCTATTTCCAGAGAGTTTTATGTTTATTCTATAGCACATATCTATCGCCGTTTATGACGCAAAATAATGAGGTCAGAAAACATACCGCTATTGGATTGGCCGAGGAACTCTCTGGTTATGAACATGATTGGACGGTTCTAAAGAAGCAGTTATTGGAAAAACACATCACAAACAAACAAACATTGACTGAGAAAATTGAAAACATATGGTTTAACGACTCACTTAAAAATTATAATAACTAGTTCCAGACTATGCCACAAACAAAGAGTCGAAATGTGGCTCAAGAATAAAGAAATGAGGTCTAAATATTGAACAATCATATTCATAAATGTTGATTTAACAACTTTAATCAAATACGGATAAATAAATTTATGTTATGGTTTTGAATTCCCCGAAAAACTAATAAATTTTATAAAAGTTGCTAATTCAATGGTCATGAACTGTATGTTTCAGCGAATATTATTTTGACGTTTCAACCATCAGACTCTTGATAATTTACTGATAGCGCCTTATAAGGAATCGGCAATTTGCTATGTGATATAATTGAACAAATCACAATTATTATACAAAGTGGGTCATATATAAGTTCTTTTGTGTATTTGAAAATAGACCGCATATTTTGGGATGAAAAGTCAAGTCTTTATTAATAATGAAAGGTGGCTCTATGCCATTTATGTATGAAAAACAATATCTCTCATAAACACACCACGGGTTCATCTACTGACCTGCATCTGAACAATCAAAATTTATGATGAGTTTTTCCAATAAAAGCGGGTCAATGAACTCAATTTAAACTCGAATGTTGTCTTTAAGTTTTTGAATTGTTAATTATGATCAAATTACCTTTCGAATATCCCCACAGAAAATAAAACAAGTGATGTTAAATCCCGTCCAAGGAACTTCACAATATTTTGACATTACGCACTCAGCAAATTTTAGACAATAAATGGATTCTGTGGTATGTCGCTCCGTCTTCTTGAAACCAAAAGTCGTTGACATGCAATTTATTTAATTTGAGCTACCAAAAATCAGTTAACATGTTACGATAATGTTCCCCATATTCACTGTAATGTAATTTTCCCGTTTGTTTTTCAAGAAAATTAACTCAATGATGGTCCTAATCCATAAAACACACCAAACAGTGACTCTTGAACGATGAAGTTCTGCTTGGTGACTAACATAAGGATTACGTACCCAATTAAGATGAAAATCAGCTTCACCGCTAAAGAAGATTTTTAATGAAAACTATAACTATATCTATTTATTTCGTTGAAGCATCCAATTTACAAAACGACAATGATTTAAATGTCTGGCGGTCTCCATTTTTGAGTTAGTTGAATTTTGTTTGGATGCAAATGAAGACCAACATGCAAAATGCGTCGTTATGTAGTTTGTGAAATGTTTAGTTCTTGTATGCATCAGAATTACGAACAAGATGAATATATTGATACGGTTTACGACCTTTAACGGAGCTATAGTTTCTTTAAAACTATCAATAATTTTTCCAATTAGATTTGTGTGCAGTTCAGTAGGATGTCCATGTAGACTTTACCTATCACGTTATTTACATATTTGACATATTTTAAACTTTTCATATGTCAAAGAATTTTTTAGAATTGTTATCAATTCTCAAAAATTCTTACTAAAATTCAGTGATTGAAAGAACTAAAATTCAGTGATTGAAAAAGGACCAACAGAAGGCCCACACATCTTTTATAGAATCATATAAATTTATTTTATATTTAGTTCTTGCGACACTTATACACGAAGATCAAATACGTCATGTGTGAGTGTAGCAAAAACTAAATCCTACATAAAACTAACCGCAAATTACGATTAAAATCATTGACCACAATATGATTAATTGCTAAACACATACATAGTTCGCCCTCAGGTCGATTTTTTAATATAAACTAGTAAATAAAATCAATAATATATGTATATAAATATATAGATGTTATACAGAAAACTTATGTAATTCTTACAAGACAATACAAAACAAATAATCACCTAATTTATGAATATAAATATTAGGTCATACACCTACGTTCCACATACAAAGACGACTGTTTAAAGACCATATTACATTAAACATATATTTGTAATTCAATCGACGACACATGATATTATTCATAGTAAACTGCATGGGTACCTCCAATCACAACCACAGGTGTATATATATTTTAGCTTCAATCCAATTAAATAATTGTAATCGCACGAAAAAATCTTTATGTAGTGCTTATCACAAGCGTAAAATTATTAATAAACGACTACCGCGTTTTTTAAACTAAAACGAAATATGTACAACAAAAATGTATGACTCGAAAAAATTATTCAAGTTAAATATTTCGTGATCTGCTGAGTCGACACTCGGCAAACATACATAAAAATATTTTACTACTCAGTTGGTTAAAGTCAGTCACCATACACATACTTTGAATCCAATAATAAATAAATACATTTTGGTTGCAGCCCGCAAAATTATTTAATTAATTATATTTTGATTCATTGTATCATCAAATGACTTAATCTATTAACTTATTTGTCATTTCGTATATTATGTACACATAATAAAGATTCAAGGTTATTTCCAAATTGAATACGATAATCACAGTTATTTCGCATGCAATATGCAATATGTGAAACAAATATAAGTGAAACCTCCTAAAAATAATTTTAATAATATTCATAGGAACAGAAACTAGAAATTTTGTAAAACCAATTAGTAAGTGTTTTTATATTTATTTGTATTTAAGTAAAACTTAAAAGCTTGTAATGATTTAAATACAAATAAAATCTTTTAAATAGTGGGTGAACTTACTTTGCATGAAATTAATATATGTATATTTATATGACAATGAGAACAGTTATTGGGTTCACATCTAGATGCAGCTGGAAACAAAAGAAATATTTCGTAATCTACTTTCAAGGGGTAATGTGTACGAACAATATTATAAACTCCTGTTGGTAACAATTTATCTAGGGTCACCATCTTCCATATAAATTTACTATAGATGCATCAAACCATATAACGTTTATATTTTCTATTATATAAGACCTATAGCCGAAAGTCTTAATTTTCAGTGACAATGGAGTAAAATATAAGAATCGTCGGTGCAAACAATTACTTATCAAATGTAAATTTCAATATAACATCGTTTTTAAAGACACTTATAATTAGCTTCAAATAATAAAAGCATATCTTGAAGGTTCTATTTCATTAAAATAAGATTGTAGGTACTATTATATTAAAGTAAAACCATTAAATAGCAATTTTTGCAATAGACGATGCCACTGAAATTCATCAATTGGAATAAGGATATATGCACAAGGTTATTTGTAGTGTCCTTAAAAAAGGACAAACCAAGTAATAATACAATTTTTCAGTCAAAAATATAAATTATATAATAAACAAAAAACATACTTAATAGTTAATAATCACACTTATAAAAATTATAACTACATTATAACTTCCGTTCATATGTAACAGGCTTGCTTAAAACTCACGCCCAGTTTTTATTGATTTATTACTTTTCAATATCAATAAAAAAAATCCTTTCGCGATTACGGCAAACATGAATGTTCCAATCTTTGCACATAAAAAACTTTAATAGATCCAACAAATATGCAACGGAATTCCTTAGTTTTCGAGTTCAGTCAATGTTGCTCACTTGGTCAAATACATAAAACTAAAACTTTATATTCTCATCTCTATTCAAATAAAAAATCATTATTTATTAATTAAATGGTTCTAATTTATCAACTCTATACCCATAATTTTACTATTTCTATCAACTATTTCCGAATGTGAAATTTCAACTGTGTACTTTTACTTTTATTCCCAACTTTTGATAGTATTTTCAGAAACTTCCCAGTTAATTTATAGTCGAAGTGAATCGCACAATTATCCCGCCACTTTAACAATCCATGTTAGTATAGCAATAAGTTCCCATAAACGAACTAACATTGTGCTAGGTCATCTTTTGTATATGAAAACACTGTCGAGTCTTCGCGAATATAAATTATCCTTCGCATTAGATGATGATGGAAGGAGATAAAAACACATCTTTACATAGATCCAGTACTCTAGGCTATTTACTGATGCGGAATACCAACTATATGTACATATGAATAAACTTAGCTTTAATAAAAATTATCACAACTAACATATACATACTAATAACTAACAAACTTAGTTCTCTAAAATGAATGTATCGTTCTTACTAACCTAATTACTACAAAAAAAAAAGAAGTTAGTTAATGACTTTCAAGCAACTGTATACCTGTTTGACTTAATCATATCGTTATCGATCTTTGATTTATATTCATAATAAATATATATACGAAAGTTGAATAAATATTTTTATGGAATCATGTATCTTTATGAAAATAATGTATGTAGTCGTACTGTAATATACATAATTGGCAACAAAAGTCACATAAACATACAAGTCAGCAAATACTGGTAGTACGAGTATTAAAGTTTTGCAGAATGTTATTATACTTTAACTACAATTCTGATGAATTAAATCTTTTAGTTGACAACTTGGTCATCGTTATTATTTTCAATTAGTATGCAAAAACTCTTTTTCGCATTAAGTTTTTGATAAAACTACGGTTTATTTATATTTATGTATGTACAAATACACAATAGTCTGATAAATTTATTTACTCTATAAATAGATTTTCGCTAATATGCTTCAAATTACGAGTATATACAATTGATATTGCTGTGTAAAACTAACAATAATACATTTAAAGTAGTTTTCAATCAATTATTCTTTCAAGAAGAGTAAACCATACATATATCTTAAATTTAATAATAGAATGATTTATTACTAAAATATTTTTCTTTGTTGAACAGGAAATTTGAATAATTTTCTCCGCAAAGTAGGCAACTTAGCTACTTACATATATTTTCTATTTTATTCGTTTTTCATTATAATAAGCGTACTATATATATGTATTATACCTCGTCTTAAGTAATAAAAAAGTTTCACAAATTTTCCATTAAATTTTTTACTGAACTATAAATATGTGGAAATAGTAGATAAAAAATAAGCTATAAAATAGATATACTTATTGTAGAAAGATAAGTTTATTACTCGCCAACAGCTTCAATTATTAAGTATTATCGGTATTTCAGTAGTGAATTTCCTCGTGTAATTGATGGAATACTTAATTTGTGTAATGTACCACTATAATTATAAACATTTCCAATAGAACAATGCTTGCACACAAACACAGTCGTGTTTATCGCTGAGAATCGAAATCGATTTATATTAATCCAAATATATTATAATTTAATTAGGTATGTAACTATATTTTTCGTATACGTATGTATATTACATATTAACAAACTTGATATATGTTGTTATAAAAATTAAATGAATTGATAGCCACTATAGAATACATTTTTTTGCCATTTCACAGCTAATTTGAATATTTTTCTGTGGCCTAGCTAAACAACTACTCGTAATTTAAAAAGTTTTCTATAAGAAATAATGAGTGAAACAAACAATAAAAGTTTCGGGTTTCAAACTAGGAATTATTCAACCACAGTTTGAATCTTTAATATTTAAAAGTCTTAAAACTTTTAATCGTAGCTACCATAATAGGGTTAAAGCAAAGACTATATAAAATACAAAGACTTTCCATTTCATACAAAATACGAGTAAATTATTTTGGGTACGACCAATTTTATTTTGGGTACGATCGCATCAAAGAAGCCTGAAATCCAAACCTTGTTATAATAGTAAAATAATTGTATGCATTTGTTTCTGATTTTAAAATTTTTTCGTTTTAGAAGTTGCACTGTAAAACATCAATTTGAAAATGTATATTTTTTTATGTTATTATGGGAAGTCTTTGTATATTTATAGTTTTTGGTTAAAGGCTGCTAAGTAGCTAAATTAAATCTTTTAAAATAGACTTTGTATAGATTTTTGTTTTAAAATTGGATGTCTCGATTTATTCCAAAACAAAAATAATTATTTTATAAATATATTCTTACATAATAATTTTATGCGTAGACGTTAAAAATACAATAAAACACCTACTTACCTAAATTGATTAGAGCTACGTAAAACATTGTTAAAAATTATAAAATATGCATCGTAATCACTAAATTAATGATAAGAGTTTCATTTTTTAAATTGCACATATTTCTGGTTTTTATGTTTAATTTTTGATAAAAATTCCGACTTGGTATATTGTATGTAGGATTCTCCATTTATACTTAAAACATCTACATTGTTATAATTTTCAAATCGAAACTTTCGGAAATTAAAGATGAAAGTGATTCTCATAAAATCAGCCTATAATTTTACTATCAATTACAATTAAATATTAAAAATTTAAAAGTAACTCCTTGATTCTATCAAAAACACAGTTTTCTTAAAGTTATGAACAATTTTATTAAAAACATGTGGTGAATAAAAATTGCTTCAAAAATTGATTCAAGAATTTACTTTGTGAAGAGAAGTTTATTTCTTGCCTACAATTTAAAAGTTTAAAGTGGGATGCCGAAATCTGACACCAAATCGCCCTAATTTAAAAGTATGTTGTATATTTGTATATACCGAGTGGACCAAGTGGGATTGATTGATTTCAAATGCTTATAATGTTTTTAAATAATCAAATTTTTTTTATTTACATGTTGTTTTGCAGATAATAAACAATTTGACAATGTCATAAACTCAGTGCACGAACGGGTAAAAATTTTTGAATTTTATTATGTTTCCGGACGATCAATTGTTACAACACAAAGAAAATATCATACGCATTTTAATGCTGCGAAGGCTCCAAATGTTAAAATTACAAGAAGTTTTGAGGATCGGGATTCAGTAGGTGATGAACCACAAATAGTTGTTCTTGACCTGTTCACACTGAACAAGCTTTATACGAGAAAGTGTCCACACTGATCCATTTGTGGCAAGTTGTTAACGTGCTACTCAATTAACGGCCTCTCCCAAACATCGATAAGACGCATTCTAAAACTTGAGCTGAAGATGTTTTTATCTGTACAACGGCTTCAATAGATTGATTTGACTTGCAACAGAAAATACCAACTTCTTGTACAATCTTTTATTATGAGTAGGTTTTCATTTAAATGGATATATTTTTAAATGTATTCTGTATATTTCAGCCCAATTGATATAGTGAATAATAACATAAGTACAAAGTGATATAGTTAGTAATGACACATAATATAAGTGCAGTTCTGCAAATGATTTGAAGTGGAAAAGTTTCCAATGAACACAAAACATTTGAGAAACATCAGCGATTCTCAATTTATTTTTATATTTTGCGGCTTTTACAGGCCATTGTTGGCCCGTACTGTGTCAACAGTCTGACTCCATCGGTTTTAATCACAAGCCAGGACTTCATATTTTGTGCAAGCAAACAGCGATTCTCATACAAGATTTTAAACAATTTTCTCAAAAAAAATTTCTCAATCTTTATCAAAAAACTATTTAAGAGAAAATAAATATTATTAAAAATTAATTCTAATTCTAAATAGGAAATTTAAACCTTTTCAAATTTAACTAAATTAACCATTTATTTCAAATACTAAAGAACTTTCAGTGCACTAAGTAAATTAAATCAGCAAAAATATACTTCCATTAATATGGAATGGTAGTAACCCAAATCGTAGACCTAGTTAAACTGCCTTTTTTGAGATTCCAGGTTCAAATTCAAATAGACGATGAAAACTATCCGAACCATCGTCTAGCCATTATAATTTGCTATATACAGCAAATTATCTCGACATAATATCTCGCTTAAATTTAATTTTAAGAATTACCCTAACGCTAGCAATATTTGAAAGTTTTCATTTTATGATTTAGAATGTTGATGCACTAAGCAGTTAAAGAGGTTATCCATCCAATTAGTTAATTAACATAGCGTTAATAATAGAATTATACTCGTACTATGTACATAAAACCATAATTATTTACTTCTCTATGGCAAACAAACCAACAAAATTATTTATTGAATTTATTTTCATCTTAAATCGGCTTGTGTACATAGAGATTATTAAAAAAATAAGAAAAAATAAAGAAATAAACTTTTAATATAAACTCATAGGAGTGGTGAATTGATAAAAACTTGATAAAAAATCAAAACATCATAGTACATGTAAGTATATGCAGTTTTACTAAAAAAAATTTATACGATAAGATAAGATAACAAAATATCGTTGTGTGTATAATATAAAAAATAAAGAATCTTAAATAAATATAAAAACATTATGAATATATACCTGAACTTGAAACATTGTGACCGAATCATCTAGCATTTGTATACGAACAGCTAGTTTTTTTCCACCGCGGTGATGGGTCGTCGATGGAGTACCATCAACGCCCGATGGTGTGCTTAGCGAATGAGTCATTCGACCCATTCCACTGTTTGACATACCACCCTGCAATGTTGATGTGCCTGCCCCAACACCACCACCACTTCCTCCCATTGAGTCCAACGACATTCTGTGTTTAATATTTACTTTTAAAAATTATTGAATAATTAGACAGTAATCAGTATTATAATTGATTTTATATATATATATATATTAATTTCACGTTTCACTTCTCTTATAATTAATAATATATTATTTCACTTTCAACAAGATAAGATTACTTTTTTATATTTTTTTACACGTTCCAATTTGAATTTTAAATTAACATTTATAATAAAAAATAATCACAAAAATAAAACGAATGTAATAAAATAATAAAATATTCGATTTAAATTATAACACTTGAATTAAATTCATTTAATATTAATATTTTTATTATTATTTTTAATATTTATATTTTGATTAATATTAAATAAAACAGGATGTGCAATAACAAATATAATAACAGCAACAGTAAAATGTGTCATCTGAAAATAGAGAGCAAAAATTGGTTGGTGTCATAAATCATTTCTTATCTTAATTTATTTAAGTACATATGCACATTACTAAAATAGTTTCGTATATGTATAAGAAACCACACGATATATTATACAGTGAAATTTACTGGGTTTTTATACGGTTCAATTTACTGATAATTATTTTACCAGGTGACTAAAATAATCAAATAAAAAGATGTTTTAAATAAAGTTATTTGAGTTAATTTAATAGCCTTAAGTAACAAACGAAAACCCATCAAGCTCCTACATTCTATCGAGTAGAATATTTACAGAATACGAAACTTAAACCCGATGAAAATATTAATTTAATTAAAAATACACATAACAATTAGGCGTTATATAGCAATTAGGTCTGAGTACACAAAATAATTAGACCAGACTATAAATCGGTTTACTTAATCTTTCAGACATATATATCCTAAATATGTATCTACATATCTGGAAATATGAGCTTAATCATCCAAATAAACTGTTAGGTTAACGAATCAAAAGCAGCTAGAAATGAAATTGATAATGTATAACACATAATCATTTCACTGTCAACTCTAGAAAGTAAGTATACATTGACGTTAAACTATCTGGTTGCGTAATTATAGGTTCAATTTGACTATGATTTCGTTGTAAAGTGTCATGGCTTAACCATGGTTTGCAACTCGGTTTGAACGTAATGCAATATTATATATTTATTTATTGAATGCTTATAATTTGGATTAAGAAAGAAATTATATAGAGAGATACCTCTAAGAAAAATAAAGAATTTAAAGATCTAGAAGAATTTTGAGCAGACAGCAATGGAAGATTGGCGTAATTCGACCTGCTTAATAATAATTGTTTGAATAGATAATTTGGTTCTTTAGTTTTGAGTAGCTTCCTTATAAAATCGCAAATCCGAAACTCATAAAAAAAATTAAACTATAATCAAGAACGAGCCTAGTATAGAGTGAAATATGATGAAATTTCTTAATTCTGAAAATAAAACGAGTGCAAGAATTAAAACTTTTTTTTAGAATAGTCATATCCTGAAAATACCAAATAAGACATCATCATAGAGGAAATGCGGAAGGAGATAGAACATAAAAATTTCCTCTTTGAAATGACTATCCGCAAACCCTTCCTCTTTATACAGACGACTTAGTAATCCAGATGGTCTTTATGAGCGGAGGCATCCATGTGTCGTAAATATTTCGAACGAAACATGAGACCCATAGAATACCACCACAGTAACCAGAGCTTGTCGTAGGAGACGAATAAATCTGGTTGGATCACTGGGCTGACGACCCGCATCCGTAAAAAATCACAAATGTCAAAAATGTCAACAAACTAAAAAAAATCGGATACCGCCAAAACCAAAAAGGACTCTCCGTGCAGTCACTTAGAAAACCTTGACGGCCTTATCACATGTATGAAAGAGTATAGACTGGAACTCTAGAGCTCCAAAAAAACTCGATGGCCTAAAAGTGGAGACCAAGTGTCCAAGGACTATACGTTGCTACACAGTGGAGATGAGCTTGGAAATATTAGAGTTGGTTTTCTCAATGGGCCACAGGTTAAAAAGCCTGTACTAGACTTTCAGGCAGTAGATTATCGAATGTGTAAGCTTCGCTTGCACATGAGATTATTTGTCTTTCAACTGTATGTCAATTGTCTGTGTACAGTGTACGCTCACTGGTGTATACCAACCTCAAGATAAAGACTCATTTTACTATAATTTGGATAATCTGATGGGCTCTATACCCGGGCATGATGTGATATTGGTGAGTGGTGACTTTAATGCTAGAGCTGACCGAAATCAGACCGACTTATGTAATAATATAGGCACATACTGCTGACACGAAACTACGACCGAAAATGGAGAAATAATGAATGAACTTTGCGATTGCTCATGATTTCAAAGTGTCAAGCACATTCTTTCCTCATAAAAACATCTATTTGGAAACATGGACACATCCACGTAAAACATCCCGAAGCCAAATTGGCCATGTATTGATTTCTAAAGGGCGCGCTCGGGTTGCCCAAGAGGCGAGATCTTATCGGTCGTAAACCGAATTCATAGGCAATAACCATTATTAGGTCACTGCAAAGCTACGATGGATGTTTTCGTACAAGTCAGGGTTGACAGGGAAATATACAACGCGATTCTCTTATGAAGGTCTGATAAATGAAGAAACGCAACGAAAATGTTAAGATCTTATCTGCAACAGCATTTTACGATCTAATTACCAATCTAATGAAGTGAACAGTGTCTGAGAAGTGTTGAAAACCTCGATTGGCGATGCTGCCCAGCACATTCTCGTTCTAGTAAAAACTACGACCAAAAATACTTGGTTTGATGAGGAGTGTCGTCTTGTTGTTGAGCAACGTAATAGCCCACAATTAAGCGCAGGCTCGGTTTACAATTATGAAAAGAAATGAATACCCTCAAATACAGACCGCAGAGATGTTCTTTGATGATCCATCCTATGAAGAATTCGCCATGGCCATGAATAAAGAAAAATCGTTCACCGAGAGTTGATTGCATTAATTCAGAGCTCTTGATATTCGGAGGGCTAACTTTGTGAAACTGTCTTTTCGATCTTGTTCGATTGGCATGGCGAAATGAAGTTATGTCTGAAGAATGGAAAGTGGAACATTTTTTTCGATACGGATGATTCTTTCAAAGTACTACGAAACATCTCGTGGTGTACACCAGGTATTCCTAGATTTCAAGCAAGCCTATGACTCGATCAATCGAGAGAGACTATGGTATGCGCTTGAATATTTTGGAATACCAACAAAATATGTACATCTGTGTAAAATAAAGGTTACGAAGTCACAATCCTATTTGATCCGCTGGTATAGTGTTCAGCTTCTGATCTCTGGCTTCTGAGCTTCTGATCTAGCTTCTGATCTATCCGATCTCTGGTTTTAGATTCCACAACGCAAATGATTTCAGTAGTAGTAATCACACGTTTGAAGGCGTAATGAGAATCAAGTATCTTGAATCTCTCATTACTCACGATAATCCACACTATATCGAGAGGATATCAAGGTTTGCCTTGCCACTGGCAATCGAGCTTTATATCCTCTACTGAAATCAAAATATCTTGCAAATACGGATAAGCTGAAATTGTACAGTGTTGATCAAAATTCAGAACCGTCGTCATGTATGGATATGAGAGTTGGACCTTCACGGATGAGTAACGAAAGATGGCTTTTAACATTCGAGAGGAAAATCATGCGTGTGATATATGGCCCAAAACGTGACGTTGATGGCACATGCCGTGTTCGTTTCAATCGCGAGATCAGGAATTAAATGCAAATTCCTGATAACGTTAATGATATCAAAGGACCGCGAGTACGCTGGCTCGATCACGTTCTGCGTGCTGATCCGAACTGAATGATACAGCGATCTTTGAAGAGAGAGTCGCTTTTCTGTAGACGAAGAGGTTGTTGTCGGTGACATTGGCTCCAAGGCGTAGAGAGCGATCTGGCATCTTTTGGTTGCTTACAACGGTATGAGAGGCTGGTTCGTGATCGAAACCGTTGTAGTCAGATTGTTGACACGATACGGGCCAGTAATGTCATGTAAAAGCCAACAAAAACAAAAAGTAATCTAAATATTTTTTTACTAACTTTAACTAAATGATTACCCCATGTAACCGTTTTATTAAAAACTACCTCGAAATGAATGACCCATTAAGATGAATACAAGGAAAAGAAAACGTGTGATTTACTAGCATTTAAGACGAGCCCATTGGAAATCAACCAATTATATATTCTATCTAAATCCTCGTTAACCAGAGAAATATTAAATACAATATAATGATGATCTAACTTACTATTTCTATAAATTTGGAAAGCGAAAATGTGCATCATCAGCGAAAATGTGGAAAGAATAATGGTGAAAGGATTATGTATTTATTTTCTATGTTCATTAATGTACATAGAAAATAATAAATGGCCAAGTGCAAACCCTTGAGAAACACCTGAAGTAACTGGAAGAAAATTAGAATAACAACCACAAATAACTACTACAGATAGCCAAACTATATGGAGAAATCATGTATACTAGACTGAAATAAGAGGAAAAAATTGTACCCTGGATGAAGAGGCTTTAATTAAATTTTATTGTCTCTTTCATTCCTTTAGCATTGATATTACGATAAATAAACTATCTATGAACGATCTAATAAATAATTTATAACTAATCTAGCAGCCTAAATGGAAAATCTAAATTGTGCGATAATCTTGTTATAAAGAATGTTGTGATTCAATTAGAATCAAAGGTCTTTGGACAATCTAACAAAGTAAAAGAAGTCAATTCCCACGGAACTTTCTAAACCCAGATTGAACGACATTGAGTAAACTATTAATAATTATATGGGACTGAATTTGATTTTTTACTACTATCTCAAAGGCTTTGGAAATATAACTTAAAATACTGAATTAGAGTGCTTAAAGCAGGCCATTTGTGCCTAAATATTCTCTGCATGGAATAATGGAACCGGGATAACTCAACAGGATTGTTAATTTTTGGAATTATTTAATTTTTACTGAGTGTCCATTGCTCGGGAAAGGAAGAAGAGGTTAAGACAAAATTAAAAGTGTGTAATAAACATTTTTGGACTACAAGAAAAATCCGTTCTATCAAGACCAGAATTTTCTGTTTTAACTTTCCAAATAGCAGACTGTAACTTCTCAAAGGAAATGTTTGAAAATAAAAATGGATTAGACCACTCATTCAGTAATGAAATATATTGTCTCATTCCATAGCAAGCAACACCAAATTGTTTAAAGACGTAAATTCCAAATACGTAAATAGTACATATTATGTAAATAGTTGTCGAATCAAGGCAAAGAATTTATTTATATTTGAACCATTAAAATGTATGTCTATCATATCATATTAGTCTAATAACTTAATGTTATTTAAACAAACCTTATAGAGAACACTTAGACATCACACTTTCGTAATCCGGTATGTACTCTTAAACGGTGAACGAGGCCTTTAGCTTATTTATAGTTTCTTTCTTATAATTTGTATTTTTTTTTATGCAAGTAAAATTTTACCTAACGCTTTGAATTTTGCAACTACATCGTGTCTTTAGAACGCATTTGGTCTTTTCACATTTAAAATAAACCAGACAAAGATATAAAAATTTATATGTTAAAATTTAGAACATAAGAGGTTAAATTATTTTAGGTAAATTTTCTAATTATTATTTAATATCTTTAAATTAATTTTTAATATTATTAAATAATGATTTGAAAATTTCCAAAAATTATTATCAATAATTTAAAAATTAACAATATTTCTCATTTAGTATACTGAAAATATGCCAATCATTACATACTAACTGCGAGAATGCCATACAATTTGTTTAATAAGTCCTAGTTATCAAACCTACACAAGAAATAAAACTCCCTAAAATTCCATGTAAACATAAAATGGTGGCGCAACTACCCACTGCTCTTGAGATAGTACATATATAGTATTGTGATTGAATTAGGGTGTGAATGAATTCTGTTTTGTAATTTGTAGAGATGTATATAGAATGATTTATATCCTTAAATTTTTAGAGAATATGTATCGCTTTTACTAACACGAAAAAACTGGAATGCAGAAAACAAGACTATAAAATACATACTTTTGCAAATCTTAACATGAATATGATGTTATTTAATACATATCTTACATATTAACATTCGAATTTTTTAACAGTAAAATATAATATTTAATAAAATAAAATATTATTATAATAATTTTCTTTTATTTAAAATATTCCTTATAGTGGAATTAATTGCGTACATTTTTTTATTTAGATATTATTATTTCGGCAACGATCTTGCCATCATCAGTATATATTATTCACTTCGAAGTGAGTAATATATACTGATGATGGCAAGATCGTTGCCGAAATAATTATATATAAATAAAACAATTTACGCAATTAATTCCACTATAAGGAATATTTAAAATAAAAGAAAAATATTATAATAATATTTTATTTTATTAAAAAAGTGGAATAAGTCACACACAAGGAAATTTAAAATGAATTTCCATAATTTAATAATATTTAACAACACTGATTTGTTAATTCATCAAAATTAAACGGATGACGAGACCAATGGGTCCACCATCTAAAGTTTTTTTTTTCAACTAGTGCTTATTTCGTGAATGGTAACACTTAGCTCATGTCTGATTTGACAGATAATTAGTTTTATCCTTCCGCTGAACGAATATGGTTGTGTATACGCTTGAACAACGCTGGGAAATATTGCGACATTACTTTGAAAATCATGGTAATGTTGCAGAATGTGTGCGAAAATTGCGTACGGGTTTTGGAAGAAGAGAAGCACCGTCAGCTTCGTATGTTCGTTATCTTGTGAAAAAAGTGAAAGGAACCGGCATCCTCATCGATAAACCAAAGCGTGAAAAGCCAAAAATAGTGCGTACACCCGAGAATATTGATACAGTGGCAGAAAGTGTGCGTGATGCGCCATCAACATCAATTCACCGTCGTTCTCAACAATTGAACATTTCGGAGACATTATTGAGACGAATTTTGGATAAAGACTTTGGTATGACGCCATACAAAGTCCAATTGGTTCAGGAATTGAGGCCAACTGACCATCCAATGCGTTTTTGCTTCGCTGAGTGGGCCTGCGATCGACTTACAGATGATGCCGATTTTGCCAAAAAAATCATCTTTTCGAATGAAGCTCATTTTGATCTTGGCGGGTATGTAAACAAGCAAAATTGTCGCATTTGGGGCACGGAAAACCCGCACGCATACATTGAAAAGCCGGTACACCCAAAACGAGTCACTGTTTGGTGCGGATTTTGCTCCAGGGCATAATTGGGCCATTTTTCTTCGAAAATGAGCAAGGAGTGGCCGTTACAGTCAATGGCGATCGTTATCGGGCCATATTGAACGAATTTTTGTTCACAAAAATTGAAGGATATTGGCAACATTTGGTTTCAACAGGACGACGCTACGTGCCACACAGCTGAAGCTACGCTCGATGTTTTGCGCTCTGTGTTTGAAGATCGCATTATCAACCGCAGAGCTGATGTCGTTTGGCCACCTCGGAGCTGTGATTTGACTATTATTTGTGGAGTGGACTATTATTTGTGGACTATTATTTGTGGGGTGCCCTCAAAGATAAGTGTTACGCCGACAAGCCAATATATGTATATATATGTATATATATATATATATATATATATATATATATATATATATATATATATATATATATATATATTATATTTATATATATATATATATATATATATATATATATATATATATATATTATATATATATATATATATATATATATATATATATATATAAGTATATATATATATATATATATATATATATATATATATATATATATATATATATATATATATATATACATATATATATATATATATATATATATATATATATATATATATATATATATATATATATATATAATATATATATATATATATATATATATATATATATATATATATATATATATATATATATATTGTACATTAAATAATTTACATTGGATATCTATAAAATCCATATTTCAGTACGAAAAAACAATTTTGTGCGAATCAAATACATTATAAATTTAGTCAGCGGTTTCCACAAAATATCGAATTGTAAAGAATTTCTGTTTATGGGATAGGTAGGTAATAATATTTTCTTGCATTTTTCATACGAAATATATATTATACATACTAGTAAATACATATAGACCCACCTATTTACCACACAAATCAAATGGGAAGAACTAATCATAAGCAAAAATATAAAGTTCATGAACTTGTATCGTGTTTTTATTAAAACTGTAGATAAATTTATACTAATACATACTTGATAAAAATTGATAGAAATAAGCACCTGTTTGATTTGTAGCAAATTACATATAGAGAAACCATATTAAGATATCGGAAATGCTAACAACATTTTTGTAAAAAACTAATCATATCTGTATAGAATTTTAATGAATTTCAGAGTCGTCGTCATCTTCGTCGAACTGAAACTAAAAGTTATCCATCAATATTCTTGTGCCTGTATTATGTTCACAGTATCGCACACGTAGATGCATTGTATACATGCAAGTTCATTAAAAATATGTTCAAACTATTAAGTTTTTGTTTTGTAATTCTGTATAAACAATTTTCATCAAAATTAATTTTTTAAGATACATACACAGGAAATTCTAAACTATATTCGAGTAATGTGTTTAATAGTATTCAGTTTGTATATATTTTTTTAAATTAGATATCTAAACAAAAAAAAATATTCTTTATTAACTTCGATCACAAATGTCAAATAAGATAAAAAGAAAAGCGATCATAACCATTATAAAAAAGGAACACAAAAAATGTAAAAAGTAAACATTCTACATAGTAAGATAATACTATTTAAATAAAAACAAAAATAAATAGAAAAAATTGTTAATATAAACAATAATGACTAATTTTATTAGGTAATTCATATAATAGAAAAAAGGGTTTGATATTATGAGCCGTGTTGTTTGGAGGAATTTTTCTGTCTTCTAAATAATAATGTACTATATGTAGTTTCATTAGAATTTACAATAGGTTAACAGTCTGTTTTAATGGCAGTCATCTAGTAGGCATTACCCACATTTAACTTGTTCACCTAACGTATCTCTAGCAGATGCCAGTTCTGATATACAACCAGAATCCAGATATAGAGAGTTATAGTGGTGCACAGCTAAACCGTCGTATAATAATCCTGTTAGTCTTAGTTATTATAATACAGCAGTCTTAAATGTTAGTTTCTTATAATTACAATTTTATAAAATAGGTCGATAAAGATCTTTTATTCAATTTGGATACCTTCGATGGACGTTAATCATTCAATCAATAACAGGGATCTTGGTAGCTTTTGGATAAAATTCAATTAATTTGACTTATTTGGGAAGAGATAACTTGTGCGAAAGCAAACACTAATAAAATACGTTTATTTAGAGAGATCATTAGGTTGCACATCTCATTTTGGATTCGGTCATACTCATAAGTGTGAAACACATCATAACTAAACCGAAATTCAAATAAGAAACAACATTTCTAAAATGCAGTATAATTTTTCATATTTTGACTATCAGCATTTCCGATATTATATAAGTATAGAACGGTAATAATGGAAATATATCAGCAATCACTGAACGGAACATCTTCATTGTAAAAGATACACTCAAAATAAGAAATAAATAAGAAATTCAATACCTCTAAAATTATAAGATACTAACTTAATCTTATTTTTATCAAAGTTATATGGATATTATCCAAATGAAACTAATGCTTACTAAGATATTTGATGCTGATAAGATACTGGAAATTTAGAATATGTGCCAAATTAAACCACTACAAGCTTAATAAAATTCAACTACAAAAATAAATAAAATTCAAAGTATGGATACGTGAAACGAGAATGTCTTGAAACCCAATTTCAAAAATGAAAATAAAAGTAAAAATGAACTAATAGTATACGTTTAGTTTTTAAGAAAAAATTCTCTAGAAGAGGTATGTTTCAAAGAATCAGAAACTATATAGGATTTCATGAACAATGGAAAAATAGTTTGGAACGGAAGTGGTTATAGCACAGATTATATGTACTTTATAAACAAAATATATTTTATCTGTGGCATTAGTGTACATATACATATGATTCGAGTAAATAATCTATGGCTTAAAGACCGCAAACGGCCATACCCGCGTCTCAACTGAGACTACATTGTAGGTGGTTAGGTCAGCACAACGCTACACGCAATCGATTTTTATGTCATATGGTTTTGTTGGTTTTTAACTTTCTAATCTGTTTTGGGGCTTTCCAACCCTTTCACTTATTTACGTCCTACCTAATGCCATTACAGCCGAATCGAGGAAGGACGAAAATTCTATTTATCATCTGCACATTGCATAGCTTCATGCCAGCCTATAGTACTGATGTTACTGTACTGGGTTGCCCATAATCTCTGTACTCCAACAGGGGGTAATAGATGTGTTACCGATTGTAATCAGATGGTGAAAAATTCCTTTTGCCCCTATCGAGATTCGAACCCGTACCACTCGCTCCAAATGCCGTAGCTTTAACCAGTGCACCATTTGGTCGGTCGTCATAAGGTTAATGCATGTTGATTTGTGGTCAACGGCGAGAATACAAACTCTCTTAACCATTAAGCTACAATCGGTGACAAAGATACTTGTAACCGAAAATACAATTGTAACTGATTGAAAAAAGTTGTGTCAGAGTTGTATTGGAAACAGTTAATTTTTTAATCAAAAATGAGTTATACACGTCTTGATTACCAGAGAGTAATCACCTAACAATATATCTATGTATATGAATATGATGGATAATATGTATTTCTAAAATTAATAAACCAATCTGTTATATCTACACTATGAGATAGTGTCCAGACATCCTATAGAGTGAGAATAAAGTAGAAGTGTTATACCAAATGTTACTTTTTAAGATTTTTCAAAGCAGAACATAAGATCTGTAGAATAAACTCAGAAGTTTAAACACTTGAAAAAATAAAATTGGCTGTAAACAAAGGGAGTCGGAAAATTATTATATTTCTAGATTTCAATAGGGGTGGTGTTTGTTAAAAAGTGGATGTGGAAAACAAGAAACTCTGTATGTGAACCTAATTTTTAAATGTGTTCTATGCTATCAGTATGAACTGATAAAACAATGGATCCCACCAAACAGAAAGATCGAATGAAATGAAAAGGCCAATATGTTAGCAAAAAAGGGAATGATGAATGAAATTATTAAAAATATGATTTTGAAACTTTGATTGAGTGAAGATAAGGGTATTGATTTGCTCTAAACATAAGCAGCATAGAAATCAGAACCCATAAGAATTCTAGGAACTTATCAATATTTCCTTCAACAAAGCAAATCTAACAAAAACCGTTAAATCAAAGAAGGAATTTATTATTGGTGTTAATAGATTAAGCATTTGTTGGATTAACAAAATGGATTCCAATACTTTAATCGATCTTAATGCATAATTTTAAGGCTTGTAGTAATCGTATATTAATCGTAGCTTAGTGATAAGACATTTATGACTCCCTACCTATTCTAGTGTAAAACTCAATAGTCGACAAATCTTTCATCTCAATCCTATGTAATATGGCAAACTTATGCTATGCGACTATGTTTACGTCATGTATATCAATTATCGTACGTCATTGATTTGGTTAGCACTGCCAAAGAGGGGAGTTTGAAGTAAAAGTGATCAATAATACGTTGTAGAGATTCTTTAGTTAAATTAGTAAATGAAGTATAAAAGTTTGTACAAAAATTCTTTATGGTTTGGTTAGATTAAATTAGGATTCTGGAATATGTAGATATCTGAAATTGATAAAAATTCAAAATCAAAAATTGATTTGTAATAAATTAATTAAACTTTACACGTCAAATTGTATTGGTAAATTGTCAACTTCTAATTATTTAAGAAACAGTTAATTTTTAAATCTCAATGTTGTTTGAACGGTTTTAAACGTAAACGAATTCTGAAACGACTTTTACAATTAATTTATTATTTTGAAAAATACATCTTCATATTATAAGATAATTTTCAAGTACCCACATTTAACATTGAAATATGGAAAGTTACTGTCATCATTAAACAAAAATATTGTTGAACATAACTAATCAATTTAAGTGATACTATTACTACAGTAAAAGTCATCAATGTCAATGAAATTGTAAATTTTAATAATTTGATAGAAATTAAAAATTATGTTCAGGAAAGTTAGAAAATATGTCACATAAAAAAATAACAAGAGTATTAAGACCTGGATTTCCATTGATTTTTTCTCGTTTTCAAACTCGACCTACTTTTTAACGAAATAATAAAAACCAAACCAAAACCGAATAAAAAAATTGAAAATTATTATTCAAACCACCTACATTTTTTTATTATTTTTCTCTTTTTTCTATTTGTTTTAATCACACACAAATCACTAGGTTTGTTTTGGTTTAGTAGTTAAAAAAATCAAAAATCACAAATTTTTTCTCTTCCAAATTTAAAAACTTTTGACAAATTTTAATCACATCTCAATCAATTATATTAATCCATTTTCGTTTAGTTTACTAATTTACACTATCGCTTGCAGAAGGGTTATAAAATCCAATCAAAACATTAAGACGTATGTCGCAGTTCAATTTGATGCATAAACATTTATTTGCGGAAAAATACCCTCCCTAAAATTGTTTTTTTTCATTCAAGATATGAAAATAAGTCATTGATCCGATTTTTTTCTGCTGCGCTGCTGAAGACTTTTTTTTAACAGTTTTAACACTAAATCAATTTAAGATCAAATAACTTTTGTACGGGACTATTTACTCACATTTTTTTTAAATATAGCTTGTATTATTTAAATATGAATAATTTATTATTATATTATATTGTAATTTCTATCTTTGATTAATAAATTATAATACTTTATATTTCACTTAAAGGAATTTTTATTATTTTATTTTTCACTACATTTTAACACACACCCAAAATTTACACTGATTCGACATATTGAAATTTAAGTTCAGTGGTTTTTATTTTGGTATTGGCCGATGTAAATGTACTAATATTAGAGCGATTTTAGTACACGTTTGCAGTTCACTATTTTACTCTGCAGGGGCTAGCACCAGGCTCAGTTTCAAATAATTTTAGAATAAACTTTCAAATAACTGCCACTAGTATTTTAACTGACATCGAAATATTCAATTTTAATAAATATTTTAAAATGATGGATGCATCAAAGGTTTATATTATTAAAAGTACCACACACACAATGTTTATCGAGTATGTAGTACTAAATTAATTTTATATTGATTATTTTAATAAAATAAACAGTTTAAAACAAGAAATAAACTAAATTATGTTATATTATACATATTAGATACTTATTATATAAAATTTAAATAGAAAACTATAAAAATCTAAAGATAGAAAATAAAGTAGGTTGGCAAGTTGTATGGCAAATTATAGTCGGTTATTATTTCATTTATTTGAATATTGACAGTACATTGACATAATTTAAAATGCCATGATCACTTTGATACGAATTCCAAACACTGCGAAATATTAAATGATTAGCAATCATTTTGAACAAAACGTTTTTTTTGGGGGTTTTTTGTCTAGATAAATATTAATTGTTAATTATAACAATTAATATTTATTTATCTAGATAATTGTCTGGTTGTGTTTAAAAATCACACGTCGAATATTCTTGTTTCATGTTTTTCTTCATTTCTATCTCCATACTAACGAAATAAATTTAGTTTATATTTTATAAAGGCCCTATTCCACGAGAAAAATTGAATGTCAGTAAATATTAAAATGTGACAAGAATATAGATTTTATAGTAGTGTAAGTGAAACAGAAAGCTATCTCAGTGAAACTTGACTGGAAAATTATTTGTGTTTGTGGTATGTAACTGCCATAAAAAGTATAAAATTGAATACTTTTTACTGCAGTCACACTCAGCCTTCTACATAAAATTTGTGTAAGAAACCAGTTTTATAGTCCATATATTATTTTGGTAAAATTATAATTGAATTGAAATAAAAATCATATTTGTTAAGCATTGTGATATTTAATACTAAATTTTAATTCACAATTTAAAAAAACTCCAACAATGAATAGTTAATGATTTTTTTGGTTATGATTTCTTAAACAGCGGTCAAAATTCGGCTATAATTCGCTATAATTAAATAAATAATCAATAACCTCGTGTAAACAACACTGACATACTTTGAACTAACTACTGAGGTAAATAACTTACCGCAGTGGATAAATTTATTATAATATCAGAACCATTACAACAGATACGGAATAAATTTTTATTTCACCAACCAAATGGCGCAGTAATTATTATTTTTGTTTTAAATGATGTAGTGGTTAAAGCTGCGGCAGTTGGAGCGGAATGTGCCAATTTCGAATCTTGACACTGGAGGGATGCAAAAGCGAGTTTTTATCATTCGATTACGATTATGTTATTTAGCATGGAGCAATGCAATGTGCAATGCAACTGGAAGACAGATAGTAGAGACTGCAACAAACAAACAATTATCATGATCATTCTATAATACTTATTATTTATAAATATGGATATTTAGGGATGGAGAAGTTTATGACTATTATTGTTACCTATTTGAGAGATGAGAATAATTGAATGATCGTGTGATCAAAAAGATCAATTTCGTCTCATCAGGCATATGCGACTGGACTAAATGATTTTACTGGTTGTATATATTGTATACATACTCGTATATAGTAAGTTAGATGTATGTGAAGTTGACCTAAATTTTATCCCAAAAAATGCTATGACAAAACTAAAAACACATTTTCTATCATGTTTCAGTGTCAGCCCACAATTAACTATAATAAAAAATCTAATATATAATATATAAGATTTTTTTATATAATAAAAAAATCTATATGACACAAAAAACTATCACGAAAGATACTATCAGCCCAAAAAACATATATCACTCATCTAAGTGGAATGATAAATTTTCATATATTTTAAATTAACAATAATAAATAAATCAATTCATATTTTTTAATTTTGTGATAGAAATATCAAAAAAGATAATCATAGTTCATGTTTTTTTTATTTTCGTTTAGCTGAATAGAGAGGGATCGGAGTGATTGCTTATGCAAAAGACGTAGCGATAGCTGTCTCTGATAAATATTTTAGCATGGTGAAGGAGGTAATCTAAAATGCTCTCCTAATCATTATGAGATGGGCCATTAAATGTGGGCTGGAAAGAAGCTCATTCGTATGAAGAAGAGCTCGTCCAAAATCGAACTGGTTCCTTTTTACTAGGAAATATGAAATCCCGGTAGTATATCCACCTCTCTTAAATGGGTGACTATTACTGACAGAAGAGATTTCTAGGCGTCATCATGGAGTTAGCTATGTTGAAAGTTCAACATATTGGAGAGAGTAAAAATGGCTAATATAGCCATGTACTCATGCAGGAACACCATTGGAAAGAGATGGAGCCTGAAGCTGGTACACTGGCTATTCACTTCCGTAGTAAGACCTGTACTTATGTATGGAGTTAGCGTATGGTGTACTCTTGATAAAGTAAAATACAAAAAGGGGATCGAGAAGGGGCAAAAGACGTCCTGCATGTTTATAAGCGGGGCCCTGTGGAAAACACTAGCCTTGGAGGTTATGTTTCACCTTCTCTCCGTCGATATTTACGGTCAGCAGATGGCGGCGAATATGGCCACTCGACTATCAGCCATATCTCAGTGAGAATGTATTCTAACAGGAAACTAGACAGTAAGTAGATCGCTGAGGAAGAAACTGGCGAATCTAGACTACATTACATAGACCTTGTGCTTCGAGAAAAAGGTTCCCCATCCCCATCACATTTGTACGAAATGGGTATTACTCGAGGACACAATCTGAATGCCTATAGTAATGAGATCCCCATCACATTTTCTTAATAGTTTGCACTAGTATAGAGGAAGGTTTGAACTAATGAAAATTCATAACTAGAATCGTGATCAACACCCTAACATTTGAGATATATACAAAATAGTGAATTTTGTATATGTAAGAAATGAGTATTTTTCGAAGACACAATCTCCATGCCATACAGACTATGAGATCCCCATTACATTTTCTTAATATTTTGCACTAGTATAGAGGAAGGTTTGAACTAATGAAAAATCATAACTAGAATCGTGATCAACAACCTAATTTTTGAGATATACGCGAAATGTGTAAGAAATAAGTATTTCTCGAAGACACAATCTGAATTAAAAACTGACTATAAGATTGTTATCATTATAACTTGAATAATGATATCTGTTTTGCGATTACCATCATACAAATAAAAAATATCGACTTAATTTATTTATTTATGTTAATCAAAAATATATGAAAGGTTATCATTTCACTTAGATCCTCTTTGATTTTCACGTTGTTATTACACATGTTTGCCTAGTACAAATCTGTATTAAAAAAAAAACATTTTTTCATAGTTTATATAACTTATTTTTGGTTTATATTTATAACATTTTTTTTTCTATCATGATAGTGTCCTGTATGTTACAACAAATATCACAGTATTACCAGCATTAAAAATCACATTTTTTTGGAATGAAATTTTGGGCTAACTTCACAAAGTTGTAAGTTAGTTAGTTGTCTACTTCAACTTCTCCCTTAGAACACCTTACTACTATCTAGTAATATGGAGTAGAAACACGTTCCACTATTGTCGAATGTGGTACAATGCTTATAATGTGTTTAATTGCATAAGCATTTCTAAGTTGCAAATTTCAATAATGTGAATGTCAATGTGAATGTCTTCTTGCGAGCAAAATGAATAAATGTTTTCTTGCATACATTCTTGAGATGTGTGGTTGTTAATTCTGTTCGCAGGGAAATTATTGACTTAAGTTTTCTATGTCTGTTATGAAATTAATATTTAAAAACAAAATTGCAGATGACATGATGATAATTACATTTAGTATAAATCTTAACTATTGACCATTATTTAAACCTTAAAAGTTTATATGAAAATAACCGATTGGGAGTTATTCACTATCGAGTTAAATTCTGTGCTCTCTTTCTAACTGAAAGATATTCAGTCAGATAAGATTGGTGAAAAAGTTGCTTATTATTTTATTAAAAGATTATTATTAGCTATTTTACTTTCAGATTTCTTCGAAAATGTATGGCCCCTTCGCCATACCAAAGCACCCTTCCAAATTTCTCTTAAATTTCTGTAAGGAAATTAACAGTCTATCTGTTGTCAATAGAATTAACAAAACATTAAAAATCAATGTTTGTTGCCTTGATGCTCTTCGTCTACCTGGCAGCCACCGTACCGCCAAATAGAGAAGTTGGTGAGTTGCTTCTAGAAGTTTTTCCCTGACTATAGTTTTATGATTCTATGAAACTTATGATTGTATCTTTTCTTCATAATACTTCTTTATTACAAAAAAGTATAGTTTATCAATGAAACAGCCACGTTTTTCACAAACAACCGATTTAATAATACCATCCATTTAAAATGAATAGAAGCATGTAGAAAAGAAGCATATGCAACGACCACGAGTAATGTGGTACGATGACATTACGTATGGTCACAATAACAATACAATCAATATAATATGAGGATCCCATTATCGCATACTTATTATCATTAGTAGAACTCTGAATTTTTTTTTTTAAATATTAATTCTCAATGGTATAAATTTGTATAATATGTGTTCAACATAGGTTTTTCGTTATATACGGTTTTATATATGTAGTACTATATGTACTATACAATCGATTATGATGTACAGTGGAGATGAGGTCGGTAACAGATCATGAATCAAAAGTTTATGGCGAATGTTCAATCGAATATACATATATGTTACTATCAATTTGTTTCGAAGGTTGTCGTACTACGCGAGTTCCATTCAATAGAAGATGTTTTGATAATAGCTTATAATATGAGCTATTTTTTTATTAAATTGTATAAAATTTGGTGCACAATCAAATGCACATAATATAAAAAATTGGAATTTTTAATTCTCATCCACTAAAAATAGGGGAATTCAACCATCTTCGTAATATTTGGGTTTGCTTATTAATATTGTACTAATCGTTATAATCGACGTAATTGACGTAAATAATTAATGTAATGTAATAATTTAATTGTTAGACAAATTTTGTTGTTATATTATGTCAAGAATATTATGTATATATACATAATATATTACACCTATACTTATACTAAAGGTGTCTTACGGGTATATTGTACAAAGTACATAATCGTATATGTTATACATTAAAATAATTCAATTATTTTAATTAAAATTACTGTTGGTCTTCTATTGTGGAAGGAGGAAAATATAATCGATTTTAATATCATGTACTGGCAGAAATAATGTTTTGCGCGTAATCGTATGTTAAATGAAGCCGGTGGGACTTAAGATTTTATTAACACAATCAATGTAGTTTCTTCATTAAACCTTAATTTTTCATTGTGAGATAATAATAATAATAATACAATTTTAAAACCAAAATATGTATATTATTAAATATTATTTATTATTAAACACGTACAATACTTAATATTATAAGAAATTTAGAAAAATCAGTTTAAACATGAACTATATTAAATAAAGCATCTAGTCGATAAGTTATTTATTTAGGCCTCACCCACACCATAAAAAAACGAAATTTTCAATTGGAAACTAAACTTAACACTTGAATAATTGATTTCACAACCACCCTTAAATGTATAACCACGAAGCTTATATTCATATTATAAACTAGATCAAAATCATCATTACTCGTCATTTAGTTAGAAATATTCGTTAAAACTAGTTCTGTTTCATAGTGTCGGAAAACTTAGTTAACTAAAAATTGAAAATTTTAATAAAATGTCGAAAGTTGTTTCACTCACCGGCCGATCCTCGTCACTGAGTTCAATAAGTTATTTATTTTATTTCTCATGTGTCTTGGGTGTTGTACCATATTCGTTGAAAGAATATTCAAAAAATCGAATTATAAAAATTTCATTGTTCAGCAATTTTTGGTGCCTTGTCTTGATGCTGCATAATGCTGTTCAGTATCATTTTGCACAAGAAAAGTTTTCTCTTAACGACGAAAAAACATCTGGTAAGTTTGAAGAGTCAATGTCTTCTTTACACAATTGAATTAATAAAGTGTATATGTGAAATGTGCTATCGGTTAAATAAGTGTAGTGAGATTTGTGCTGATCATGCGATAAGGATTAATACTAGTAAACTTTTTATATACTGATCAGAATTTATCATTTGTTATTTTTAAAGCTAATATCGTTTGGGCCCCTATACCAGATGGAATGATATCATTAAAACAGGGTTCCTGACCGTTGGGCGAATATACTAGTGTCGCAAGCTTTATTTAGTGTTTAAATATTTCAAGGAATGATTAAATTTATTGTTTGTTTGTTTTTATCTCTACAATCTGTTTTGGGGCTCGATGCACTTCCAACTCTTTCGCAGTTCGTTTATTTACGTCGTTACCTTACGCCATTACAGCCAAATCGAGGACGTACGGTTATAGGTCCGATTTACGTAGAACCATCTGCACATTGCATAGCTCCGTGCCAGCCTATAGTACTGACATGGAAAGATCGGTTGGCCCATGAATTCTGCACTCCAACAGGGGGTCATAGATTTGTTCATTCACACCACCGATCGTAATCGTATGGTGAAAAATCCCTTTACCATCCCGCCCCTATCGGGATGCGAACCTGGTACCTCCCACTCCAACTGCCGCAGCTTTAACCACTGCGCCACCTGGGTGGTGATAAAATTTAATATGTCTTATTTTGAATTTGTACCAATCGATTTTACTGCAAATATTCATCTTGTTGGTTGATTTGTTTTGACCAACGATACAGCTCGTTCATAAACATACTAAAAGAGTGGTTTTAATTATGATCCTGATTTAAAGTTACCAGGATCATAATTAAAAGTATTTAAAGTCATTTCATTAGGTACAAAATTCTATTACTACTTGCTCCGGTTAAAGAGTCAACAGAATCGGAACACACATCATTTGAAGTGATGTTTAGTCAAAGTATTTTTGTCATCAATAAAAAAGTAGTTAGAGGTCTTTATTTGTTATACATAGTTGCAATTTGTACAAACAAAAAATTTAATTTAGAATAACGAAAATGATTCGATTGCAGAATAGTTCAAAAATTTAAACTTTGAATCAGTTAGATAAAGTTTTGTGTTGAAAGATATTTATATATAATTAAATATTAATTATATGAAGTTGGTCCCATAAATCTGTTTTTTCTCTGCTTATTAATTGAGGACTTTCGTATCAATTGTTAACATCTGAGATTTTAACAATATTGATACGACGCCAATAAATATTTAATTCCTTAAACGGTTCGTTCAAAGATGTTTTGTATTGAATTTTGCCAAATTGTTAAATACCGCAACTATCCATATAAAATTGTTTCCACCCAATTGCGCTCTACATAAATTTTGTTTTCGCTGTCTTTTAAAATCAAGAAACATGTTTTGTTCAATCTCAATAACTTAAAATTGTTTTTTGCACAAACTGATATCCCTCACGTGAATGATGGATTTGAACACAAGTTTTTTCTCTTTTATTTCAATGATGGAGTGGTCTACGTCGCACTCCATAAGTTTGTGTCCGGAAAGAATGAATTTATTATCAATTATTTTGATATTCTTAACGGACTGCAAAAACACATTGAACATTGAACCAACTAAAGAATTTTTATTTTGGCCGCAGCAATTACTAAATAAGACAATATGTACTCGGCTCTGCTAGAAGATGATGAAGCACACACGACGCTTTCTCATTACCACCAGGTTTGCTTTCATGCCACATATAACAATATGGCTTATTGAACACACAATCGTGGAGTCCAAAGTCGTATTTGAATGTATAGAGTCGTATTTGAATGTAGTAACGGTGTTGGAAGACATTCTCGCAAATCAAAAGTATATATTTTGATTTTGAGTACACGTCTTTGTTGCTTAAATTTTATACGCGTCTTTAGATTTGTAGGCGAACTGAGCGACTTCAAGTTGTTTTTCTTGTTGTTTCCTGATTTCGCTTTTTCTTCCTCATAGACTACCCGATGTCTATCTACAAGTGTTGTACGTGCTACAAGTGTTACTTTTTGATTTTTTAAAAGCCATACCGATTTCTTAAAGTATTTATGTATAAAGTGTTCAGTATACATTAAACCTAAACATAAGGAAAAAGAAAAAACTAATATACCTTTGAAAATTTTGGAATATGGTATCTAGTAATCAATATAGGATTTTCATGTTTCTCCGTGTACAACTGGTAGATTTTACTTAATGTTAAATCACTCTGTAGATACTTCTTAGTATCTACAGAGTGAGTGATATAGTAGTGGCTCTCTTAAGCCGGGAATTGATTAATGCTACTTTTAATTTCTTCTTATTTATTTATCAATTGATAATCTATTTAGACGTTTTCTGGCCCCACGTTGGATTAAAATTTTGTTTGGTTCACATATTACAGGCTTTTTTTTCTCGGTGGTTTTTAAGAAACTTTTGATTTCACCTTAAGTGAAGCGGAAACATTTTTGACACGTTAGAATCTTTTGACCATCAATTTGTAAATTATATAAATAATTATGTGTTCAGTTTCGTTGTGACTTTAAATTTTTCTTTAAAAGTATATGGTGTTTTTCTTTAGCCGGAAAAAATAATGCTTTAGAATAGTATGACGAAAGACTCCAGCATTGTTTAAATATCAGTTCTTGCTGTATGTATATGTTGTCTTGGACTAACAATTCATCTGACATTTTCCTTATGGATTTTCACTCTCTTTCTTTAACTTTACATTTCGTAGATTTTGTTCTAACAGTTTTTTGTTAAGTTTTGTCCATTTCTTTAGATATTTTTATTTGAAGATTCGAACTATATGTATAGGTTTTCGTTAATAATATTTTCTTTAATAGTCTAAGCCATAGATTCTATGTTGAAAATCAACATGGAATCAGAATTTGTGTTTTTTCATATAAGGTAGTCTGGATCGTTGTTACTGTTGTCGAGACGAAAGGTGCATCATCAGCACTTTAATTCAACCTTTTGCATTTTGTCGATTCACTAATATTTACGTGTTGTTCCTTATATTCGTGTTGTAAGCGTAATACACCTGTCATAATTCGTCGCTGGCTTCTTTTTGAGCCGTAAGCAATATTGAAAATTAAAACCGTCTCTCTTTCAACAATTATTTTTAACACGTTGCGAACCTCATGAAGTACTCTTATTCTTGTCTGGAATTTCGACAGCATATCTAAAATTACAAAAAAAAATACAGTTTTATTCTATTTGTTAGACCAAATATAGTAATCAATTATTCTACCTGGAACCTGTGATTTTGAGCAACTGGTTTCTTATAAATAGGGGTTTTGTATCCTTTCATCGTTCGAAATGCCATTTTTTAAATCAAATAAATTGGTTCACAACTATAATTTTCTCTATCTAAAAGAGCACTTACTAGAATTTGTTTGATTAGCATTAGATATACAAACCCTAAAAGTAACATAAAAAAATAAAAATACGCAATACCGAAATGAAAGAATCGCTTAAGTAAGTAAGTTAAATACAAAATGATAGTTTTATTTAATAAAAAAAAAGAATAAATAGATTATGTTCTGATTGACGTTAACTCTTGCTATTTATAAAGCAATTCGAAAAAATCGCTTCAGCCTTCTTAGTCTATTCTCACATTTTAAAATTTAATTTATTACTTTAAAGTATGAAACAGAAAATTGGCTTGAATAAAGTATCTAGGTATGTATATCCATTTTGAACAACTTAAGCGATTTTTTCCTTTGCAAACAAAAATCAGTCAGACTTAAGCTAAAACGTTTTTCATTGATAAATATATCAACTTAAATAGTATCGTAATTAAAAATTGATTTTATATAAAGAGAAGTATAACAATTTGAAAAATTATGTAAAATGCAAAATCACCAAAGTTGATTTAAGCGGCTTTCGCTGTTTGGCTAGGATATGAGAACGTTAAAATATCTTTAAGATATATGACCTTACCACGAAACTATCTGTTCTTTGATTTCATGCTCAATATAAGGAATTAATTTCGCGATAGAATATACAAACAGTGTTTGTGCCATATATCACTAACATGTTTCTTTTCTCGAATGTTAGAGGCCATTATTCGGTATATGAATATATGGACATATTTTAATACCTGAATAAAAATGTATGTGAAGTTGGCCCAGGATTTTATCCCAGAAAAACCAAAAAATTAAATCAGGCAACTCTTATTAAAAATACCTCAAATACTCTTTTGTGAAGCTAGCCCAGCCCCGAAACTTGTATATGTTTAATGTAAAAGAACAAAGTCGAAATAACTAAACAAAAAAAAAAATATTAACATAAACATAATATTTAGTTTTAAAATATAAAAATGCGCTGTTTTGTCGAAGCTAAAAAACTCTCCGTAAATCTACCCTGAGCTGACATATTCATATATTTCATATCATGACTATGAATTCGACTCGATTATACGTCTGTTTTATCGAAACTAAAAATGTCTCGAATTAAGACGGTACTATTTCAAAATGTGGATACTAATAGTTAGCTCCACAATAAACTTTTTGGAAATCGACCGATTGCAAGTGTCCGTAAATCTACCCAGAGCTGAAATATTCATATATTTCATATCATGACTATGAATTCGACTCGATTATACGTCTGTATTATTATAAGTTTGTCGAAACTAAAAATGTCTCGGATTAAGACGGTACTATTTAAAAATGTGGATACTAAAAGTAAACTCCACAATCCGAGACATTTTTAATTTCGACAAAACAGACGAATAATTGAGTCGAATTTATAGTCATGATATGAAATATATGAATATTTGGGCTAACTTCACATACGTTGAATAAAACATGTTGCAAAGCACAATATTTATTTCTGCGTTGACGCGACAGCATTTCATATACTTTATAAATTATGACATCTAATAAACTGTTAATTCGATTAAAGGGAAAATTATTTATGTTAATAAATAATTGAGTGTCATGTTTAGATATGACCTGAGCATTCATTCCATTCCATTATGCCTATCCTTATTTCCGTTTTTATCTTTTTAAACTAACATTCACACTATTTATATACGAAAGAGTAATTTCTTTAAAAGCATACTCGTACCATTATTCAATCAAGAAAATAACTAAAATTTTAATCCAAAATCTTTCAATTTACGTTTGTACATAAACGTGTAAATAAACTTCCTGATTCAGGCATTCATTCAAACAAACTCTCTCCAATCGTGAGCATTTCAATAAAGAAATCATAATCACTAAATTAATCAGTTAGGGCATCATTAGCAAATCATGTGATAAGATAAGGTAAGAGAAGGCCTCATGGGCCAATCATAACGACGACCAAAGGCTTACCAACACAATCTTGGAACTAGTTCAAGCAGAGTAGCAAACAGAGATCCGAGATCCTATCAAATTCCTTGGCCCCACCCGCTCCTTGACAAACAAGGCATATAAGAGATGAAAGGTGGGTCACAGAAACTTCATTTGTGAAGCGAATACACTTGAATCGAATATAATTTTAAATTCAATCGAATATAATGTTGAATTCAAAATACTAACCAAAATATTGAATTAATATTTATTATTATTTATTTATATTATTTATTAGTTCTATATCTTACATCCACTGCAAACATAATATATAATTAAATTATAAACTATTATAAAAAAAATAAATAAAGTTTCTAAAAGTTGTCGACTTCTAGGGATTGTCCATGTTGTTTAAAATTTCTCGAACTCGACATTTTATGTCATCATTATTCTAGTCGATGTTTTAGCAATCGACATTTTAGGATTCAAAAATAGATATTTAACCACCTGCATATGGTACTTGTGAATAGCTCTTAGAGTATAAATTATGAAGAAACATAAATTATGAAAATGTCGCGTGCAAAATCCTGTCAAATATGGATATGTATGATTAAAAAATAATTAATTATTAATTTTTACTAAGGAAAATTTTACTATCTTTAAGTAAAACAAATTTGTTTTGAAGAATTTTTATACACGCTATATTTTAATACGCGACATTGTGCAAAGTTGAGTAGCTTGAAAAACATCAAGCTTTCAAAACAATTTATTTTTATTTTTGGATTGGGAAAGTAGACACTTCAACAATAATAAAATTATTTTCATTAGAGTTAGATCTTATCATTCCTGCTATTTTGAATTATTTTGTAGTTTAAATTGATGATCAGAGCTTTTCTGTCCATAAAACTGTATGAAAATATATATGATTTTCTAAAAGGCAAACATATGTATTTATATGGAAACTTGCAATTTATTTTATATTTATGCAGGAATAAACGGTTTGGTGACTCTCCTTTATAGTGTAAACTATTGTGTTCCAGTTAATTTTATATCAACGTTCTTTCTTAAACAAATATTAAAACTTTTTTATTTTCACAGGTACCCTAACCATAGCCATCGGTGTTTTTATAATTTATATGGAGCCTTTCATGATGGTTGTAGACATAATTGCTGGTGTTATCAATCAAAAAACCCTAATCGAGTGTTTCAAGCGCATCGATAAAATTGACGAAAAACTTTTGAGTGAAAATTCTATCGAAATCAATTATAGTAAAGTGAATAAAGTTGGTGTTGCTATGGTTGCTGTAATTGTAATATTCGAACTTATGAACAACATCATGAATTTAATGTTATATTTGGATTACGAATGGTTAAGTTTATGGTTCCTTGTCACCATTTTACCAATCCTAACAAATTCAATTGCACGCGTATGGTTTTTCATATTGGTGTTTATTGTAAGAGAACACTTTATCTCGATTAATAAGTTTTTTGTCAAAACTAAAGATGAATTTCTAGAAAAAAAGCGAAAAGCGATAAGTGAAATGGGACATTTCGCGATTAAGAATGATTTGGAAAATCGTCGTAATTTTGAAACAATCGGTTATTTGGGTGAAGAAATTTTTATGACACGCCAAAGTAATACATTCTTGAAACGCAATAGAGTTTATAATGGTGATAAACAGCAAAAGGATCGAAAGGGTTTCATTCAAGTAGCCCCGTTTAAAGGTAAAAACAAAATATTAATCTTTACGGTTTAAATTTTATTATGAGTTATTTCAAAACCAATTCTAGACCAATTAAAAACAAAGAATGTTTTCGATACAGTAGACAATTCATTTGATGTAAGACCGAACGAATTCAGGGTCGGTGATAAAATGGACAAAAAATTAATCAACTTGTGCCAGATGCACGATGAAATTTGTGAAATTGGCAAACTAGTCAATAAAATGTACAGCTTTCAGATGCTAATTACAATGGCATTCGGTTTTATGAATATAACGGCTCAATTTTATTTCCTGTACGTTGGTCTCGCCAATCAAGAGGTTCCAAAACTTTTTCGTTCGGCCGAAAGTGTTCCGTTGACCGTTTGCTATATTTGTTATACAGCATCAAAATGTGTATCAATTATTTATATCAGCTGGAAAACTAAAGTCGAGGCACAAAAAACGGGTATCCAAATTCATAAAATTGCAAACGTTGTGGATGAAAACCATTTTTATCACATAATCAATCATCTCTCGTTGAAATTGTTAAACCATCAACTTAATTTTACTGCATGTGGATTTTTTGATTTGGATATGACAACGGTTTATGCTATAACAGGCGCGATTACAAGTTACTTGATTATTTTAATTCAATTTAATATCGCAGCACAAAGAACAAAATTCACAAATACGAATAGTACTACCACAGGTTTGGAAAATGTAACGAGCACAACTACTGCGGTGGCGAGAATGTTTACGACCTTTTCGATAACTGAAGCACCATTTTTCTCAACCTCACCATCTGGACGTGGTATAAATTAAAAATTGCTTTTTTGTTTTATTTTAATAAATTATTATGTAATTTTGATGTTTCAAATAAAATTTGATGTTTCATGAAATATTATTATTTAATGAAAATTACTATTTAAGGCCAAAAATTTTCTTCTCAAACAATCAATGTTGTAACTATTTACTGAATGATGATTTTGATATTTATAATATGATCGGTTTGTAATCTATATTTAAACTAAGCGTACGTTTAAAATCAATATTGTCGGTAAAATTACACACGCTTAGGAACGAATCATTATATATATATATATATATATATATATATATATATATATATATATATATATATATATATATATATATATATATAAATATATATATATATATATATATATATATATATATATATATATATATATATATATATATATATATATATATATAATCTGTTTTGGGGCTCAAGGCACTCCCAACTGTTTCCCGGTTCGCTTATTTACGTCCTTACCTTACGCATTGCAGACAAATCGAGGACGTACGGCTATAGGTCCGATTTACCTTACCATCTGCTCATTGTATAGCTCCATGCCAGGAACGAATAATCTGTATAGTGAACTTTTGCCAATTAATCAAATCAATACCAAGATATTAACTGCTTATTAGTTCGTATATTCATTTTTGTGATATGTAGCTCAATGAGTAATTCAACTCCAAAATTGCTGTGGTTATTTAAATTAATCTGAAGAGTAGTATTTGCTTTACTAGGTATATTTCATACAATTGTGAAATGTATGTATATATTTGGAGAATAATACGGTTAACTCGAGTATAGTAGATCAAAAATATAAAGACTTATGGCATAGCTACATCAAAACTGAAAAAATTTAAATATCTGTCTCTAATATCTTTTATGAAGTTTTGGTATTGTGATTCTCACGCGTGTATTATGTCATGTAGTGTCAAGTACAATTTGCTGGCAAAGCCAAGTGTGATATTTTTTGTCATATTTGCATAAAACAATATTAAAATGTCAAATGTGCATAAGAGAAAAAAAGGATAACATCTATCAACATTACATTCCCAAAATATAGTAAATATTTAAATAACACATAAAAAAGAGAGAATCATAATACCAAACTATGGTCTGTGTGATAATACACGTTACAGTGAATAGTGAGGAGAGGTGAGAATAATAGTAGGGACCTAGGTAAAACTTGTGAACATTTTACATATTTAAATTATGTACTTATAATTAAGTTTCAAATTTTATTTTATAAAATAAAAACAAATAGATTATTAGAAAATTTATTAAACAAAATAAAAAATGTTGGCCATATGTGTGAAACACTAAATTATAAAAGTGAATCAATGCAGTTGATAATTAGGATTTGAACAGTCGATGCGCAATCGTCGAATAGGGTTCAAATTGAGAAATAATTAAAAAAATAAAATTATTTAATTGAATTATATAATTATTAACTAAAAATTTATATATAAAAAAAGCTTTAAATAACAACATGTGGATAGTGCGTGTAATAGTGGAAGTGTGGCATTTATATTTGACAATATTGTCCACTTTCAAAAGAAAAACCATGAATACAGTGAAAACACAGTATTAAAAAAGAAAATTAAACCAATTCTAATAACCAGTGAGCAAAGAAATATCAGCAGGATGAAACAATTAAAAGCTGAGAACGAAAAATTAAAAATGCAGCTTAATAATATTGAAAAAATGTGTTCAAATAATGACAATAGTAGTTTTTTGAGTGAAAATAGATTCAAACGGCTGATGGTCAGTGAAATTATAGATGATGTAGAAACAACGGTACTTTCGAACAAGTTAAAAAAAATAAAAGCAAGCAATACATATAGAACAATTAGACCACAAAACTTACCCACCAATGCATATAAAAATGAAAATAACGCAATGAACGACAACAACAGTAATAACAAATCAAAAAATGTGAAGCCACCACCATTACATATTCATCACCAAAAAATTTCTAACACCCTCACATTAATAAAAGGAATAGGAATAAACAATTTCGAAATTAAATAAGTCAGCATGAACAAACACTCCATTATCACCGAAAACATGACCGAATACTATAAAATCAAAGAAACATTGAATGAAGTTAAGACAAGATACTTCTCGCATACACCGAAAGATGAGAAATCAAAAACACTTATATTAAAGGGACTATCAGAAGACGAAAATCTAGATGAACTAAAGACAGAACTGGAACAATAAAGAGATATAGAAGTGAAGCACATCTAACAATTGAAAACAAAACGTTCTACAGAAAACCAACGAACTTTGTACTTTGCCTTTGTACTTAATACAATTCAAGACGCAAACCACAGTAAATAATATAATAAACATCAAGACCATCAACTACCAAAGAATATCATAGATTATCCAATGCAAAAATTGCCAAAGGTTCAATCACACAGCAACAAACTGTAACTTGGACTACCGCTGTGTCAAATAAAGGAAAAAGTAGAAAATACAAATATTTACTGCACTAACTGTAAAACAGCTGGACACTCAGCATCATATAAAGGATGCCCTATCTACCAAGCAACCATATTAAAACTCAAGCTCAAAATCCAAGAAAAGAGAAACAACGCTCAAACAACAAAATATTTCAATACCATTACAGTAAATGAAAATGACGGATCCTTCGGAGATATTCTCAAAAATAGTAATAACAACAATAATCATAATAATAATAATAATGAAACATTGACAATACAGACATAAGCAATCAAAGTCGAGCAAATCACTAAAATAATACAACAACAAAGCGAACAAATTGCACAAATGCTTCAAATAATAAATCAAATATAAGCAGACTAAAATAAATAGCATTAACTGTCAAATCCATCCAAAGTATACATAGAAGATTAAACCTACTAAAATTCATTCAATTACACACGCCAGATACAATGGATGATCAATGAAACTAAATTAACACAATTAACACAAAAACGCGAAATAACATTTGAAAATTATAACATTGTGAGAACCGATAGACCGAATGCAAAACAAGGAGGAGGAACAGCAATCATATAATAAACAAACAAATTAAATATAAACAAATCTCAAAACAAATCACTAAGAAAATAAATAAGATTGAACACACAATAATAAAACTAGAATTAATAAACAACATCCAACACTATATCATAGCTGCATACTGTTCTGGCAACATTTCAGTATAAACAGATGCTATATTTGATTATTAACAAACTGTTTTTTAAATTTTTTTTTTTTGATAACTAAACTTTTCCTTTAAGTGACAATATATTTATTTTTATGTAGATCGATTTCGACTCTTACGTCTTCTTCAAGTACTTTATAATTATCAATTAATAAAGTACTTGATTAATTATAAAGTACTTGAAGAAGACGTAAGAGTCAAAATCGATCTACATAAAAATAAATATATTGTCATTTAAAGGAAAAGTTTAATTATCAAAAAAAAAAAAAAAATTAAAAAACAGTTTGTTTTAATAATTATATACAGTGAGACCATTTAAAATTCGGACAAACGTAACATACAATTTTTCATTAGATTATCTACTATCATATCGAACTTAAAATAATTTTTATTATAAGAATATGTTTATTTATTTATTACTGTAATACGAGGTGTGAATTATAATAAATAAATTGATTCATAAATTAACAAAGTAATTGATTTAATAAAAAATGGCCCAAATTCATCACAATTTAATATTCGGACATAGCACATCTTTATCTTATATTTTATAAATTTTAATTTCAATATTTATGTTTTAGCACTTTGTTGCACACCTGTTTTGCTTTATCACAGATTTTTATCTTTTTGGCATTGAACTTACTAGTTTTTTGTTAGTTCTGGTCTAATTTTGTTTCATTTTTGCTGAAGTATATTTTGCTCTATTGGGTTTATGTCTCGAGACTGAGGTGGTGTGTTCAAAACCTTTGGGCAACCGTAAAGCAAATATCAGACGTAAGTCAGAAAATTTTTTTTTGTTATCCGTCACTCGATTCAATTGGCCCATTGTGACATCCCACTAGTACCTGACGTTCCGGCTAAAGGTCTGATTCTACGTAGAAACCATCTGCACATTGTATATCTCCATGCCAGCCTATAGTACTGACATGGAAGATGGGACAGCACATGGATTCTAAACTCAAAAGGGTCTCATATGAGTTCATTTGCAACACCGATCGCACCACCCAAACGATCGATGGTGAAAATCACTTTTCCCATCCTGCCCGATCGGGATTCGAACCCGGTACCGCTCACTACAATCCGCAGCTTTTTAACCACTGCGCAAACTGGGCGGTATGATAGTAAATAATCGAATAAATTAGTGTATGTTACGTTTGTCCGAATATTAAATGGTTTCACTGTAAGTGACAAAACATAAAAGCACATAAATAAAAAAATGGAAAACCATTTATACTCAGCTATATTTGAGCAAGAATTCAATGAATACTTAACCTAGAAAATATAAGCAATTATTATACAAACGCAAGCTGGGTAAATCCAACTAACAACCCGAGAGGTAGCATTTTGGCCAAATGGATGATAGAACACACAATACAATACCGAACTAAATTATACAAACCGGATGCGCCATCCTTCACTAGAACGGGTAGCTATCTAGATCTAGCGATTGTAGATAGTCGTATATTAATAGAAACAAACCTACAAGGAGAATTACCGTCACACTCATATAACAGCGACCATAAAGCTATTAAATGCTTAAATACAGGAAAATGGGAAACAAACATATCAGAGAGTGGTATAAACAAATATAATTTTAATAATATGAACTGGGTGATATGGAAAAACAAACTTAACAAAAAATATAAAAGAATAATAAAAGAAAGTGAGTCCAACACTATATTTCCTAATAATAAAAACCTAAACAAAATTGAATTAGAAACTGGAATTAAAAAAATTTCTGAATTGTTAATACACAATATAAGAACTAATGCGCCAAGATTAAGAATTAAAAATAATATAGAAGTGTATATAGAAAATATACATAGTAAAAATAATATAGAAAATAATATAGAATAAAATAATTGAAAGATTATATAAACATAAAAGTAAAATAATTACTGCCCTTAAAGATATAAACGTCTCGCTTATAATAATGTACAACAAATTAACTTTTTAAAAGCACAAATTCAAAGAACGAATGAACTCATAGGAGAAAATATAAGAATAGAATACAATAAATATTGGAAAAACAAACTGGAAAGTATCAAATCGGGACCTAAAATGTTCAAAAACATCCAACAAATCACAAGACAAAAATCGGACACCAAAATAAAACAACTAGAAATCGAAGAATCCGAGGCAATAAAAATGAATACACTAAATATCGACTGGACCAAAATACCAAAGACAGCAACAAAATACTCATGCATTTGGGAACACACAAATCTCAATATATTAGGTCACTATATTGTAAACCGCACAGTAACCAATCAAGGAAACACTGCACACGAAAACATAATTAGACAAGCTACTAGAGTTTACAAATTGAAAAATTTATAAATGATAAAAATGATAATGCAACAGAAACAGAATTCACTGATAGTAACAAAGCACATAATCCAAATCATTCACAGGGCCCAGAATACTTTATAAATATCACAGATTTTAAAGACATATTAAAATGCAGTAACACAAAAAAAATCATATGGAATAGACAATATTCCAAACATCATCCTTAAGCATCTACCAAACCACTATAGTTAATGAACTATGCGTTTTGTTCAACAACCTCCTAAATAATAAGTCTTTTCCTAATTGCTGGAAGATGGCAAAAATGTATCCAGTGCTAAAAAAAACAAAATCCTACGAACGCGGAAAATTACAGACCAATCAGCCTGCTATCGAACATCGGTAAACTGTATAAAGTAATTATCTACAATAAAATACTACAACACACCAAGAAAAATAACATAATAACCGACAACCAATTTAGTTTCAGATATCAACATTCAACTATCCATGCTATTACAAAACTAACATCCGATGTATGTCGCAATCTAAATTCAAAACGAAGCACTGGGGCAATACTGATAGACATCGATAAGGCATTTGAGTCGGTATGGCTAGATGGCTTGGTATTCAAACTAAAAATATATCAGTTTAATTACAAAATTATACAAATAATCTGGGAAATGATATATAATCGAACATTTTTTACAACTGACGGAGAAAATAAATCAACAACATTTAATATACACAATGGTTTACAACAAGAATCCATTACAGCTGCGTTACTATTCAACATTTTCATAAACGATCTACTTGTGAACCAACAGCTAAATTCAGAACATATTCAGACAATAGCATATGCAGATGATATAATTCTGTACGGTGCCAATTCGAAAATAGCAGTCATGCAAACCAATCTACAAAATGCAACAAACTTTTTAATAAATTATTTACATACCGGAAAATAAAAATTAATAGTAGCAAATTTGAATCCATTTTATTCCATAAACCGTATCAAAAGGCCAGTCAAGACACGCAAAAAAATTTTAAACACTTTAAAATCAAAATTAACAACATCATGATAGAACAAAAGCCTACAGTAAAATATTTGGGTGTGAATATAGATCGTCTGTGCTACTTCAACGAACATATCAACATACAACTGGACAAAACCAGGGGCCCTATTATGAAACCGTTCGCATATCGCATTTTTTGCGATTTTGCGGATGGGATCCGCCGCTTGTGTTTGTATTATGAAATACGACTATCGCATATCGTATTTCCCACAGGGAAATTTTTTTTGGGATGTTTTTTAAATGTCATAACGACAACTATCAATTCTTTTAACGTCAATTAACAATTCGTAGTGTTTTGAAATTTATTGCTTCAATTTAATTTTAAATGGATTGTGTTGCTTTATTATTAACTATAAATTGTGAAGATGATGAAGAAGATGATACAATCTCAACATTAAAAAGAAATCTTTTACGAAACACGTCAAACCCCATGGAATTATGTGAGAAAACGTAAGTACATATATAAACAATTTTACATTAAATACTCAACTAAAGTGACAAATAAAAACAAAACTATTTTTGTAGATTTAGAACGCTTTTTAGACTATCTAAAGAGTCATTTAAAATCTTATTGGATGAAATCATGCCAAAATTAAAAGTGGCTAAAAATAGTCGATGTATTCCACCGATTTTAAAGCTTGCTGCTACAATTCGATTTATAGCTCATGGATCATATCAGCAATCAGTTGGGCAGGACTATTTAATTGCAATGGCTCAGCCAACAGTATCCGTTGTTATGGCTGAAGTGTTGGCTGTTTTAGAATCTTTCTGTTCAAAATATATTAATTTTAATCAAACAGAAGAGGAAAAATTGCAATGTAAAACACATTATTGTACAAAAACTGGCTTTCCGGGGATAATTGGATGTATTGACGGAATGCACGTAAATATTATACGACCTGTTCTTAATGAACATCATTTTTACAATCGGAAAGGGAATCATAGCATAAATGTTTTGGCTGTAAGTTGTAAAATATATTATGTACAAATTTTTAACCTAAAATTAATTGAATGTAACGAATATTAATTTCTTTGAAGACATGCAACCAAAATTTATTGATTACTTCAGTTGACGCAAATCATGCCGGCCGTTCACATGATTCATTTATATGGTCTATCAGCGCAGTTAGAACGTTCTTAGAAGATAAAAATCGAAATAGCGATAGATCATCATGGGTATTAGGTATAAACAATACAATCTCATGTGTTTCATTGCACACATGTATATAACATATATTTTACTATATAAAATAAGGTGATTCCGGATTTCCCCTGGAACCATGGTTGATGACTCCTTATCGAAACGCCGTGGAAGGAACGAATGAGGCAAAATTTAATGAAATTCATTCCAAATGTAGAGTAACCATCGAGCGTTGATTTGGCGTACTTAAGGTGCTTGTTGAGTGCAAGACAACTGAATTATCAACCGAGAAAAGCAGCTCAAATTATCAATGTAGCATGCATGTTACACAATATATGTATAAGCAAAAATGTGGATTTTGACGAAGCTCTATTTCTTACAGAGGAGAATCACGAAAGCGTCGTTGTTGCCGATTCAAACACATCACCTAACAATCTCCTAAGAGAAGGTAAAATAATTAAGAACAGAATAAAAGATATCTTGTAATTTTAATTCAAAGATTTATTATTAATAAAACAAATAATATCACATTTTCATAAGAAATAATTCATTTTTAAAATTTAATAAAAAGTCTTTGACTTGACCGTTTTTTTTTCTTGGTGGGTGTTCGAAGTCTTAGTGGTGAATTGGTTAATTCGACTTCATTATGATTTTCATTTTCGACTCTTTCCTTCTCATTCACTTCCTTGTATTCTTCAATAACCAAATAAGAGGTTTCGTTTGGGGCTGTACTAGGTCCTTCGGAATTATTTGTGTTTTGAATTCCAAAGGTGGAGGCTCCAAATCCACCCACCTCTTCATTCAAATCAAGTAGTTGGATTACTTATTCTTTCAACGATGAAAACTTTAACGTTTTATTTGGGCCGCCACCAGTTCCAGTAACCATTTTTTTGTTACATTTTAACTTACCCTTTATATGATATTTATAATCTTTCCATACCATACCTTTAATAAAAAATATACATATATTACGAGGAATGCTGCACATTAAAAGTAGTACATACCTTTTTCCAACCATCGACCGATTTAGTTGTTGGACCTTCCCCGTTTAATTTATTTTTGAGATCCATCCACAGCATATTAATTTTTGACTTGTATTCCGTGGAATTCATTCGATTTTTGGCCAAATTATCATTCTGAGTCATAAATTCTACGAGAATCTCAAATTGTCTTTGATTGGTAGTCCTGAAATTAAGCATTAAGAAATTTGTATTAATACATAAAGTTAGGATATAATTTATAAAAAATATGTTTGTATACTTACATTTCTAATGCACAATAATAATAAAAATTTATATTTAACTGTTATCTAATATAAAGAATTATTTTAAAATATATTTTTTTTTAAATTTATTTAAAAAAAAAGCAATTGAATAAAGCGTAAATTTGCGATATCCGACTGCTTATGGGCGTTCGCATTTGTCAAATATATTTTCGCAAAAATGCACTGTGGGGTTTTATAATATGGCGTTCGCATCCGACTTCAGGCGCATTTTTGCGAAAATATTGTTTTATAATACCAAAATGCGATATCGTATGAAAATGCGAATTCGCATTTTTTTCATAATAGGGCCCCAGAAAAGCTTTTTTAATTATACACGAATTTTCTTCTCGAAATATATATACACAAAAGTTAAAACAATCTGCTACCAAACTTTAGTGAGACCTATCATTACATATGGATGCCCAATATGGTTTAATGTATGTCCAGCATACATGGAAAGAATTAGAGTGCAGGAGAGAAAATACACAGCACTTCATATTGTTGCAAGCAACCAGAAGATGCCAGATCGCTCTCTACGCCGTGCAGCCATCGTCGCCGACAGCGACCTCTTCGCCTACCGAAAGGCGGTTCTCCTTTTAAAGATCGCTGTAGCATTTGGTTTGGATCCGCACGCAGAACGTGACCGAGCCAGCGTACTCGCTGTCCTTTTATTGCATGCACGATATCAGGAATTTGCATTACATTTCTGATCTCGTGGTTGAAACGAACTCGGTATGTGCCATCAACGTCGCGTTTTGGGCCATATATCACACGCATGAATCTTCTCTTGAATGTTAGAAGCCATCTTTCGTACTCATCCGTCAGGGTCCAACTCTCACATCCATACATGACAACGGATCTGATCAACACTCTGTACAGTTTCAGCTTATCCGCATTTGCAAGATATTTTGATTTCAGCAGTGGACGTAGAAGATATAAATCCCGATTGCCAGTGGCAAGCCGAACTTTGATACCCTCTCCCACACTATTATCGTGAGTAATGAGAGATCCAAGGTACTTGAATCTCATCACTCCTTCAAACGTGTCGTTACCACTACTGAAATCAATTGCGTCTTTGTCTCGAAAACCAGAGATCATATATTTTGTTTTGGACTCATTGATTTTGAGACCAACGGAACCTGAAAACTGTTTTAGTGGATCAAGTATCTCTTTCACTCCGTTGCCATTTAATCCAATCACACAGATATCATCTGCATATGCAAGAAGTTGATTGGATTGTCGTAATAAGATATTGTCCTGAGGTGTTTCAATTTTACCAAGGATGTATTCCAACATGAGATTAAAAAGTATCGGGGACAGCTTATCTCCTTGTCGAACACCAGTAGTGATTGCAAAATTTCTCGATAGCCTGTTCTCAACTTTAACACAGCATTGTGACTGCGTTACTGTCATTTTACAGAGATGTACATATTTTTTCGGTATTCCTAAATATTCAAGCGCATACCATAGTCTCTCTGGGTTGATAGAGTCACAGGCTTGCTTGAAATCAAGGAATACCTGGTGTACATCGCCAGATGTTTCGTAGTACTTGGAAAGAATCATCCGTAGCGAAAAAACTTAATCAGTGACTGACCGATTTGCACGAAATCCTCCTGGTAGTCACCGACAATTTCCTCCGCCAGAGGAGTAATTCTTCCCAAGATTATGTAAGACAGTAACTTATATACTGTGCAAAGCAGAGCTATACCGCGATAATTCTCGCACTTCAAGTCATCACCCTTTTTTTAATATTGTACAAACCACTTTCCATTCTTCAGGCATAACTTCATTTCGCTATATTAGTCGAACAAGGTCGAAAAGACAGTTCCACAAAGTTAACCCTCCAAGAGCTCTGAATTAATGCAATCAACTCCTGGTGAACGATTTTTCTTTAGTCTCTACATGGCCATTGTGAATTCCTCATAGGATGGATCCTCAATGAACATCTCTGTGGTCTGTATTTGAGGGTAATCAAATACAGCTTGTGATACATGTGTAACATTAAGTAGATCAGAAAAATGTTCACGCCATGTACCGCATCAACGTTGACACAGAGGTTTCCATCCTAGTCCCGAATGGCGGTTGACCGAGATCTTAAGGTATGGTGCAATTCGATGATAACTTTAAAGAAACCACGCGAATTGTGCTCATTGCTGAGTTGTTGTACTCTTAAGACCTTAGCCTTCCACCATTCGTGCTTCTTCTGTCTACAAATGCGTTTAGCAGTTCTTTTAACAAGAACTGCCTTGTTTTTTCTTGCAATTGTAAACCGAGTCTGCGCTTCATTGTGGGTTATATTACGTTGCTCAACAGCAAGACGACACTCCTCATCAAACCAATCATTTTTGGGTTTAGTTTTCACTATACCGAGAGTGTGCTGGGCAGCATCAACAACCGAGGTTTTCAATACTTCCCAGACACTGTTCACATCATCAGATTGGTAATTGGATCGCATAATGCTATTGCTGACAAGATTTTGATATTTTCGTTGCGTTTCTTCATTTATCAGACCTTCACAGGAGAATCGCGTTGTATATTCTCCTGTCCTCCCTGACTTGTACGAAAATTTCCATCGTAGCTTTGCAGTGACTAGAAAATGGTCACTGCCTACGAATTTGGTTGACGACCGCTACGATCTCATGTCTTGGACAACTCGAGCCCGGCCTTTAGAAATCAATACATGGTCAATTTGGCTTCGGGATGTTTTACGTGGATGTGTCCATGTTTCTAAGTGGATGTTTTTATGAGGAAAGAATGTACTAGCCACTTTGAGATCATGAGCGATCGCAAAGTACATCATCCTTGCCCCATTTTCGGTCGCAGTTTCGTGCCGGGAGTATAGACCTATTTAATTACATAAGCCGGTGTGATTTTTGCCAACTCTAGCATTAAAGTCATCAATCACCAATCTGATATCGTGCTCAGGTATAGAGCCCATCAGATTATCCAAATTATTATAAAATGAGTCTTTATCTTGGGGTTGGCTTACATCAGTGGGTGCATGTATACAGACAATTGACAGGTTGGCTAATTTCATGTGCAGGCGAAGCTTACACATTCGATTATTGACTGCTTAGAAGTCCAAAACAGCCTTTTTACCTGTGGCCCATTGAAAAATCCAACTCCAAGATTTCCGATGTCATCTCCACTGTGTAGCAACGTATAGCCCTGCGAGGCATGGTCTCCACTTTTAGGCCATCGAGTTTCTTGGAGCGCTACTAGTTCCAGCCGATATTTTGAATTGACTGCTCGTTCTACGTGCCGATCCTCATTCTCGTTTCCGGGTACTTAAGCGGAGGTTCATTGTGATTTTGGCGGTATCCGATTTTTTGTTTTTGTTGACATTTTTAACAATTTTGATTTTTTTATGGGTGCGGGTCGTCAGCCCAGCGATCCAACCAGATTTTGTCGCCTCCTACGACAAGTTCTGGATATTGTGGTGGTATTCTATGGGTCTCATGTTTCGTTTGTAAAATGTACGAAACATGAATGTCCCCACCCACAGGGCTACAAACTCACTTATATATGGACCATATTACACCGAAGACACAAGCATTGAAAAAAACATAGGAATAAACCAAATACCAGGGCCAGAAGCATTCATTTGGTTAGACAGAAAAGGTTACATACAAAACACAAATCAAGCACCACTTATATATGACATCAATAGTAGACCGAACGAAAAAGGTTTCGATCAAGAAAAATATGAAAATCCAGACATACATATGAGATTCAACACAAGCTTTCAAAAGATGGAGGAAAATCGAACCAGAGAGAAATATAAATACTGGTGGTTAGACCATGTATAACTGTATAACGAAATTTTAGATTATTTATATAGGTTAAGGAATTTTAAAACAAATTTTTGGCAGTTTTTGTTTACAATTATTTTTATGCCAACCTATCATTAAAAGTAATTAAATTAAGATAATTTTCAAGTTTCAGAAACTTAAAAACAAGAAGAAAACCAAATAATCACATGAAGTGGTGATTAGATTTAAGCATCCTTAAGGATCACAAATCTTCAAAACAAACTAAATGAAATTGACATTTTTTGTAATAGTCTTTAGTCATCCACATATAAATATGAAAATATTTATAAATATGTAAATATAAAAAAATTGCAATAAAGAATTTATTTAAAAAAATAAAGAATTAGAATTTGAACCAAGGTTATTACGGTCACAGATTAGGCGCTTAACCACTAAACGATCACGGTTACTAAAAACTACTTTAATTTATTTTTATAAAAAATTAAATTATTTATTTCACTATATTACATTTAATGCGTGGAGATTATTGTAAGATAAATAAACTAAAATGAAAGTAATTGTCCAAAAATTAAGATAATAAATAATTTTTTATTTTGTTTAACGAAAACTTGAAATACATTCCAATAGCCGTGATCGTCTAGTGGTTAGGACCCTACGTTGTGGCCGTAGTAACCCAGGTTCGAATCCTGGTCACGGCAATGATTCAAATATGAGTCATTGTCACGGATGGAAATAATTATTTTGTTTTGATCATTTGTGAAACCTTTTCATCAGTAATCGATTTAATTTTATTTGGGCTGTTTCGATAAAGGGAGAGTACATTCAAAACATGGATAATAAAAACGATGTGCATAAAATGTAAAATACGATAATATTCTCCGAACTATATACGTTCATTTCATGATTTAATTCATTAAATTGTGAAGTTTTTTAACGAATGACAAATTTTAATTTCAAGGCATTCTGAACATTTGTTAATATAGATTTTATTTAACAAAAAAATAGGTATATATACAAAAATAAAATTAGCGTGTGTATAGAGTGAAGTAGACTATATCGCGTATAATTTCATAATATAAAATTGTAAATTAAAATTAAAAGCATTCAATTTCTTTTATTCTCTTCTTAAATTATCCAATCGTGCTTGTAAATCAGCATCAGCATCAGACACCGGAGTGGTTGCACCAGCGCCTCCGGTTGCAGCAGCACCTCCACCACCACCTCCACCAGTTGGCCCACGGCCACCTGGACCACCACCCATAGCAACAGCTTGATTTGGAACTTTACTACCAGCCACCGATAGCGAACCTGAAGCTTGTGGCAAACCGGATAGCTGATCATTTAATTGCAAACCTAGTTCATCTAATACTTGAGAAACAACAGCGTCAGTTTCCTCCTCGTCCTCTTCGCCTTCCATCGCATCATCGATCGCATCGTTAATCATTTCCTCTTTCATATCCATTATTTCCGATTGCTTTTCGAATTCCTGAAGTATTTTCTGTATTTGTGGTAAGTTCAATTGTTTGTTCATACTCTGCATAGCTCTGGTGACACCTGTTAAATATCGATATTAAAATCAAACCAATAAATACAGAGTGGAAAGGTCATTGCCACTTACCCTTCATTGCCTCAGCCATAGTGTTTTGAGATTTAAGTGTTTGGATTTTGAGCGAAACTGCCTGTATATTTGCCTTCATAAGCATGAACTTTTTAACATAGCGTCTGGTGCGCACCAAATCCTTGGCCATAATTTTTACTGCATCCATTTGACCCTCTTTGGCGAGCTTCTTTATATCTGCTATTACTTTTTTTTCCTGTTGTTCCATTTTCATTTTTTCACGATCCAAATCACGCATAGCTTTGTTTAGAGCCCGCTGATTTTTGCGCATCATCTCGTCCGGTGTCATTTTTTTGCCAAATAGCCACTCCATTTCGGACGGATTGTTTTAATGCTTTTAAATACAAATTTTTTTTGCACAACTTTTAATTTTGCTCTCAACTCAATTGTTTCACTAATGGATTTGTTTTGTCATTTTTATTTGTCAAAAAATGAGTCATATGGAAGAAGGATTCTAATATTTATGGTTGGCTAATTGAATGTTATTGACGATTGGAAAACCTAAAATGCGATACCTATCGGAGAAAAAAATAACTGTGACACCCAGATAAAAATATTTACTAAACGTCAAATTCCATAGGTTTATGCTTAAAAAACTTGTATAAAAATTTTCAATATTGTTTTACAAATATATTTTAGCTTAATATGTTTATTATTCAATTTCATTTGAAATATGTTCTTTATGTTTTATAGGATAACAAAAGAATTTTGTTTTAGTTAGTGTGCCATATATGTTTAATTTATAATTCAAAAAGTTCATTTTTTTATTTTAACAATATGTCAAAATTAAATGTGTCTTAATATTTTATTTTACTATCTAGTTAGACTCGAGTATATCTGAAAATATTTTATTTGTGTTTTTAATGACCCGTCGTATGTTTTTAAATAAGTTATAGCTGTTTGCATTTTAGGAAATACACAAATATTGTCATTTATGTGGGTGAGACAGTTACATTTTCTTCCGCTAGAGAACCCATTCCAATCGTCAATAGCAATTTTGTTTATTTTATGACGTTTTATGTTTTTATTTTGATTTTGTGATGTGAGTACGGAGTTTTTAATTATAAAAGTTTAAATTATAAATGGTATTTTAATACAGAAATTAAATATTAAAAGCATTGAAGAGTGTCATAAGTATAATGTCTTTAGTACAAAAAAGATCTCACGCCGAGATTTCATCAACTATCGTTCAGGTAAATATAGTGAGGTTATGTTGTTATGTTACCATTAATGAATTTTTATTTGATTCGATTTAGGAACCTAGACAAATAAAAAAAATCCGTATAACTAAACGTATAGATCCACAATCGTTAAATGCATTAAATAAAGCTTTAATCGATCTAGAAAATTGTCAAAATTCAAATGATGCATTGGAGTGCCTCATTCAAATCTCAGATTTTCTCATATCAAACGAAGCCGATCTAAGTGAGATATTAAAAAAATTGAATGACCATTACAAAAAAGAGACTGAGTCTGCAGTACGTGTAAAACTTTTATCAATATATGGTAATTTTTCCAGTGACCCAAGCATTGATGTCGGGAATTTAATCGATGACTTGATCTTATTGATCAAGAATGAAAAATCGGCGAAAGTCCTATCACAAGCAATATTGGTACTGCTTAAAATGGGTAAAACACAAACTGCAATTCCAATTATTAATAAAATTATCCAATATGCACAATCACTGTTGTCATCATCAAGCCATAATGTACAAAAGCAAGTAATTCTGTTGTTGGGCTCATTGACTCAAACACCTGAAATGGGAAAGAAAATATTAGACCTTGTTGGACAGTACACCGATTCACAAGATGCACGAGTTCGAGCACAAGCATTCTCATCGATACTGTTACTAGGTGAACGGGGTGTTGCGCTTCCATCTTCATTATTTCCACGTGCGACAAAAGCACTACAAGACGATTATGAATGCGTGCGTCGAGAGGCATTGCAACTAATTTATGAGCTTGGCAATCGACACCCAGACGAAATTATCCAAAATCCTGATTCGGATTCAGAATTGCGTTTAATTGATGCAGCGTTCAGTAAAGTTTGTGCCACACTTTGTGATCTCTCGATGCAGGTACGTACTCAAGCAGCTGAGCTGTTGGGCGGAATGACAAAAGTAAGCTCAGAATTTTTACATCAAACGCTCGATAAAAAATTGATGAGCGATTTGAAGCGTAAAAGAAGTCTACATGAACGTTCAATGCAGAATTACACTAGTGGTGAATGGTCCACTGGTAAAAAGTGGGCAGACGATGCACCAAAAGGTGAGGTTGCGGCTGAATCAGTATCATTAATGGCGTCAGGAGCTTGTGGTGCTTTAGTTCACGGATTAGAAGATGAATTTTTAGAAGTTCGTACTGCATCCGTTGACTCAATGTGTCGACTAGCACTTATAAATTCACAATTTGCGATTGCATCTTTGGATTTTTTGGTAGACATGTTTAATGATGAAATTGAAAGTGTTCGCCTGCGTTCAATCTACAGTTTAACGGCCATTTCAAAACATATAATATTGCGTGAAGACCAACTTGAAACTATGTTATCTGCACTAGAAGACTATGCTGTTGAAATACGCGAAGGACTACATATAATGTTGGGAGCGTGTAGAGTATCCACCCAAAATTGCCTAACGATGGTTGTGCAAAAAGTTCTTGATGTACTTTCAAAATATCCAGAAGATAAACTGTCTGCTTACGGATGTCTCCAGAAAGTAGGACAAAAGCATGCTGAATTATGTGCGTCTCTGACACCTCATCTTCTCCATGATCATCCGTTTTTCGATAGCGCCGAAAAGGATGTTGAGGATCCGTCGTATGTTTGTGTGCTTATTTTAATGTTTAATGCTGCGCAGCATATGCCGGCCATGTTGTCTCTATTCCCTGAAACGACGGTAAAACATTACGGTTATTTACGAGATACGATGCCGAATCTAGTTCCCCACCTTCCTCTACAAGGTCAACCCGATACCGACTTAAAATTAAACGAAACAACCGGAAGTCTTCAGTTTTTGGAAACCTTACTACAGAATATTGAAGCGGCGTATTCAGCTACTCGTGCTCGACAGGCTCTATTGACAGCGGCACAAGATAATTTAGATCGCTTAGCAGCTATAGATCCTTCATTAATGGGAACGGCAAATTTTACTGCGACATTTTTGGGAGCACAACTTTCGATTGAATTATTACAAGCCGGCATATCAAACAACCAACAGAACATACCATCACGAGAATGTCAAAGCAGACTGTTAAAAAAATGCCTTAAACTTCAAAATTTATTTTCCGGATTTACTCTAGACGATTGGCTCTTGGTAAAACAAGTATGCCTTCGTGCCAGTGCTTTACAAATTGTGCTGATTGTAAAAGATAAATCGCAAAGTGCATTAGCCCCATGCCAGTTGCTTCTCCACGTTGCATCAGATTTAAGTAATTTTCTTCAGGATAATCCAACCATGGTCCCAGATCAACTTACTGTATCAATTCTAAATCAACTTGCATCAATTAATGATCCTAAACCAGGTCGCGTTTATCGCGAAATTTTACCATTTTTACAGAAACCGCTACCGCTTCTACTACCGAAGATTAACACAAATGTAAGAAAAAAATTAAAATTTAAATGAACATATCTTACTTATGGTTTTGTTACAGATTAAAATGTGTACTGTCGAAATTTTAGAACCATCTCCAGCGAATCTTTCCGAACAAGTCGTAAAAGTAACAGCCGGTTTAATTGCCTCTGTACCATTGATCGCGCAACTCGAGAATTTACAAGAATTCCAAAAGAAAGATTTACGTTTACGTCTTAAGTATCCAGATCAAAATATTTACTTTGTGGTACCGAGATTTAAGGATATGAAACGAATTATAACCGCCGAAGGGGAAGAAGATTGTAATTGGAAATTACGAACCACTATTTTACTGTCGCATGGGATATGGACGGAGGCGGCACAAGTTGAGGTAACAGTATGTTTAGCAGTCAAACTTGGACCCGAAATTGAATTGTGTAAACCAATTAAAATAATGTTCTCACCGAAACCAGTAAAACGGGGAATTTAAATAAATCGAAAATATGAATTTAAGTGTATTTTTACAAATTTTTAACTAACAAGAAAATTATGTCAATTGCCCGGAAATTTATAGTATTGTTCCTCGATCTAGTCAAAGCTTCGAGACAATATCGTAGATAAAATTCGATCCAAAAGCTTTAGATTGGCTCTAATAAGCAACTCTATTGTCACTTTTACAAACATTGTTGTTAATTGTTAAGTAAATTTATAGTAAACTATAAAAAAAATGAAACGCCCTTACAAGTCATTGTGAACTCGTACTGTGTCGAGAAATTAGGTAGCTTTGTGGACCACGACCAAGCCCTTACTTAGGTTGCTCTTTATGCTGTGGAACCATCGTCACCGAAACCGCCCGCCTCGTCTTTCAAAAGGCCGGTGTCCTTAAGAGATCACTGCACCATTCACTCTGGGTCAGTATTCAATATGTGTCTACATCAGTGTACTCGCGGATACAGTGTACCTGCCCCTTTTTCATCAATTACTCGGTATGTGCTATCAACGTAGGTTTTATCACAAGTATAATTCTTTCGAATGTATCCGCCAAGATTTAACTCACATCTTACATCACAATACTATGTACAAGTTTAGCTTATCAGGATTTACACGATATTTTAAATTTAGAAATGTATATAGAGGATATACTACCCTTCTTCTTAGAGTTGACGGATGAGTACGAAAGATGCAATATTCGAGAGAAGAATCATCATCACACGCATGATTCTTCTCTCGAATGTTACATCTTTCGTACTCATTCGTCAACTCTGAAAAAGGGCATTATATCTACATTTCTGAATTTAAAAAATCGTGCAAATCCTGATAAGCTAAAATTGTACAGAGTATTAATCAGACCCGTTGTTATGTATAGATCCCCCAACCAAACGGATTCAGAAACCATGAATTTCTTCGAAGTTTTGTCAGACAAATGTGATAACATTCGCAATCAACATCCCTACTGCGAATTAATTATGGTTGGTGACTTTAATGCCCACCATAAAGAATGGTTGAATCACCAAAATACGAACTGTGCCGGGCGTCAGGCGGAGTGGCTTGCTGTTTCGCATGACCTTACGCAGATTGTTAGTGATTCCACATTTGAATGTCAAAATTCTACAAGCAGTCATATTCTGGATCTTTGCCTTACAACAATTCCGCATTCCATGGAAGCGCGTGTCGAGGCTGGAATTGGAAATTCTGACCACAACCTGATAACAGTAAAAATTTCTGTCGCAACACCACCAGAATTTAGACAGCAGCCAAGGCGTCTATGGCATTTTAGCGAGGCTGACAATGATGGGTTACGGTCATTTTTTCAACATTTCCCGTGGGAGAGCCATTGTTTTTATAACAAGCAAATAGACGACGCCGTTTCCAATTTCACCGAAACCGTTCTACATGGAATGAGTAAATATATCCCATCATCCTTTTCCAATCCTAATCCTAATTTTAAAATTTTTTCAAAAGAAGCCGCCAAAGCCGCCAGACAAAATAAATCTGCTCACAAGAAATATAAGTACAACGAAATTTCGTTGGACGAATATAAGGCCATACGTAACATCTGTAAAAAAATCTGTGCGAAGGAAGCGAAAAGAGCTGACAACAAGAAAGCCGCTAAGGCTTCCGAGTTGAAAATCTCCGATCGCAACTTTTACCAGATGGTCGCATCGGTTGCCAATATTTCCAAAACATCTATTTCAGCAATGAAATGTGCAGACGGTGCTTTGGTGGTGGTTCCATATTTGCAGGCCGACTTACTGGCAAGCGTCTTCACTTCGAACTCGACCTTAGTTGTCCCCGATGGAGTTACACCTCCGTCAATTCCGTATTGTGGTTCCAAAATGGATCCTGTCAACATCTCGGAGGAAATTGTCTTCAGGAACCTGAAGACAATGGACATAACTAAGGCCACTGGACCTGACGGAATTCCTGTTCGAATATTGAAGGAGTTTGCCAGTGACTTGGCTCCAATATTAACTAAAATTTTTCTCCTTTCTTATAAGCAAGGTAAATACCCGAACGCCTGGAAGAGTGCGATGGTGCAACCGGCCCTTAAACGTGGTTGTGATAAAACTGACCCTTCAAACTACCGGCCAATATCAATTGTGTCAGCCGTGGCTAAAGTTTTTGAGAAATGCATTAACCAACAACTGGTGAATTATCTTGAGATTAATAAAATAATTTCAGATAAACAATATGGCTTCCGTGAAAGCCGCTCCACAACCGATCTTTTGACGTATGTTACAAACAAATGGAATCTCGCCCTTGAGCACCATGGAGAAGCCTTTGCAATCGCTTTGGATATATCCAAGGCTTTTGACAAGGTTTGGCATGAGAATCTCATTTGTAAACTTGTGGCATACGGCTTAGATTCGATGACCATCAAGTGGATAAAAAGCTTTCTCAAAGACCGAAAGATCAACGTTGTGCTAAATGGGAGATCATCAACGACACACTCCCCAAATGCCGGAGTCCCTCAGGGATCAGTTTTGTCACCAACTTTGTTTTTGTTATACATTAATGACTTGTTGGATAGCACTGTGAACCCTATCCACAGTTTTGCCGATGATGCAACATTGCACTCTTCTATTTCATTCGAGGTCGAGCCTACTCCTTCAGAGTTAAACGGTAAACGGCTGGAAGTTGTCACTTCGCTTAATTCCGATTTGAGTACAATATTTGAGTGGGGAATTAAAAATCAGGTCAAATTTAACGAGAAAAAAACACAAATATGCACGTTCTCGCGTAAAAGAAGTCGCAACGAATACCCTTTTGTGGTAAAAGGCCACGTTCTCGTGGGTTGTGACTCAATTCGTCTGCTTGGTGTTCAAATAAGTAACAATTTAAAATGGAATGAACACATTATCGCATTGGCCAAATCAGCTTCACGTAAACTCGGGTTCCTCAATAGATGCAGACGGTTTTTTAAATCGCATCAGGTTCTCCAGATATATAAAACCTTTATTAGACCGTGTATAGAATATTGCTGTCAAGTTTGGGGTGGAGCATATGGCACTGCTCTCCAGTTGCTGGATAGAGTTCAGCGGCGTGCCATACGAATAATACGAAACTCCAGACTTACGAAAGATCTAGACAGCCTACAGCACCGCAGAGATGTTGCAGAACTATGCGTGTTCTATAGATTAATAAATGGTAAATGTTCTGCAGAATTAAAGGAGAAAATACCACCATTAGTTACGCCAGGAAGGGTAACACGAGGAACGGTCAATGCGCATAGGTTTACGGTGAAGCTGCCGAAACCTCGAACTGAAGGTACAAAGCGCCAATTCATTCATCGAACATCCAGGAAGTGGAATTCGTTATCCGGTTTTCAGTTTCCGTTGGATTATAAAATGCACAAGTTTAAGGCAGCTATCAACCTTTACTTGAAGGACCGCGCGTTGGGTGCAGGAGCTCTGACAGTTACAAGGAGCTAGGACTGTCTAAAAGTCCGCCCTGCACCCAATTAAAGCTTAATATAAAAAAAAAAAAAAAAAAAAAAAAAAAAAATAGATATGTGTTGAATCTTGGCGGATATTGTTCAAAACCCGACGATGCCACAAACCGAGTTCTTTTCAATTACGATATCAGGAATTTAATTCGAATTCCTACTATCGTGCATTAAGTTAGTACGCTAACTCTGTTACGTTCTGCGGGCTGATCCAAAGCAAATAGTACAGCGATCTTTAAAGAGAGAGAGTCGTCTAAGGCGAAAAGTCTGGTGTCTCCGAGCATGAAGATTCGACTCGTGGTTGAAATCGCCAAAGTGGTACAGATCAACAATGGCCTGTAAAAAACGTTAAGCAAAATGTTTCCTATCTACTGGTCGTTTAGACCAACTTTATGACTAATGATTGGGTCCGTACCCAATTTGATAGATTGTCTCGTTTCAGAAAAATTATTTACAGCATTACAACTATATTAACGTTTTCAAATGTTCTTGAATTATAAGTCAAAATTTGCTGCCAAAATCTGTGTTTAAAAAGGATTCTTATTTTCATTACTATTATAAAAGAATTAGGACCAGTATTATTAAATAATCAAATTTGTGTACTTATTCTTCCGACCAATGAGTTTAAATTCTTTACTTCGCATATTAATCAAAGACATATAAATTTTACTGTATGCTATTTAAATACACTCGATTAATTGATTAGATAATTAAAATCTATGATCTGTGATCGCAGTCTTAAGCGAGTAAATTCTGATTCTTGTCTAACTAAAATGCTGAATAAATTGATCCTATACAATTATAAGAGAGGCCAGAATTAATCCTTTATTGTAAAATCATAAGTTGCATTGAAAAGGATAAAGTTGCTTTTAAACCGTATCTTAGGTATTTCGATTTCCAGTTAGATCAGTTTGCACATTGGATTACGAAGAGGGCCCAAAGTAGTCATAGAACATGATTTGCATGGCGACCTGCCGGAAAATAATTGAACTTACGGTTTAATTGATATAGCGTTAATTAATAAGTAAAGGACGAAATACCTTTGATCTTGTGGGAGTGAAGTTGTTCTTCAATGGATACCTTCACATCTATAGATTAAAGGTAATGAAGGAGCCGATATGATTGGTAAAAGGGATTGCTTGAATGAGAATGTATTGAATGAGAAATTTTATGGATCGTATGTTGTGAATCTGTGGAGAAAATAAGAGAGAGTGAATTTGACCAAAAATGTCAAATAAAAAGCAAGAAGTACTTTGAATGGTGTAGTATCCTTTTGACAAAACCTTTCTCTAAGGAAATCAAAGGAGACACTACAATGATTCGAATAATCGAGCGAGTGAGATTGAATCATGGAAACTGAAAGAAATTTCTGCATATACGTCATTTGAGTAAAGAAAATGTGTATGATACTTATATTTGCTTCTAAAGTGCAACAAATATAGATATAATAGAGTAAACTTCGATGTCCTCATGAGTGTAGGAGTGTGATTGAAATTTTAAAAATGGGTATAAGTGGGTATAAAACTATATTTGAGTTTATTAAAATGAAAAGTATTGAAGTTTGAAAGCTGCATCAGTAGGAGTGCAGAGGGATCGATTCAAGGGCAGGATGCAAAATCATACAATCAATACCGGTGGACGGTGATGTGAATGAACATATTTACGACTCCACATGTCGTAGTACAGAGCGCCACAAATTATTTTCTATGTTAGTTTAGTACTATATAGGTGGTATTTAGACGACTCATTTCGCCTCAGTTTCTTTCATTAGTGTTTCTCAATCAAGTTTTCAGGTAGAAAGGAATGATCGAGAAAAATAAATCAAGAATACTTGTGTGAAAACCATCGTAAATTTACGCTATGAAATCTTCCGGTTAAAGTTAGAATCATAATAGAATGCATCGGGGTTAAATGGGAAAACACATCTCTAACTTTGCCTTTCGGACAGTAAAACTCATAGGCCGACTATCTTCTATGTTACCACCAAAGATTGGCATAGTGCAATGCACTGAAGCCGACGCCAGTTTTTTGAATCCGAAATATCATAGAAAGTTAAAAGAGAACTGCAGTGGAGATGGGTAAGTTGAAGCACTCAAAAATTATTGAAACAAACTATTTTAATTTTATATTTTGATCATTTAAATTCTTTATTGATATAAATGTAATGTACTTGAGGAAGACGTTAGTCGAAATCGATTTACATAAATAAAAATAAAATATTGTTACTATAAGGAATACATTTAGCCTTGTGGCTGTTTTCAAATTATCTGGTCACTGCAAAGCTACAAAGGAAATTTTCGTACAAGTTAGGGATGACAAGGGAATATAAAACGCTATTTTTCTGTCAAGGTGTGATAAATGAAGAAACGAAACGAAAATATCAAGATCTTGTCAGCAATAGCATTTTTCAAAGTAAACAGTATTTGGCCAGTATTGAAAATCTCGGTTGTCGATACTGCCTAGCACATTCTCAGTATAGTGAAAACTAGGCCTAAAAATGATTGGTTTGATGAGGAGTATCGTCTTACTGTTGAGCAACGAAATATAACCGATAATGAAGCGTAGATTCGGTTTACAATCACAAGGAGAAATAAAGTATTTCTTCTAGGAGGAGAGATAAACAAATTTGTAAACAGAAGAAGTGCAAATGGTGGAAGGTTAAGGTCTTAAGAGTACAACAACGCCACAATTCTCGGTTAACTGCCATTCGATCTCTGTCAACTGCCGTTTGTGACCACGATGGAAACCCCTGTGTTAACGTCGATGCGGTTACTCGATACATGACGTGAACATTTTTCTGCCCTACTTAATGTTCCACATATATCACATGCTGTGTTTGAATACCCTCATTGAGAATCCATCCATTGTGGAATTAACCATGGCCATGTAGAGATTAAAGAAAACTAATCCATCTGGAGTTGATTGCATTATTTCAGAGCTCTTGATAATCGGAGGGCTAACTTTGAGAAACTGTCTTTTCAACGTTGTTCTTTTATGTTATGGCGAAAGGAAGTTATGCCTGAAGAATGGAAAGTAGCCGCATTATGCCCAATATTCAAGAAGGGTAATCGCTTGAAATACAAGAATTATCGCGATATAGCTCTGCTTTGCAAGACACACAAATTACTGTCGTACATTATCTTAACAAGAATTATTCCTCTGGTGGAATAAATTATCGTTGACTACCAATGAGGCTATGGTATGCGCGAATATTTAGTAATATAAACAAATATGTACATCTATGTAAAATGACAGTAGATAATATTGTACTTTACTCAAAGTTGAGAACTTTTGCAATTACTTCTGGTTTTCGACAACGAGATGCGCTGTTCCCGTTTCTTTTTAATCTCATGTTGGAATACACCCTGCTGAAAAATGAAACACCCCAGGACAAAATCTTATTCCGACAATCCAATCAACTCTTTGCATATGCAGGTGATATTTGTGTGATTGGATTAAATGGCAACGGAGTGAAAGAGAAACTCGACCCACTGGAACAACGAGTTCAAAACCAAATATTTGATCTATGGTTTAAGAGATTGACGTAATTGACGCAATTGACTTCAGTAGTGGTAACGACACTTTTGAAGGAGTGATGAGATTCAAATGTAATGTACTTGAGGAAGACGTTAGTCGAAATCGATTTACATAAATAAAAATAAAATATTGTTACTATAAGGAATACATTTAGCCTTGTGGCTGTTTTCAAATTATCTGGTCACTGCAAAGCTACAAAGGAAATTTTCGTACAAGTTAGGGATGACAAGGGAATATAAAACGCTATTTTTCTGTCAAGGTGTGATAAATGAAGAAACGAAACGAAAATATCAAGATCTTGTCAGCAATAGCATTTTTCAAAGTAAACAGTATTTGGCCAGTATTGAAAATCTCGGTTGTCGATACTGCCTAGCACATTCTCAGTATAGTGAAAACTAGGCCTAAAAATGATTGGTTTGATGAGGAGTATCGTCTTACTGTTGAGCAACGAAATATAACCGATAATGAAGCGTAGATTCGGTTTACAATCACAAGGAGAAATAAAGTATTTCTTCTAGGAGGAGAGATAAACAAATTTGTAAACAGAAGAAGTGCAAATGGTGGAAGGTTAAGGTCTTAAGAGTACAACAACGCCACAATTCTCGGTTAACTGCCATTCGATCTCTGTCAACTGCCGTTTGTGACCACGATGGAAACCCCTGTGTTAACGTCGATGCGGTTACTCGATACATGACGTGAACATTTTTCTGCCCTACTTAATGTTCCACATATATCACATGCTGTGTTTGAATACCCTCATTGAGAATCCATCCATTGTGGAATTAACCATGGCCATGTAGAGATTAAAGAAAACTAATCCATCTGGAGTTGATTGCATTATTTCAGAGCTCTTGATAATCGGAGGGCTAACTTTGAGAAACTGTCTTTTCAACGTTGTTCTTTTATGTTATGGCGAAAGGAAGTTATGCCTGAAGAATGGAAAGTAGCCGCATTATGCCCAATATTCAAGAAGGGTAATCGCTTGAAATACAAGAATTATCGCGATATAGCTCTGCTTTGCAAGACACACAAATTACTGTCGTACATTATCTTAACAAGAATTATTCCTCTGGTGGAATAAATTATCGTTGACTACCAATGAGGCTATGGTATGCGCGAATATTTAGTAATATAAACAAATATGTACATCTATGTAAAATGACAGTAGATAATATTGTACTTTACTCAAAGTTGAGAACTTTTGCAATTACTTCTGGTTTTCGACAACGAGATGCGCTGTTCCCGTTTCTTTTTAATCTCATGTTGGAATACACCCTGCTGAAAAATGAAACACCCCAGGACAAAATCTTATTCCGACAATCCAATCAACTCTTTGCATATGCAGGTGATATTTGTGTGATTGGATTAAATGGCAACGGAGTGAAAGAGAAACTCGACCCACTGGAACAACGAGTTCAAAACCAAATATTTGATCTATGGTTTAAGAGATTGACGTAATTGACGCAATTGACTTCAGTAGTGGTAACGACACTTTTGAAGGAGTGATGAGATTCAAGTATCTTGGATCTCTCATTACTCACGATAATTGTGTGGGAGAGGATATCAAGATTCGCATTGATGCTCGAAATCGAGCGTTATATCCTCTACGTTCACTTCTGAAATAAACATTTCTTGCAAATGCTATAAGCTAAAAAGCATCTTTTGGTAGGCGAAGAGCTCGCTATCGAGGGCAATAGTTCCACGGCGTAGAGAGCGATCTGACATCTTCTAAATGTTTACAAAAGTATGAAGAGCTGGCTCGAAATCGAAACCGATAGTCAGATTGATGACACGGTACAGGTAAAAAATGGCATGTAAAACCAGTGTATAGAATAAGGAATACAATTTAAATTAAAAAAAAAATTAAAACAGTTTGTTTCAATAATTATACAAGTGATTTTACAAATTTAAACAAATTTACAGTTAATTGGAAAACCATTTAAAATCAATTTAAGATTACCAAAAAACCTCAAAGATTAAAAGACAAAAAACTAAGTTTGGGTTAACGTCATTTGTTCGCTGAGCAATTCTTAGTTTCTTACTTTCCACTATTGACGATTGGAATGGGTTCTCTAGCGGAAGAAAATGTAACTGTCTCACCCACATAAATGTCAATATTTGTGTATTTCCTAAAATGCAAATAACTATAACTTATTTAAAAACATAAGACGGGTCATTAAAAATACAAATATCATATTTTCAGATATACTCGAGTCTAACTAGATAATAAAATAAAATATTAGGAGACATTTAATTTTGACATATTGTTAAAATGAAAAACTGAACTTTTTGAATTATAAATTTAACATATATAACACACTGACTAAAACAAAATTCTTTTGTTATCCTATAAAACATAAAGAACATATTTCAAATTTAATTGAATATTAAATATATTTTGCTAACTTATATTTGAAAAACAATATTGAACATTTTTATACAATTTTTTAAGGCATAAACCTATGGAATTTGACGTTAACTAAATATTTTTATCTGGGTGTCACAGTTATTTTTTTTTTCGATAGGTATCGCATTTTAGGTTTTCCAATCGTCAATTTAACGAATTACAACTGCGATTCAAATATGCAGATTATTTTCAACGATTTATCTTAATCCGGCTAATGTGCTATAAAATTATTAAATTTGACATAAATTTAGTATTGCTCGATGCACTATATTTTATAGTTTATAGATTTTCAACAAAAACAAAGATACATCCGTCTCGTTCTAACGTATACATATTTATACGCACACATACATAATAGGTGCATATAATGTGTGAGTGTAATTAAAAGAAGCTATAATTCGCCATTATTTCTTACAAGAAAATTTTCTTAACACAAAATAAAAATAGTTTTTATCAGACGGAATAATTATTTTATAGAAATCTATTTACCATAATTTTAATAAATAAAGTGTGATTATATTGTTTACTAGTTATTATATTAGATTTTATGTTTTATTAAAGTTTAGAAAAAATAATTTGTGTTGAAAGAAATTTTGTTGTTTTTGTTGTTTTTTTTTATTGTGTTGGAAAATAAAGGCAAATAAAAGTGGACGAAAGAAATAACCTGGGGCCAATCACCCACGATTTTTCAGGGATGGTAGGTTTGGCAAACGGAGCTCATATCTATGTAGCTAATGTTCCCACACAAGAAAGTTAGTACAGCAGCTTTAAATTAGCCAATATGATTACTGACTTTTGTATTATTTTGGTATTTAAATAGTTCGTGATATGAATGCACTACCACCACCACCGCCGACAACAGCACCCACATCGGCAGATGCATGTCTCAGTATTGTACACTCATTGATGTGCCATCGCCAGGGGGGTGAAAGTGAAGGATTTGCAAAACGAGCCATTGAAAGTTTGGTGAAAAAATTAAAAGAGAAACGAGATGAACTCGACTCGTTGATTACAGCAATTACTACTAATGGGGCACATCCATCCAAATGTGTTACAATACAACGAACACTTGATGGTCGATTACAGGTAGCCGGGCGTAAAGGATTTCCACATGTTATCTATGCGCGCATTTGGCGTTGGCCGGATCTACACAAAAACGAGCTAAAGCATGCAAAATACTGTCAATTTGCTTTTGATCTTAAATGTGATTCTGTATGCGTAAATCCGTATCATTATGAAAGAGTTGTATCGCCCGGAATTGATTTGTCCGGCCTTACACTTCAGTCAGGTCCTAGTCGCATTGTTAAAGATGAATATTCCGCTGGTGGTACAATACCGAGTGGTATGGATCTAGATGGTAATGAACTGGGAACCATTCAACATCATCCACAAGCAATACCAAATCCAGGATATGGCTATCAAACATGTCCCCCGGGTAAGTTTACCGGTAAATTTGTGTTTTTTATGTTTATTTATTTAGATTTTATTTTATGTTTTTTTTTATTTTTATTTTAATTATGATTTTAACTTTGATGTGGTTGTGGTTAAAATGTTAGGGTCAAATCCTGTATCATTGTATCCCCCACCGCAGCAGTCACAACCTCCTGCACCACAATCTGTGGTGCAGCAACAACAAACTAATGCACAAGGTAGACAAATTCCTAAAATAGAACCGAGTGATACAGGGACGCCCACACCACCGAGAAGTGCAACATGGATGACGCCATCACCTCAACCGCAACAGCCATCACGATTACCAAATTTATCACATTGTGAGATTTTTTTTTCTTTTAGTTTGTTTTTTTAATTTGATCGATTTTTTCTAAATGATGAAATAGTTTTATTAAAATAGTTAGTTTAACAAAAATAATTTTTATTAGGGCCACCGACAACACAGCAGCCACAGCAAGCACAACCCAGCAATGTGGTTCAACCACAAAATGATGTGCAATCATCACAGCAATCGGCTGCACAGCAACCACCGCAACCAAGTTACTATAATCAAGTTGATCAAACATTGGCCACTAATGATCAGCAACTATCTAACAATTTAGTGTCATCCCAAGCGACATCACCACTATCACCACATTTGCAACAGGGTCAAAATGGTTATGTTTCCACATCAAACAATTCTCAAATTGTGCCACCACAATTTACATCACCACCGCATGGCGGTACATGGACCGGTTCAAATACGCTAACGTATACACAATCAATGCAACCTCCAGATCCACGCAACCATCATTTACCGTATTGGCCACATAATGGTGGCCAGTCACAGGATGTAAGTGGACATCCTAGATTGTTGTCCCGTCAACCAGCTCCTGAATATTGGTGTTCCATCGCCTATTTTGAGCTAGACACCCAAGTTGGTGAAACATTTAAAGTTCCATCGAGTAAACCAAATGTGATCATCGATGGGTATGTTGACCCTTCCGGTGGTAATCGATTCTGTTTAGGTGCATTAAGTAACGTACATCGAACGGAACAAAGTGAACGCGCACGATTACATATTGGCAAAGGTGTGCAACTCGATTTGCGTGGTGAAGGTGACGTTTGGTTACGATGCCTCAGTGATCATTCAGTATTCGTTCAAAGTTACTATTTGGATCGTGAAGCAGGACGAACACCAGGCGATGCTGTTCACAAGATCTATCCGTCAGCATGTATTAAAGTATTTGATTTAAGACAATGTCATCTACAAATGCAATCGTTAGCATCAAATGCACAAGCTGCGGCGGCAGCACAAGCGGCCGCTGTTGCCGGTTTACCTGGTTCACCAATGGGAGCGACACCTCGAAATATTGGAAATATTACGGCTGCCGCTGGTATTGGGGTGGACGATTTAAGACGATTGTGTATATTACGTTTAAGCTTTGTTAAAGGATGGGGTCCCGATTATCCGCGGCAATCGATAAAAGACACACCTTGCTGGGTCGAAGTACACTTGCATCGTGCTCTTCAATTGCTTGACGAGGTTTTGCATACAATGCCGATCGATGGTCCTAGGACACTTGACTAAACTATTTTGGATTTCATTTATTGTTTTTTGTAACTTTATTAACTCTCTCTCTTACTCTCTTTCTGTTTTATTATCTTATATCTCCTTCACTCAAATAATCCCAAACAAAATTACTCAAAGATTTAATGATTGTATAAACATTAAAATAACGACAAGTTACATAGATACCCCAGATTTTTTGTTTTATTTTTTTTATTAGTTTTACAAACATACAATTTTTAAACAAACAACATGGAAATAAAAACAAAATTTAAAAAGAAACAAAAAAGTTGAAAATATAAATAAAATAATTATAAAATATATTTTTTGTACGATTTTTTTTTATTATACTAAATTATATAAAAAATAATGAAAATGAAAAAAAAGAAAAGGAAAATATTTTGCTATAAAATGAATAAAATTACGAGTTTTTATGAATATTACATTATTATTATTATAAATATTATATACAACAAAATCAACAAACATACAAAGAAAATGAACAAAGAAATTAAAAACATGTCTTTATATGTTATAAATTATATATTTAAAAAAAAAAAAATTGAAAATTTTATATAAGAAAAACAGTTTTTTCTCACGTTATATGTATAATAATTAAAAACAAAAAGAAATTTTATTATTATATACAAAACCAAAATTAAATATTTAAAAACAATAAAAAAAGCAAAAATTTAATAAATGATTGAAAATTTTGAGAAAATGTTTGTCAGATTAAAATTTGTTTTTTATTTTGGTTTCTTGGAATACGAAAGTCATCAGATGGTGTTTCATCACTTGGAATTTAGGTATATGTGCAATAAGATTTCTCGGAAACATAACCGCATATATATATATATATATATATATATATATATATATATATATATATATATATATATATATATATATATATATATATATATATATATATATATATATATATATATTTATATATATATATATATATATATATATATATATATATATATATATATATATATATATATATATATATATATATATATATATTTATATGTGTATATATATACATATATATATATATATATATATATATATATATATATATATATATATATAAATACAGTACTGTGCAAAAAAATCCGGACAGTTTGAATTCCTTTAAAAACGTTAAATATTGCCTAGCGTTTTTATTTTTTTGCTAGATTCCAATTTTAAGATTGCATTTGATAATTCATTAGAACTCTAAACGTATAAGTTGTTAAAGTTATGTTTATAGAGCTTTTATTATAAAAAAGCGAATAAAGTACTTAAAATGTCTAAACTAAACGACCAAGAAAAAGTATTGTTATCGTGTTATGGAAGGAAGAACTGCCCGTGCGTGAAATTGGTGATAGGATAGGACGTGGGAAATCATCAATTGCCGATCTTATAAAAAAACATAGGACTACGGGGAACAAAGAGCGGTCTAAAGAGTATGGTAGACCACGAAAAACCACAACAGTGCAAGATAAATTTCTGGTTCTTCGTTCCAACCAGAACCGGTTAAAAACTTCACCGAAATTGCAAGCCGATCTTGCTACAGCAACAGGTATTGGAATTTCCAGTTCAACTGCTCGGAGAAAAAACTGAACGCAAATCTTAGGCCACGCCACTCGCTGCAGAAATCTTTTCTAAAGATATATTCAAAAATTTGTCGGCTTCAGCTGGCCAGAGAGCACTCCAACTTGACCAGGGAGTTGTGGAATAACGTGATGTTCTCTGACGGAAGCAAATTTAAACTGCATGCTAATTGTGCGTACAAAACCAGGTGAACGTCTCAGCGATATCTGCATTTAACAAGTGCCTAATAAAACTGAGGGTGTAATGGTTTGAGGCTGTTGTAGTAATGCTTGTGTTGGTCACTTGGCCTTTGTCGAAGCAGGGGTAACCGGTAATGTGTACCTGAACATGTGTACCTGAAACTGAGAGCTTCATCTTTCAACAAGACAACTCGCCAGCCCATAGATCAAAACAAATGACTATGCACTTTTTATCTTTATTTAAAACTTCTTTATTTAAAACTTCTGTATAATTTTTAGGTAAAAAATAATAAACAACTTTGTTGCATTAAATTTTATTTCTATTTGAAGGTGAAATAGTACTTGTTTGGTGATTCCATCTACACAATAAAATGATCCCCTTATAGCCCAGATATGAACCCAATTGAAAAAATTTGGGCTATTATGAAGCATAAAGTCCGTTAAAGTAATTCAGAAACCATCCAGCGATTGAAGCACCAAATCCAAATTGCGTGGGATGATATACGTCATAATAAGGGAAAAAATACTACTTGGTGTTAAAACAATTGCGTTTCTGAAAAAAATAGGTTTAATTAAAAAATGTTAGCTGTCCGGATTTTTTTTGCACAGTACTGTATATTCATACATATATGTATATATCCCGCGTACGTAATACTAATAACTATACAATTTATTAATGTATTACGTTTAGCCAACATTTAGGGCTGATCGATGCGTTCAAAGAATAGTTTAACGTTTAATAATAGATAGGTATTTATTGTTCATTTTATTAATTTTAAACTTAAACTACAACGAGACAAGTTTAAAATGCAATGTTAAAAATTATTTGGTTTTATTAATAATGCATTGAATATAAGAAATTAAAATGAAAAATTTTAGTATTTCAGATAGATTATTGTATAATAAATATTGCACCAGTGAATTGTTTTTCTTCTACTTTTATTTGCAGTCGAACCATATATTTTAAAACAGGTTCACTTAGCAAGTGATACGAAAGTTTATCAAGTATTAAATTTCACCTCACGTTCCTCCTAGGTGGAAACATGAATCTCATTATAGTGATATGATATGATATGATAGGGGAAGTACAAGCCAACCAGTTACGGTGAATCTGAGATTGTTACCATAATCCTGAAGTATATTCAACAGAGTTCCATTGAAGAATTTTTACTCCAAAATTATGCGGGCCCAGTCCCTGCTTGCATCCCAACATATAAGGTTTGGGAAAAGGAAACAATCACAGAAACTACTAAGGTGATAATCCACAGCAGAGTCATTGCTAACTACATTATTAGTAAATTATTATATATTGTTAGTATAATCATTTTCACATAGGGATTTGAGTTTGTTATTATTGTTAGTTGGATAGGTAAGGACCATTCTATATTCATCATACGTATTCGTATCTCCTCGACAGTTAAAACTGGAGTACTTTAGAGACATCTTTGGGTCATCTCATCAAATGCTGTATTTAAAGATGTGTCCCTATAATTCCCAATCCATCACCATCTAACGCGTGGGGAGTATAAATTCCGCGATGACCCGACATCATTTCTATATACAATATGATGAACTAATACATTGTCAATTCGTTTTTAAGGGAAACTATTTAAATAAATAAATAGTTTAGTGCGGTCATATTTAGCTAACCAGTGGCCCAATTCTGGTAATTCCCCGGGAATAGGGAATTGGGGAACGATTTTATATGTAATTTCAGCTAAAATATTTTTTTTCTGGCATACTAAGGTGAAAAGCTAGTGTGATATTAGGAATAATTTTCCGATACTCAAGAAATCTTATCCATTTACACTTATATAAATAAGGAAAACAAAATTATTTAAATAATTTTGTATTTTCCATGGAAATAAAGACAAAAGTTATTTAAGAGTACAACCTACCATGGTACATATCAAGTATATACCCAAGAGCAAAATTGTGGACTTTATTGATAAAATAAAATCAAGAGGAATATTAACCGTTCCCTTAAAACACGATTATCCTAATATATGAACAAGCATCTGCTAAATCGAACTAGTGCGAAACCTTATAGGGTTCCATCCAACTTTAATAAAATAAATCGAACTTCAACATTTTAGCCAATTCAAATCTTGCCAAAATATAGGTAATTATAGACCATATATATTATCGTCAATATAATGATCGTATAGTGGTAGTGATCGTATTAAAACAATCTTCAGTCTCTTCAACTATTAATGTACATGGCAACCTCAATAGTCTCATAGATAGTCTTATAGATATAATCTTAGTTTAATTTTGATATAAGATACAAATATGACAGCATCATTTCAAAACTTTTGAATAGCAAATCCATCAATATGGAAGATTTTGCTGTATGTACCGATATATATGTATGTACATACTAACATGTGTATTGTAATTAATTATAAAAAAACTGAACAAAATTAAAAGTTAATTAACAAACTTCATTGTTGTTCAGGATCAGGACTGATTTTTTTCACTGTCTTCAAACATAATATCTCATGAAATGTGTTTTGGGCGTTAAATAGCTTCGCGCTATTTATAAAAGAAGAAATTTCGTGTTGAAACAGATTTTTATTTCAAATCGCGTTATATCGAAAACGCGTTGTATAAGTACCGCGTTAAAGAAGGGATACCTGTATATATATATTTAAAAAAAAATTTTTTCCGTGCAAGTGAACACCTGCACAAAAAATAAAATAAAAACAAACAAAATTCTCTAACCAACATAGGAAAGAGAAGGATTTTGATGGACGAAACGAAAAATATGTTATATAAATAAAGTTTGTACCTAGGACGTTCAAATGTAGACTGTAATGTATGTATTTGCGTTTTCAACATCAAATAATGATGTATATACTACACACACACCCAATACACAATACCAACGTATATAAAAATAAAATGTTAGTCGCCAATTACATTGAATGCATATATAGTTGCCATTACAACGATCGCACAATGGCAGTGATCGCGTTAAATTTTAAATCTCCAAAATCTCTTTTAACTGTGTGCTTTGATACATACATAAAACAAAATATTAAAAATTGTTTAAAGGAAAGGGAAGTATATAAGAAGAAGAACGTTAGAAATCTAGAATTATATGAAGAGCGAATTATGGGATGGGGAATGAGGTAACTTAACGAGACAAAACGAAAGACATATCGCATGCGATCGTTTCCAACGAAATATTGTGATGTGATATGAAAATGATGTATATAGAATACAAAGACAAAAACGTTATATACTATAATATACAGGGTGTCCCCGATTGGGATGCTGATCCGTTACGGGCTGATTCCTTGGTTCATTTCATGAAAAAAATCGTATGGCAGGGGGGGGGGGGTCAATTTTTGATATTCTTTGAGATACAGCGCGTTTAAAAAATTTGGTTCGGAAAAAAAGTACAAGCGGATATTAAGCTGTAACTTACAAAATTTTACTAACGAAAAAAAAATTGTTACAATTTTTACACTACCATTATCTTTTAACAGAAAATATTTGTGGGTAGTGTTTTCATTCTTCGTCTCATAAGTAAAAAACTATAACACATGGGTACAAATAATGTATTGGGGGATTGTAGAGAAGATCATAGCGGATTAAGTAAAAAAAAAAAAATTTATTAGGGCATTTTTTTGAGAAAAACTCAAATTTATGAAAAAAAATATCATTTTTTTTTTTTTTTTTTTAACTTTAAAACGCCATAGCTCTTAAATGGATACAGATGCGAGATAGCCAATGAGATTTTAAATATAGCCTATTTAGTTGTCCGTCAAATGAGACTTTGTTAGTTGCTGTCCGATTAAAATTTTGTAAGTTACAGCTTAATATCCGCTTGTACTTTTTTTCCGAACCAAATTTTTTAAACGCGCTGTATCTCAAAGAATATCAAAAATTGACCCCCCCCCCCTGCCATACGATTTTTTTCATGAAATGAACCAAGGAATCAGCCCGTAACGGATCAGCATCCCAATCGGGGACACCCTGTATAACGGAGAAACAAGAACAGACTATATAATATAATAAAATATAATATAATATTATGTAATATATAATGTAATAACGATACTCATCTGTAATCAGATTTTCAACTACTTTCACACACACACAAAGCATTTATTTAATTTCATTTAATTAAAGAAACACCGAGCAGACAAAAACACGTCCACTCAGTATGAAGATCCACACAACACTCGGAAACATGAATCTCATTATAGTGATATCTAAATTAAATAATACAGTGTAACTTAACATCATTAAACATTTTTTTATAACAGCGGATTTTGATTAAATATGTTTCAGAGTTTATTTAACTCCATTTTGCAGAATTAGTTACATTTATTAATATTTTTTAGGATTCTATTCTTTTTATTTATTTCGATAAATCATATGACATACGTGAACAAACAATATGTTTTAATTTGGCAATAATCCGATAAAATAAATTTCTCATTCAGAACATTATATTAAACATTAATCTATTTTAAGATAATATTCTGGATCATTTAAAACAATTATTTATTATTCCTCAAAATGTAAATCAAACCTTTCAAAATCAATAATCAATATGCCAACGTTCTTTCATGCAAGATATATATAGGGATTCCTGTAAATTTTTTATGATCTTGTAATTAAAAAAATTTGGGGCATATATCTCACGGTTCTTCTGTTCATTCATTAAAGCCATTTCTCCTATACCGCTTGAGAAGGTCCAACTGCCAAATTCAGAAATGAAACAGGTTTGATTAACTCTCTTGATAGTTTGAGCTTTGACTCCCATGCTATTATCGTGAGAAATTAGAGATCCAAGATACTTGGACCTCATCACTTCTTAAAACGAGTGGTTATCACGAATCTTCCATACTAATATCGTGAGAAATAAGATATCCCATCCAAGATATATGGATCTCATCATTCCTTCAAACGAGTTGTTACCACTACTGAAATCAAGTGCATCTTGGTTTATTAAATTAAAAATCAGATGTTTCGTTTTGCTCTCTTTGAGTTTGACACCAAATGAAAGCTGACCACTTGGTTACGAATAATTTTAGATCAAAGAGATACTTTTCACTCCGCTGGTACATCATAATAATCCACAAATATCCAGCGATAATCTTGAATGTTTAACTTTTACCAAAATTTATTCCAATATGAGATTAAAAAGTATTGGGGACAGCTTATCTCTTTGTGGAACACCAAAAAGAATTGTAAAAGTTTTCGATAGATAGTTATCAATTGTGATTGCGTTATTGTCGCTTTATACAAGTGTACGTATTTGTTTTATATTCGTAAATATTTAAGCGCATGCCACATCGCCTTACAATTGATCGAGTCATATAGGCTTGCTTGAAATCTATAGCAATACCTATAGTGAACATTTACGATTATTGTGCCACTACGATACTATACTATACTACGATACTATAGTGAAGAAGATGATATTTGTGGTATGGCTGGTTTCCGTCAACGAATAATAGACAAATCGAATCCCTTGAAATTATCATAATTACATGATGCTTATGTTAATAAATATATACATAACTATGTTTGTATATTTATCTTACAGATTTCTCAAATATTTTTGAATTATTAAATTAGATTTTAAATATTTTCCTGCATAAATTAGAGAATCGGTTAAAAATAACCACACAGCTGCCACACTATGTTTTCTTGCCGACGGGTCCTATCAAACGAGATGTGGAAACGCCCAACCATCTTTCTCTAAAACACTTCAACAAGTAATCACAATACTGGAAGAAGAATTATGTTAGGAATTTATACGTTTTCCAGAGTTAAATGAAAATACACAAAGGATTAAATTAGGATTTTTCAGGAAAACAGGGATGCTCGGTATTATTGGATGTATCGATGGCACCCATTTGAAATTGCTTCATTACCTAAGCAAGAAAGACATCTTAACTTAAATAAATTGAAATAAATTAATTTAATTTTTGTATTTTCATTAAATCTTATTTAACAATTTTGATGCTATGATATTGAATTATCCGAAAACTAAAATTTGTTATTCGTTTTTTTATATCTTTCCAATCTGTATGAGGCTCCAGGCACTCCTAACTCTTTCGTGATTAGCTTATTTACGTCCTACTTTACGCTTTTACAGCCAAATCGAAGATGTACGGCTATAGCTCCGAATTGCGTAGAACCATCTGTACATTGCATAACTCCATGCCAACTTATACTGACATGGAAGATGGGTTGGTCCTTGAGTTCTTTGTAATACTTTTTCTCTGTTAAAACGTAAAATTATGTGTTACGTTTATCTTTTTAGTTTTATTCCTTTGCAATTTATACGGCAATCGCTTGATATTAAAAGGAAGGAAGTCTTGTTCTTCTCATTTATGATACTCATGAATTGTAAAACTGGTTGATATGTCATACGAAACAAGTCAAACATTGATATGGAGGGCTACCACAAACTTATTTCTGTACTAAAAGTTTTATTCATATGCAAAAAACAAAAGTTTATTAATGGAATATTGTAATGCAATCAATTTTTCTAGGTTGTTTACCTATTATTCTATTGTTTACCAAAGATTTGAACCAATCATCTTAACTGAAAGTACTTGCTATGTTTGATCATACACTCTAATCGATTATTCGATTTTTAAAATTTAAATTTGTAATAATAAATTATTATTATGTATTTAAAACTTTGATTGTTTAGTTTGACCATATATATACTGCAATATTCGGTTGGGCACTTCGGAGTTCGGAGATCGTCAACCCTTCCTCTCCAAACTCCAAAAAATATATTTCGGCAAAACTTCAGTTCAATCTCTATTTGTTTATTATGTTGTCGCTCATCATTTTAGTTTTAATTATTTAGGTTTGAACTTGATCCAATGTTTTAGTAAGAATATTTTTTTAAAAAACACAGGTGCAGTGTTCAGATCATTTTATAAAATTTTTGTTTTTCTTTCACTTTTTATATATCTTTTTCAGAATGTCGTGGAGTGTATGTTCAGGTTGATGGATGTGTCTGTACAGGATTGTTTGTGTGAATGATTTTCATTGTGGGGTGGGTCGTCATGTTGTGTATAAAGTACTGTCGGATCATTCCAAATAATTATGTATTCCCTCGCACTGGATGTTAATGGTTTGGGGAATGGAGAACTTCTGAGAGTTCAGCGTAGGATGAGATGACCCGTAGAAGAGACATAGTTAGAGTGCTCTGGTTTGTTTGCTGTTATGGCAGTTACTAAGATGGATGTGATAGAACATAGAGTTGTCTTAGCCAGGTTACAGCTTGCATATTTTAAAGGTAAACTAGCAGTCTGTATAGAGTTAGTGTATTGCTTTTTGTTAACGAGTCTGATTTGCTTGTTTTGATTGTTAGATAGTGACTTTCGGGCAATTACTGCGGCTGGTCATTTCTGTAATAACGCACCCTATATAATCCTTAGTTACTACCAAATTATATGGTTTGCCTAATTATATATAGTTAGAAAATGGCTCAGCTGGTGATTATTGCTCTATGTCCTTTCCGTGACTAACATTGCTTTTCCTTACAATCTTCTGGTTGAGTTCCAAATTATAATAAGTTTTCAGATATCCATTTGGTACTCTGTTGAACATATGTTTCAGGAATATGGTAACAAGCCTAGAATCCCCGCAATGTTTGGCTGGGAGTCTGGGACATCTCCTTTCATATCATATCATATCATATCAACAATATTTTTGTAAAATTGACAGATTTTTTTAAATTGATGGATATCGAAAATAAAAAACTATTAGGTTTTATTATTTTGTGGTTTGAGCTAAACAATTAATTATTTTATTAACTACAACTAGATACTAAAACGATGGATGTTTTACGTGTTATTGAGTCATTCTTACTGTCGGTTCTTTTTTGGCTGAGATGTAAAAGTATCTTCTGTTGGTATAACTTGTTAATTATTATTAAAAAAGTTTTTAAAATTTTTCAAAAATATTTCATTTATTTATTATATAAATCATTAAAAAAAATTTCATGTAATTTTGCAAAATAATAGTTTTTCATATTGATTTGTTTGTTTTTCATTATTTATATATTTTTTTTAATTTTAATTTAATTTTTATATAATAAAAGTAAATAAGTACAAAATAAAAAATATTATGTATAAAAAAGATGTATATGTAGAAATATAATATAAAAATGTTCGAGTATGTATTAAAATAATTCTATAAAATAGTGTTTTGTTTCGTTAAAAAAATAGTTTATAAAAATAGAAAAATTTAAAATAATAATACATTTTTTGTTGTTGTCTTTATTTATATAGATATGTATATTTATAAAGTAAAATTAAATAATTCTAATTTATTTTATATTTATACAAATATTTATATCTATGTATATTTGTTATGTGGCATGTCGCTGATCGCGATTATCATATTATTTAAAAATATTAACAATAGTATTTATTTAATAATAATTATAATCATAATAATTTTAAATCGAAAAATTATATAAAATAATAAAAAAATTTATTTAAAATAATAATTTAGTTTTATAGTAATAATAAAGGAACATAAAATCCAAAAATGTTTTTAATTTTTTTGTTTAAATTTCAAAGAATTAATTAATCAAAAATAATATATTTATACTAGGACAAGAAATAAAAAATTAAATTTATTTATATTTTTATACACGATTTAAATTAAATAAATTAAATATATTATATTTTTTTGTATTTATATTATTATTTATAATTTTTCTAATTTATTAATTTCAATCAAAATACAATGTATATATTTCTATAACATCTGTATCTATACAAATAAAAATAATATAATTAATTGGCAACATTTAAGAAAATATTTTTTGTTTTTTTTTTCATAAATTACTTAATTTTTTAAATTTATATAAAAATTAACAGTTATATATTAAATATATATTTTTATACTATATATTGAGTATTATTTAATAATTTCAATAATAATTTGTTTTTTATGTATTTGTACATATTTTTTTTAAATTTATTTATATATTTATGTATATTAAACTCCAACTACAAAATAAATAACTATTTTATTATATTATATTTTAATTGTATAAAACATATATTTTTATAAAAGTAAAAAAATTAATTTAAGTATATAAAATATTATTTTTAATAATTTCGTTTAAGTACGTGTAAGCTAATAGTATTTGTAAATTAAAAATAATTATAAACAAAATAAAAAAGTTGTGACCAGTTTTTAAATAATTTATGATTTACTGATGGATTTTTTATACTTCTTTGCCTTGTCTTTGTTATTATATTTGTAAGTCAATTTTTTTTGTAATTTAATTTCTGCTTCAATCTGGTTTGCGGTTGATGCATTACCACCTACCTTTTAACGTTCCTATATCTTTTACGAAGAAGCCAAATGACGAATGATGACGTACGGCTATTGGGCCGATTTACATATAGGATGAATGAGTTTTGTACTCCAACAGGGGGTCACACAGATATGTTGAAATGTAATTTTCAATTCGAATCCGGAAGTAAAGATTATTGGAGAAAATATTATCACTAAAGTTCGAGTGGAACAACGAACAAACTAATTAAATACTTTTGATTTTATTTTAAATGAAGTTACGCGAAAGGGATGCTGTGGAGATTTTGAATTAGAGATAACAACAATAGTTGGTTTTAACTGTATGTGAACCAGTGCTATTGTATTTTATTTCGAAAAAATAGGAAGTTATTTTCACGATTACCTATATTTCAAAACTAGATGAAAAGTTTTCTTACTGTGCTTGAAATTGTTGTATGTATTAAGAAAACTATGGTAGATTTAAATTACAGTTGGGTTAAAATCAGTTTATTTTTAAACCGAAAACTCAGTTATTGCACCTCAGTTTTTGTACCTACTTGTTTTAATCTGTTCAGTGGTTCTCCAACGATAATCGTATAAGTCTTGCTTCCGGAAAAATAATCTTATACTTCCACTTCGGCCAAATAATATAAAGAATATATAGACATATAAATAATTGACAAAATTTTACTAAGTAGAAGAGGATGCAGTTTCTGAGAAGCTAGGAATTTTCATCTTCTGATTAGAAAAATTATCAGAGATGAAATATGAACCAGAAGTGCAGCATCAAGTGAACCAAACCATCTTTCAGCCGCTATTGATACAGATTGGTATGCAGCTATGCAATGCAGATGGACCAACATTCTGAGAGCCCGAGAGATGAGCTTAAAAGAAATCAAGAAAATTATATTAAAGCAATTTCGAAATCGTTAAAATTAATATTCGCAGAGAGATCGTCTTGAAGGCCTAAAGGTATAAACAGAACCAGAGCAATAACGGCGAGAGATGTCGCCTGTCAAATAAAGACATAGAAACATGCAATACAAACAAAACTATCGCCGCTACGACGACGATTTTATCGTCGAAATTAATTTTGAATTTTTCTTATTATATATGTTATTGAAATTTGCCATTTGGCAATAAAATATAGGTTGCATTTCATTATCAGTTTTAATGGTTACTACGCAGAACTTTAATAAACATTTAACTAATTCAATTGATCTTTAAATGGCTTATGATGAAACGATGAAGGAACTCAAAGGCGATATAAATATTTTCTAGATGTATTTTGCCAAATTAAGTCAAAATAGCTAGCATAACAAAAATTAAATGTTCTACTTATCTAAAAATTCGTCCTAAAATATTGGAATATCAAAATTTGATGAAGCTTTCTAAATAAATTTTGTACGCCTTGAATAAGACCTTAAAAACTTTAACGACATCACGAGATTTATAGAAATGCAATTTTTTTATTTTTAGTTAGCCAAGAATTACTATGAAAGTCAATAATTGAAAGCTTTGTATAACAGCTAATTTTATAAACGTGTAAGGGCTCATCTTAATGAAATTCAAAATATTTCAGGAATTAAGGGTATTTTGGATACAATTTTTGCGATTTTGTCCTCGAACAGGAACCATAGTTACTAACGTCTAGAAGTCTGACTAGCAAACCACCGTCAAAAGAACAACAAATCATGTGTATACAATTTTTCAGGTTTCAAATATTTATTCGAAATTTTGGTGCCCATAAAAATCAATGCTAGTTGTGAAATGATCTATAACAATCTTACAAAAAAGGAAATTGATCGCCAATTTGGAGTTTGAAGTGTAGAATTTATTATACTAACCACAACCAAATCGTAAATGTCATAGTATTACGTATTTTAAATAAATAAATTCATTCCAACTATCTGATCTAAAGTGATCGCAGTGATCTCATTTTTGTTATTGTAATTCAATTAATTTTTTATCACGTACCATCCACTATTATTATTATTATTTGTAGTGTGTGTATAATAATAAGTTGTGCTTATGTGTTTATGTTCAAAACAATATATAATTATTTATTATTAAATATAAAGCAATAAAATATATAATCGGTGACACTTTTTAATTAAATACCTGGATTATGTTATTATGTATTATAAAATCGATATCGATCGATCGGTATATAATTATTATTATATATAACAAGAGCACAAACATATATGCATGTACACAGCTTATAAGAATACGGAAATGTAATTATGAGTACGCGACTTGTATTTGGTCCTACAACGCGGGTTGTTCCATTAGTTCAATAACAAAAAATATAGAGTTGGTAAGAATTGTTGCTATAATTTTGCTTTAAACTAAGCAAATCATAATAGGCAAATCAACCAGCGAGGAAACTTTTATTTTATATAAGTAGTTGAGTTTTTTTTTCTAAATGACTGAACCAAACGAAAACTCACAAGTCTCAATTCTGAATATTAATTTTAATCTAATCAGACTTAAAATTATTTAAATCATTGCTAGATGTAATATAAAAATTATTTTCTCATTACTAGAACCGGAGGTTCGATTAGTTTGATATTCAGAATTTACTTCTGAACTGTTTGTTCACTTTTTTAGTTATAGCAAATTTAGGGTTTGTATATGAAAGTTTTTAGTGTGCTTCAAAATATTATTTGCTGATAATTTGGGATAATTTTTTTTTATTTTTTTTGACGGCTTTAACAGGCTATTATTGGTCCGTAACGTGTCAACAATCTAACTCCATCGGTTTCGATCACGAACCAACTCTTCATATTATTGCAAGCAACCAGAAAATGCCAGATCGCTCTCTATGCTGTGGAGCCATCGTCGTCGAAAGCGACCACTTCGCCTACTGAAAGGCGGGTCTCCCTTCAAAGATCGCTGTATCATTCGGTTCGGATCAGCACGCAGAACGTGACCGAGCCAGCGTACTCGCTGTCCTTTGATTTCATGCACGATATCAGGAATTTGCATTAAATACCTGATCTCGTGGTTGAAACAAACTCGGTATGTGCCATCAACGTCGCGTGTTGGGCCATATATCACACGCATGATTCTTCTCTCGAATGTTAGAAGCCATCTTTCGTACTCATCCGTCAGGGTTCAACTCTCACATCCATACATGACAACGGGTCTGATCAACACTCCGTACAGTTTCAGCTTATCCGCATTTGCAAGATATTTTGATTTCAGCAGTGGACGTAGAGAATATAAAGCCCGATTGCCAGCGGCATGCCGAACTTTGATATCCTGTCCCAAACTATTATCGTGAGTAATGAGAGATCCAAAATACTTGAATCTCATCACTCCTTCAAACGTGTGATTACCTGAAATCACTTGCGTCTTGATCTCGAAAACCAGAGATCATATATTTTGTTTTAGACTTATTGATTTTGAGATCAACGGACGCGGAAAACTGTTTCAGTGGATCAAGTATATTTTTCACTCCGTCGCCATTTAATCCAATCACACATATACCATCTGCATAAGCAAAAAGTTGATTGGATTGTCGGATTAAGATATTGTCCTGAGGTGTTTTACTTTTACGAAGGATGTATTCCCACATGAGGTTAAAAAGGGATAATACTTTAGAGAAATAGAATTTTGGGTAGTTGGAATATGAATTAGAGCATTTTGATATAAATATTACCTTGGAAGGCATCAATAACTCTTGGTACTATCATAATCCAAAAACACCACTGTAAAGATAGCGTGTTGCAAATAAATATGCAGAGTGGTTAAGTCTGTTTGTTTTCGTTACAAAACCAAACATAGTGAACAATCACTACATATTATATGTATATGGCCAACTGTTCAGGTAGTAAAACAGGTAACATTTATGAGTTTGGTTAAACGAAGAAGTGGATTTTAAGTCTCTGACACAATTCTGCATGAAATTAAAGTAAATTGTTTTATAGGGTTTAAATTGATGTTGTTTCGGGTTTTGGTACTATAGATCATTAATTAAATTACTATAAATATTCATCATGGGTTGAAATCTAAGCTATTTAAATATTCAAGTGTAAAAAATGTCTAGCAATACAAATTGAGATGGTATCCGAATTGTTCTATTAACAGTCCTAAAATGAAATCATCAGCAAACATGAAATAATGGGTGTTGATTAACGTGAGTATAAATTCCATTTAACAGCAACAGCGATTATCATACGACAACTGTGGTTACCTATTAATGTTTGTATCTTAATGTCGAAAATCAATGAGCTTTTAAAAGATAATGAAATTTGTGAGTTATGTGAACCTGTCTTAATAATTTCTAAACTGCCAAAAAAAAAAATTTAAAAACTGTTGAAACAAAACTGGTCGTGCAACGGAAACTACTTTTCAAATAATTAGATGGTTGGCTTAAAAAGACTCTATAAGATTGAAAAGAACCAAAATCAGAAATAGGATTCTAGTTTCCGTTTCACAGCTTAACAGATTAATTAAAGCAACTATGAAATACTACGTAATGGCTTAGTTTTTCGACATTGAACAACTCAATGCTTTGCCTTTGTTTTTGAAGACATGACGCGATTAGGCATTGTTTTACTTTTGAAAAACAATTAAACTAGTTTTGGAAAAGTTTAGAAAAGTAACTTGACATTCTGTCGACTATATGTTTAAGTGACTCGAACGCCACATGTTTTCTAATGATAGTGTTTACTAGTTTTTCAAACGGTATATCAGAGAGAACAGCTTAAGAATTCCAACTACATATATTGGTTTTGTACGAATTTCAATTTATCATTAAAATAATTTGTCCAAAATTCAATAATTTTTTAAGTATGTAGATACAGTTTTTGTAGGAATGGAAGTTTAGCAAAACCATTATACTGTTTTTGCGGTGAATGATTCTTCAACCATTTATGGGAAATCAGAAAACATAGATTATTGCCAGTTGTTCATGAGTTGGCTTTTAAATTTATTTCGTGCTTCAGGCACTCTTTATTTGCAAGGGAAATTATTTTAATCAAAATATTTGATTTATAAATTAAAGATGTTTATAACATGCTAAACAATATGGGCCTCAGTTGTTTACAGGAAGATCATATCACAGTATAATTCGAATACAATAGAATGATAAATGTAAATTAGTTGTGCTCTAGATGTTACACTATAGTGATAGATTCAAAATAAGAGGATAATTTTGAGTTTCTGTCGCTTTAAGAGGTCGCTCTACGGTATAAGGAGCGATATCGCATATTCTAATTGTTTATAACAATATGACAGTTGACTTGTGATCGAAACCGATGGAGACAGATGATTGTTGATACGATACGGGTCAACATGGCCTATAAAACCCGTAACAATTGATCTAGTATAATCAAACTGTTTAGACATAGACCATCATATGGCATTATAACGTGATAGAATATCATCTGGTAGTGAGTTGGCTAATCTAACTTTATATTATCTTGTGTTTATTTATAGTGAAATCTCTAGTTTTGATGAGCCGGCTCAAAACTTTCCAAACAGTCCTCGTATTTTATATGTATTCATATTATTCTATAAAATAATTTTTTCTTCATAATCATAGGTTTACTGTGATATACCGTGATTAATGTGCCCAGTTTGATGTTTGTCTTCGCTGAAAATAAAAAATTACAAAAAATAATTATGTACATTAGTGTTTTACACCAATGCACTTGTACAAATTATAAACTAAATCTAAGGCAAGTGGAAAGGTGTATTTATATAGTAAATAAGATAAATTATAATATATATTTTTCTAAAGGTAACTTTTTTTTCATTAATTTTATCACCTTTCAAGAAATTTCTAAATAAATCGGTAAAGCTTAGAAGAACTTTACATTATATTATTTCAATGTTTTAAATTAAAAAATAATTTATAATTTAAAAGGAAAAAAATTAAGAAGACATAATAAATGGCAAGAACGGACGGATAATTTATAATTTAATACATAATATCATTATAATTTATATAATTTAATTTTTTTTTGTTTAATATATAATTTTATAAATTATTTTATTTTGTAATAATTTTTTATTAACTATTAATTAATATTTTTTTTTGTTTCTTGTGTGATCACAGCACTTTTAAATAATAAAACATCGTGTTTGTTACCTTAGCTAAGTACATATAATATATAAAAAGATAAAAAAATATATAAGATAATTGTAACAATTTTATGTATATTATAGAAAATATATTAATAGTAACAATAATAATAATAATAAATCGAGCTTCTCATTTAGGAACAACAATAACTAAAATTTTAATTAGATCATTATTTATTTTTAATTTTTTTTTCTTCGAGATTTTATGGTAAAAACGACATATTTTTTCTTTTTAAATTATATTTTAAGAAGAATTATATTATTATTATATGAATTATATTAAATTAAGGAAGTCTAAAAATGCTAATAAAAAATATTACTAAGAAAAGAAATTGTTATTATTATTTCTTTTTGTGTTTTATTGTTATACATTGTTTAGTGGTCATTTTATATAAAAATAATTTTTTTTTTAATATCACAAAATAATTTTTTAATTTTTTTTTAAATATCATTTTCGAGAGAGAGAGAGACATTGTTTAAATAATAAATAATAATTATTTAATTGTTTGAAATTGTTGTTTAAATATTTTATTGTATGTACATACTATAATTTCGTTTTATTGACTTGATTTGGTGAGAAAATATTTTTTTTTTCAGTTGTTTCGGTTGTGTGCGTGTATGTATGTTACTGGAATGCTTGCACTAAATTTGATGTGTGAACTAAACGTTATTATTACTAATGTTAAGTTGACGATTGAGTTTAAGAAGTAGGAAATATATAATCACAATCGGATGTTATGCGTATTATATATGAAGAATTTAAATGGGAAATGTTAAGTGGCCAATAAGCAACTTAATGTTACTGATTACAAATATAAGGTTGGGTTAGATATAACAAAGCAGTGAGCAATAAACGTGTAGCAAACAATTTTTATGTAGGAATGTCGAAAATATATAAAAGCTTCATCAGAGATAAAACATTGATTTGTGAACCATAAATTTTTGCTAACTGATTATGAATAGACACTACCCTTTGAGCGAAGGTGAATACAATTGTAATTGGCGAAACTTTGAAATGCATTAACATAGTCCTTGTGTAAATTAGAGAGTTGATACCAAACGATGGTTTTATTGGTTAATCAACTATTTATAAATATTTAAATTAATGAAACGGACAAATAGCAAAAGAATGTTTTAAAAATAATGACAACGGTGGAATTTTTGATGGCACTTATATCGATTTCATTTCAATCACGCGATCACGCATTTAATTCGAATTCCTGATTTCGTGCATGAATTTAAAGAACAGCGAGTACGCTGGATCGGTCATGTTTTACTGGCTGATCTGAGCCGAATGATACAGCGATCTTCAAAGGAAGAGCCGCCTTTCAGTTGACGAAGAGGTCGCTGTATGCGACGATGGCTCCATGGCGTAGATGGTGATCTGGCATATTCTAATTGTTTACAACAATATAAAGAGCTGACTCGTGATCGAAACCGATGGAGTCAGATTTTTGACACGGCACGGACCAACAATGGACCGAAAAAGATTCATTTTGGGAATATAAATAACTTAAGGAACAACTCAATTTGATTTATCTAGGAAAACTCTGGAACTTCTAATACCAATTATGATTCTGGTTGATATGTGGGTTTCGAAATTGATGAAACATCTATTTGATATCACATTTAAACACTGATTTTGTGTAAAATCTTCGTTTGTAGTTATCCCATTAATTAAGCGAATGATATTTAATGAGTGCAATTGCAATATACTCGTTAAATCTTGTTTGTGAGATAAGGATAATTGGTTAGTTAATGGAGAAAAAATATCGATGCTGTACTGGATGTAGTAGTACATGAAATGAAGTAAGTGTTTATTTTACCGATACTCAAAAGTAAAGGTCATGGTCATATTATTGGTCCCAATCACTAGTCGCATTTGAATATTATTGCTTATTAAAGTCTAATGCTATGCCGGTAGAATGATTGAGAGCTTTTTGCGAACAACTAAATTATAATTATTTAATATTAGTTATGTTGTATAATTAATCTAACAACCCTACTGGAAAGAAGGACATAAACTACTGTTTTTTTTATAGAATTGCTTATAGAATTGTTTTCAACTGATCGAACAACATTTGGAATTGGATCTCGATTAGGGAAAATTCAAAAACTACAAAAACAATGAAGCTATACTAGTGCTGAAAGTGTCAGAGCTAACGAAGATTTGGGTCAAAACTGATATCGTAAGAAATCAAGAAAAAATCTTAAAATTGATCAACGGTACAAGGTGAGAGATTAGATAATTTAAAACTCGAAAAATAGATTATGGATATAAACGCTAACGGTACTGCTCAAATGATAAGACGTGTCAGCGCAATAGAATTGAAGCTTTGGGCATTCGATAGAACATGAAATTTTTAAACAATAATTTGAAGTGGGAGCTATAAAATACTTATGATTATTGTAACGAAAACATATATGTAGATGATCCTACAAATGAGAACCATATCGAATATAATTTTAAGATTGTGGGAAAAAGTTGAAGAAGAGTGATAAATAATGTATACGTTGACCATACAACAAAGCTCTTGAGTATATCGGGTGGATTTAAATAGATGCATTTACAGATTCAGTATCAGTGAGTTAAATTAATCAGCACTCTAGGATAGTTATAGAATCGGAGGTGGATGAGAGCATCATCACAAATATTTCAAATTTTAAAACATTCGAAGCATTAGGCAGATGAAGGAAATTAATCGAATATCCATAGTATGATAATTTAAGATACAGGACCACACTCAAAGAAATAATGAGATACAACTGGATTGAAAATAAAACCGCTGAAATTGCATAAATAGAATGAAAGGAAAAAGTGATTATATATATGTACATGCATTAGATGTTGGGCGAGGAACATTGTAGTGTGAAGCTGTAATTGCATTTTATTATTGGAGAATTAATCGTTGGGAGAAATCATAAGCGTTGATGTAAGACAGAAACAGACAGAGGAAATAATGTATTAATAAACATTTGTAATAGTAGATAACCAATCAATATTGTCCCATCGAAAATCGTTACTTATGGAAGACGATATGAAAGAGTTTTCAGGTTAAAATTACCGATTATGTTGCTAAAGGAAAGTGCCATGGGAGAACAAGAGAAATTAAGACAACGTAAGATCGGAGCACGACTAGAAAGAAACTTCAAGCTAATTAATATTGCAAAATTTAACAAAACTATCAAATATCAAAATGAATATATGTATGTACTACACATTAGTTAATTATAATTGGAAAAATGTATTTATAAACTCCAGAATATAGTTCAAAAGCTCTGCATGATATCATTCAAATATTGGCAACTAACGCATAATGAGACACTTATTGATATACCAATTATTAATGTTTTTTGTGAACTGTGTAGCCAATTAAGATTTAGTGAAAGCTTTAAATATGTAGAGCTTCTACGACCTAATATGGCTTAATGTACGAAGCATACACACACACACACCGATTGGCAGTGTTCGCGCTTAAAAAATAGTCTCTAGTGTAGACTGACTTAACATCCATAATTAGTGATACATATACATAAAATAGCAATAAATATTAATAGAACCTAGCTAAAGAAATATGAAACAAATCTAAATCACTCCAGTAATTGACATTCAATTACAATAATGATATTTCTAGTTCGTCTATAATACAAAAAAAAAAAAAATAAATAAATCTACTTATAATTAATGGTATATATTGTACTTGGGCAATAAATTATAATTTACATATGTATGTAAAAAATTTGCCCGCGATTTTTTACGTGTTTTTTGTTTGCATGTAAATCTAATTCAAATTTAATTAAAATTTTATTTTATGTACATGAGTGTAATTTCGTTTTTATTGTAACTTACCATTTGTACATGATGATTAATTTACAAAAAAAGAAATAAAAATATTATTTAGCTTGACGAGCCTCGAGGTACGACTTGCTGCTGTTTTACATCTTAATGCATAGATAAATTTATGATTATTACTTATTTTTATAATTAATAATAATATGCTTTTCAATTAAATTCAATTAATATTTCTTTTTTTTTACTATTAATTTACTATTTACATAAATTGTATGCACTTCGAAATCCAACATATGGAAATCATTATAAACTTTTCTCTCGCTCGTAATGAAGACGATTTGAACATATGTATGTATAGGCCTAAAAATTATGACCACTAATTATTGTATAGTGTTTTACTATAGAGAAGAAAATTATTTATATTAATTACGGTAGAAAACAAATTATAAATAATAATAGTGTTCGTAAACAAAAATCATTATCTTGTAATAACGACGGGACCGGCTTGGCCGCCATTCGTTGTTGTATTTAAATTATTATTTGTATTATTATTATTGTTGTTGTTTGTATTATTGTTGTTATTATTGTTGTGATGTTTGCCACCTTTAACAACGCCCGATGGATTTTTTTGGGCCAGATGCGTTTGATAGTGCTTAGCAAGATGTGCTTTTTGGCGAAAACTTTTACCGCATAGTGAACAAGCAAATGGTTTTTCACCAGTATGCGTTCGAATATGCACGTTCACCGAATATTTATCTTTGAAACCTTTCGAACATATCGAACAGTAGTGTAACGCTCGCTCTTTCCTTTGCCCATTGCACTGTGATGGACTATTGTTATTATTATTTGTTGTATTATTATTATTGTTATTATTAGTATTATTGTTATTATTTAATATATTATTATTGTTATTGTTATTACTACTACTATTACTATTAGCACGTTTATACTTTTTTGTTGTTTTTGTGGCAGCAATCGATGGTGTTGATGATGGTGTTGGTATGGTTGATATCGTTGTTGTAGTAACAATTGGTTGTATTGTTGTTATAATTTCATTTGGTTTTATCGACACGGTCACTGATGGATATGATTCACCGGTTACACAAAATTGTTGTACTTCGGTCGCAATCCGCTTGATTTTCTCAAAATCATCTGTAAACGCTGTATCTAGGGTAAGGAACATATCATCGACACCATTATTTATATTTACATTACCAGTTGCTATATGGGACGGTGTTGTAGCAGTTGATGGATTTGGTGAGCATGACGTATGTGTATGATCATCGAATAGCGGGGTTGCCAACGTTGAATCAGCAAACGCAAGGTTTTCCTATTGAAATGGACAGAAATTTAATTTATAATATATCTGTTAATTTGTAAAATAAATTTATTTAATTACTTGATCGGTTGAAAATAAAGCACGCCGAAGCTCCTCGTCACTTTTAACATCACGACTATGAGGTGGTAGTACTGCTATTCCATTTTGCAGTTGCAGCTGTAGTTGTCCCTTTGCGTATCCTTTTCCCTGTAAGGCACTCCGTAGCAGGGATTCAGGTGAGTCCTGTTTTAAATAAATTATTATAAGAATATATCTGATCTAGTTTGACAGCCATAGATAAATGAAATTGTAGGAAAGCGTTTAACATAACAGAAATGTAATGTGCGATCCAAGAAATAAACCTGGATTCCAGAAAAAACATTTAACATACAGCAAAGTATAGTGGTGAATATTTTAACTAAGGAGTATAAGTTTTATAATAAAGTGGGTGATATAATAATTGTCTAATCTTGAAAAGCTACAAAGGTGGACTCTTTAAAAATTAAACGCTCTGAATTAATGCAGTCAACTGTAGTTAAAGATATTTAGCTATAGAACTTGTGCCTATATTAATATTTTGAATGCTATAGTTAACTATGATTTTAATGTATGGTGGATTTTGGTTACTTTTCTGATAAACACAGAAATTTTGATCTGAATGAGTGTCTTGTCAATAGCACAGCACGTCTACCTAGCACGATCTTTATCCCAAATTCGTTCTGAAGCTTTACTAGAAAGAACTGCTTTTATTTATATTGCGAACGTGAACTGAGTTTTCGTTTAATTATATGATTTACCTATTTCAAAACTCAACAAAAAGATATCACTGACTCACTATTCACTTTTCGTCAAACCAACTATTTTAGAGTTCAATGTTTATTATACACCGAAAATCATCGCCAAAGTTGTCAATACTACCATCTATCCCGATACTAAGTAAACACGCCGTCTGTGACAAGTTCAAGATACTGCACTGGGTTCAATGTTACTAGTAACACTCGCCTAAATTTTACATATGTAACTTCTTTTTGGGGACGCAGTATAAAATAATGGCTTGCATTATAATGGAAGTATAGTGAGCTTTTAAAATTTAATCGATGATCGAAAAGGAATTGAAAGGTTAACTAAAATTCGAAGCAATACTAATGGTTATAACTTAAGCTTATATTACAAAATCACTCGTTTTGGGTGTTAAATTTTTCACTTGTAATTTTATAAAATATTGATAATTTTTTTTTAAAAATATTTATCTTACCTGCTCTGTATTATTATGGTCCGGTATATGCCAGTCATTATTATTATTGTTATTATTATTACTCGAATAACTACTTAAACTCGTATTACTTATATTATTGGTAACAATAGTTTGATTTGTAGTCATAATATCCTCTTTGTGCTCCGTCGAAAATCCACTATCATCGTATGGAAATTCTGTTTTTATGTAACACGGAAAATTTCCCAGCAGGGTATCTAAATCCAGCGATGGTGCATTAGCATTTTCATTCGGTTCACGTTTCAACCATTGTTCCGAGCCGTTTAATACTGTCAGTGTATAAATCTGTATATGGATAATGAATATAGTTAGTACACGAGATGACGACTTCGCGAAAAAAATTACCTGTCCATCAGTGTTAGCCGGTTGATTTGGATTTACACCCCCGCTCAAATTATTCGATTGTTGGTTCCAACAGTAACGGTTTAAATCCTCAAATATAGCCGATTCGAGACGATTTGAATCTTTTTCAGCTCCCCAAAACTGCTTAGGTTGTACATGTAATTAAACAAAAATAATAATCATAGTTATATTTGACCATAGAGTAACTATATAGCTTTTTATAGCAAGTACAAATTTTTTATAACAACATTATAAATTAAGCAAATTGTGGTGGTGTGGTGTAATTTAAACGTATATAAATTATAAAAATAATATATATAATTTTTTAATTTAAATTACATGTATGTATGTACTGTTGTATATAAAATATTTAAGAAAATATATTGATCTATTAAAGTGATAGCATAAAATACTTGTCGTTAACGATTTTATTACATATATGTATATACGGCAAGATATCTAACATAGTTTTACCACATATACATATACAATTTTGATTTGTGGTTTTGATAATTTTCTATTTATTACAACAACGATATTATTTCTTAATTACTGGCTTGGCTTTTTAGCTTAGAGATTTATCATTAAGTACCTTTTGTGTGTTTTCATTTTCCTACATCAACTAACTATAAACTATACTCGGCTATAATCATTTTGATTCATCACCGCGCTCATATCTATGTTATATGCATATATAATTGGGTTATATAATTTGATTAGTTGGTTATATAAAAAAAATAATCTTTAAGTATTTAATGATGGATAAATTATTTTTAACGTTTATTGTACTTTTATATATATATATATATATATATATATATATATATATATATATATATATATATATATATATATATATATATATATATATATATATATATAAATATATATATATATATATATATATATATATATATATATATATATATATATATATATATACATATGTGTGTGTGTATGTCTACATATGTGTGCATACTGTAGATGCGATTGTAATATCGTCGTTTTACATACGAGTATAAAGAGGCAAAAGCTTTTGCGTTTTATTGTGAAACGTATATTTTTTTGCTTAATAATGCGCGGTATGGAAAATTTAATTGTTGATTCCATAAATAATCATAAAAATTATTCAATTAAATAGTAAACTATAAAATAAAACTGATGGTGGTAGACAGTTTATAGTTTCATGGTTTAATTGATGAATTTATACTAGCGTATATTTAAATTACCGAGGATCGTGTTTTACGGTATAACTTTTTAAATCTCTTCGTTATGTGAATATTATGGTGTGCCATTGTTAATTTTCACACACATATGGTGAAATTAGCATATATCGTGTTCATACATTTAGATTTCTTATCTAACTGATTGTTTGATAATTTTCTAATCTCTGTATATTATTTCAATAAAATTGACTAACTGTCTGAAATAAGTAGAACTCATCATTGTGTTCATATTCGTTTTGGGCAAAGAGAGGATATTATTAAGAAATTAAAAGACGATTAGCTCAGTACTAAAACACTCGAGTCAGTACAGTATAAACAATCCAACTGCACTCGTGTTCATACAAAAACAAATAAGCAAACAATTACGTAGATGTTAACAAATTATTATTTTTGGGCCCAGGTAATGCGCCTTATTGTCGATTTTGAATAAGTTCAGAAATTAGGTGTTATTACTAAACATAACATGATCTTTACTTGACTATTGATTGAAATCAAAAAAAACTTTTGACTGATGGTCAAATGTGTTTCTATATACGAACAGAGAGATTCTGATTGTTTCGGTTAGTTATATGTACAACCATAATCGAAAGATAGTTAGGATGAATTATCAAGTCATCATAAAAATAATCTATAACTTGAAGGCCGTTAACGGGAATAACCGCGTCTCAACTGAGACCTTAAGAACCATTAAATGTATTGCTGTACATTGTAGGTCGTCAACCCAAGGAATGCTTTAACGACATAATGGATCTTTTATGTTATCCGGTGCAAATTAATTCTTAGTCAACGGTGACATCGAACTCGAAACCACGCTGTGATGAGAATCACTCTTAACAATATAGCTACAACCGGATACACTTGCCATCATACAATAAACAAATCAAAGGCCAACATCATACAATTGAGAATGGCAGTCGATAAGTCATTTAAATTCTGTAATAATAGAAAACTTAATTAAGTAAAGCTTGCAGGGCCGAACTGCAGGATTTGACATCTCATCATCAGCTTTCATAATTTTTTTTGGATCATATCAATCGATAGAATGTCCTATAATTTAATCCAACGATATCAGAGTTTTACAAATTAGCACGGTTAACACGTACATGGTATTAATGATACACAATTTAATCATAACTCATAGCATCAGAGTGACGAGAGACATCTTTCGATATCTGTATAATGTGTTTTTCAAGTTTTCCCTTTTACCGTCCTACCATCGAGCAATACATTCCGCATTCCTTCGTGAATCGTGGCCTTACATTAAACCATTCTCTGTCAAATTAGATCATAACTGTCATCAATACTAAGCTGTGAAATGTGGGTTCAAACCAATAGTTTACAAAACAAATTTTTGTGGAAGATTTACCAAATTTAGATTTACCAGATTATCTGTTTAAATATTTTAAAAAGGTTTAAGCCTGGAAAATATGTAAAGAGGAGATACTGAATAGCATTTGTTTTGAGGGAGAGCGAAAAATTGATTATTTTATGGCTTAAGTATATCAAAGATGTATATATACATAAATTATATGTATGTATAATTCATCATTTTTCTCTAGATATATATAGTGAACAGTGGTATAATATTATAACCAATTTTTAGATTAGGAATGTTATAGTTTAGAGCTATAGAAAGTGGTAAGTAACATTAATTGTTGACAGTAATAAAATTAAAAGTAGTTCACCAAACTTCAGAACGTTGTTAATACGATTCATAGTAGAATTGAAAAAGGTACAAATATTACTACTGTCAAACAGGAATTACCAAATGATTAGGTTAGGAATGTACCAATTGACAACCAGGCCGACTGTTGCGTCTTTGATCGATTTGGAGTCGACTATTCGACTGCTGTCCACTCAACTGACTGTCTTTGCATTCTGGTGTGCAATTAAGAAGTCTTATCAATTGTCAAATATCTAGAATTACATATAATTTCGGGTTAACAGCGCCAAACACTACTCGGACGCATCGATTCGTTGTTGTTTTTGGTTGACTGTGAGCTCACCAACTTTCCACATAGCTTTCGCACACCCAAGTGTCCGTCTAAAATGGTAAAAAGACTACCATCTGATATGTTTACAATGTCAGCTAGCTCGTGCACCTTCAATTTGCGATCGTTCATAACCAATTTGTGGATTTTTTTATGCTTTCTGAAATAAAAGCTTGATTGTCAAGCTTGATGCGTCAACTGCGCTCTGCATCATTTGTGCTAGTACGACTACATTTAAAATCAGCAATCCACTTCTCTACCAATTGTCTCGATGGAGCAAGTTCGAAAAATGTTTATCAAGCCATTGTTTGGTTTCCACTCTATTTTTTTCTTAAAAAAGTAATGCTTTATTAAAACTTGAAATTCACTTTTTTCCATTTTTTTTTCAAAAACAAAAGTTGCTTCACACAAAATGTTATAACTCACGAATCAATAGTCAGATTGTTGTCAAATTTATACACGTATCGTTTGAAGGTTAGAACTAAATAAAAATCATATGAAAAAATTCTGGTAATGTCATCTATGTATCATCCTACGGACTTAGGAATTACCCTGTTGTGAACGTTTGGGAAACAAAATAAGGTAATAGATTATGAATAAAGCTTTGGCGAGAGAGCAGCGGTTGTAGTTTTATCGATGAGATGAGTTGGTCCAAATGATGATTATATGATAGTAATGATGAATTGATATGATGATCAATGAATGTGGTATTGAACGAAATGAACTATTGATCTTAATGAAAAGCAGAATCCAAACTTTAACTGAACACAGTATTTAATAATTGATATAACGATACTCTCTTACTTCGATTATACAATAATTTTTAATCTTGTGAGTTTGCCAGATTACAATTGAATGATTAGCAAAATTCAAAATTTAAGTAAATGGTCAACTTTATAGTACATAAATCAATTAGGTAAGCTTTTATAGTTAAACGCAGTTAAGCCTTTAAGACATTCAAATTTCCCGGTGTTATAGTAAACTTATTAATCTTGCAATAATTAACCGGTTGTAAATCTTTTACACGTGAAATCTATTCCAATTTGATTTATGTTTTGGTGACCGTATGATTGACAGTATTTGTTTATATACGATCAGCGTCAAAGTGAATGTGTAAGTATAATACAATTAATACAAGGTAAGTATAATACAATTAGAATTAATTAAGTAAACCTTAATGCTAATAATCATAATTTGAATTGGTTCACAGATATCAATAATCTGCATGTATAGTTGATTAGAGGTAAGTAATTTTAAATTTATTTAGTTATTAACTTTAAGTTTGATTTCAGAGACAATTAGTGAGATGCTAATGGAGTTCATATTTAAATGTAATAACTTATTTTTAGTTTTTAATATATTGTGAAATAAGTTGATTGTAAATAAATAAATATGTGTTTAATTTTCATGTGTGGTTCTTCCCAACACATTAAGGTATTGGCATAGGATAGAAGTAAATATGTTTCAATTAAAAAAAAGATTCATATTTTATCCTTTAATATAAAATTAACACCATAGGTTTGTGCTCAAAATTTAAATTATCCAAAAAGATAAATTAATATTTTGTTCGCAAAATTCGGTGTTACAGTTAAAATTTTCGCAAAATATTGAAATATATTCTGAGATTTTTTTAACAGGCACTTCCCAAATTTTGAAACTTAAATGGATTATGGAAATTATGGTAAGTATTCAAAGTTTTCGCTTGAGTTTTTTAAAACAAATTTATTAGTTATTGTTAAGTGAAAGTAAATATATCAATAAAATTTTTAATTAATAAATAAAATATATATGACAATTTAATGTTAAATAAGTGACGACAAGACAAGAGACACTTTCAATTTATTGTCTCATATTCAAAATTTTTAATTGATGTAACATACCATATGTCCAACAGGAAGGTATAAGAATATATATAAATTAAATTTAAATTTATTAAATAAAATATATTTTTGGACTTAAATAAGTGTGAAATATATCTGTTCATCAATTTAATGTGAAATATTACTAATTTTATTTATTTTTAGAATTTGACTCAGATATTTAATTATGCTATCAAAAGACCTACGAGTAGAAACCTGATTCATCTAATTTTAGTATGGCGTCAACCAGTCCAAAAAGAAGAACCACATGCATCAAAATTATTTTTTTATTTTTAACATAAAACTATATGTATTTTATAATTTGAAATTAAATATGTCAAAAAATCATATCGAGTTAATTTAATTAAACTGAAAAATCAATTCTGTTCACTTCTTTGGTATCATTTTTTAAACTCCGAATGGTCTAAATAAAAACTTTTTTTTAGGTGTGCACATCAGTTAAATAATATTGTTTAATCCTATTTAAAGTTCTGTTGTATAAACATCTATTTTAAAAAAGTAATATTTGACACCGATTCGGAGTCAGTGCAACACAAACAGTTGGGGGTGTAATTGCACGATGTAATTTACACTGTTTTTAACATGTAAAAATCGTGTAATTTACATAAGGTTATTTTTACATTCTATATGTAAAAAATGTAAAATATGATTTTATGTAAAAACAATGATGCGTCATCTATTATCAAATATAATTGTAATCAAAGCACCATCTTATAAAAAATCTTATTACTATTTTACAAATATAATTTGTGAAATAATTAACTGTGCACAATTATTTTCGACTATATACTAAATGTCACAATAATTTTAGTTTTAGATTAAAATTATTAACAGGTTAGATTTTTGACATTTTAAAACAGATGGCATTGCGAATGGTATTGTCTTCGTTTTTTACATGTAATTTACGTTTTATGTAATTAACGCTGTTATTTTTACACAATTTACATAAAAAAGTAAAAGACGTTTTTTACATGTAAAATGCCAACTGTGGCAACACCGTTTTTTTTCTGTGTACCACGATTCGAGAGGTAACAAATATAATGCAGTATAAAACAGTGCAGTATAATGCAGTATAAAATAGCCTTATTATACCCACGAATATATATACATATATATATATATATATATATATATATATATATATATATATATATATATATATATATATATATATATATATATATATATATATATATATCTACACATGAAAATTAAGATTATTTATAGTTTCAGACCTATAACAGAAAAAAACCATTCAGGTGTTATATCCAGCGCTTTGGGCAATTTTCAATTTCTTGTGTGAGCACAGCATGTATTTACGTACAGCCGTCATATGCATATTCAATAGGTATTCACCATTATACAGTATATCGTTTTCGATTAATTATATTTTACAAAACTAAAGTGTAGTTTCGTTTTTGTTGTGCCTTAGAGATGTGTGCCCTAGATTTTATATATTGTTAACAGTTTATAAGTATAGAACAACAACATACTCAATGTTTATATAATAATAATAATAATTAATAATAAAAATAATTTCCATTAATCTTTAATTAAATTTGATTTAAATAGGTGTTTCTAATACGTTATAAATGTATTTGTACGTGATTTTATTTAATTTGAATAAATTAATAGTTTTTGTGTGTAGTAAAATCTATAAAAACAAAAGAAATAATTAATCTTAGTCAAACAATTGCGGACAAGATTTCATATTCTTCATCGTTTTGTGTATTTAAATTAAAGTCTGATGTGTTCTGTTGGTCTTATTTATAACATATATCTGCATATAATATAGTCGGATAAGCAACGGATTTGATTGAAGTGTATATTAAAGGTGTTAAAATTAAATTAATTTATCTAACCTAATTTTTAATTAATTAACGTATTTTACTTTCTTATCTAAAATGAAAATAAAAACATTTTTTTTAAATTAAGTAATTTGTTTCGATCAGAATAAATTACGATTTTATCTGATTTTTATGTTTTTCATTTCTAAAACATAATTTATGGTTAAAAATAATGATGTAGGTATACATATAATAGTTATGTATTTATGGAAATATTGGAATTAGATTTTTACGATAGTTATGTATATACTATTTACAAAAAAAGGTCTAGCCATTTAGGTTGTAAATGATTTTATTACGTTTTGGTGTGATGGGTTAATTCGATATCCGATTTCAGTTTTATGAAATTTATAGAGGCCTGTCTGTCTAACTATGTGTTTAAATATATACTCGTGTTTCTGATCTTTAACTGCTATTGTGTCATCGTAAAATTGTTAATAAATCAATTATTGTGTATATAGTTTCGATTGATACAATTTTTGGTTTTAGTTAGGTGAACGTTAAGTAACACGGTTTAGGAATTGATTGGATCATAAAATTTTAAGTTGACTGCATCTGGGATAAATTATGATTAATTATGCCAAGCCTGAATAGTTTAAGAACTGTTTATGATTGTAAGAAATGAAATTTCTATGTTTGCGTGCCATTTTATTAGTATTCAGTCTTAAAATGGTCTTTAAACTTTTGTATGTATACGTGTAATATAGCTATATATAGAGTTCCCCCACTATAACAAGATCGCTATACTATCTGATGAAGTGAACTTTGTTTGGAAGGCATTAATTCGACTGCCCAGCATACTCTTGGTACGAGGGTTGCCTTTTATATTTCGGGATTTGGCAACCCTGGCAAATGTCAACTGACAGCTCTATCGTAAAGTTAGAAGTTTTTGAGGTTATACGTACTCAGAACATTTTGATATACGAGCGCTATTTGTGTTGTTTACAGTAAATTAAAAGATTCATTTGCCCCCAAGAATGGAATTAAATCTCGAACATTTTCGTGCGATTTTTTTTATAACTTTCGACGTGGATTAACTCAGCAGCAGTGCATGAAAGAACTTAATTCAACTTTTGGCGACGAAGCTCCATCAAGGACCAGTTTATCGATGGTATGGTGAATTCATTTGTGGTCGGAGTTCACTCCAAGACGAATTTCATGAAGGTCGTTGAAAATTAGTTGTTGTTCCGAAAAATATTGATGCTGTGCGATCGTGAGATAGAGACAACCTTAGGCACTAGTGAGACCAGTATACACTCAATATTGCATGAACATTTAACTGTCAAAAAAATTTGTTTGCGTTGGATCCCACACAATTTGTCAATCGCTCAAAAAGAGGCTCGTGTCGATTGGTCGAAAGAAATGCTCGAAAAATACGATCGCGGTGCTTCAAAACACGTCTACGACATCATGACAGGTGATGAATCGTGGATTTACGCGTATGAGCCCGAAAGTAAACAGGAGTCGACTGTATGGGTGTTTCAAGTTGAACAAAATCCAACAAAAGTTTTTCGCACTTCCAAGCAAATTGTCGCATGTTTTTTCGGAAAAACAACGATTTGTTTGCCAGTTGTCTTCCAAGAAATCAGGAAACCCAACCGCCGAAGACGGATCACTCTACACCAAGACAATGCGAGCTCTCACACATCAGCTCAAACAACTGCATTTTTGAGCACCCAAAACATCGATTTGATGAGTCATCCGCCATATAGTCCTGACCTTTCACCAAATGACTTCATTTTATTCCCGCACGTAAGAAACAAACTAATAGGTCAACGTTTTTCGAGCGACATCAGAATGCATGTTTTGGAGATACCTCAATCAGAGTGGAAAAAGTGCTTCGACAATTGGTTCAAACGCATGCAAAAGTGTATAAATCTTCATGGGGAATATTTTGAAAAACAATAAAGTGATTTTCGATGATTGATATTTGTTTTTGTTCTCTAATCCCGAAATATAAAAGGCAACCCTCGTATGGTGATGAAAACCTATAAATAATCTGTTTGTTGAAGAGTGTGGTCTTACTATTGAAAAACATAATAGCCGTGTTTTAATATTCGCGCTATCCGGAGCAAGGGAAATTTCTATACAAACTTATTCTATTATCTGCCAGTGTCACTCTTAATCAAAAAATAAATACCTAAAAAACTTAAATTTTGACTTTAAATGCAATAAAATTTTTCGTTTTCAGGGATTTACATTAAAAAACCTATATTTTTCGTATATTCCCCATCAAATAATAGCTGTTCTGGATAGTGGCTCCGGATAGTGCTCTATTAAAATGCTTGCTCCGCATCGCTATTCAGAGCGAATATTAAAACTCGGCTAATAGTTTGTTTAATAGAGCAAAAACTCAGCTTACAAAGGAAAGATATAATGTTGCTCTTAACGTGAACAAAACCGGTTGTAGAGTATGGATAAATGATCTATTCTGTGGCTAGCTATTTAAAGAATAAAGACATATAGGTACATTTTAAAGCCAAGCTGTCTCTTTTATCTTAAAAACGATGATTGGATCGTAACTGCGTGCCCATGCGAGAATTGTAGTAGTATAGCTAGTATATATCTATATCAATTTGAAGACTGTGGTATGATCGTGAATATTTGGTAATATCAAACCAATACGTGTACAAAATGACACAGTACTGTAGTTACAATACTGTGTTAATATTGAAACCAGATATGCTATCAAGAACTTTTAGAATTAATTAAGGTGCTCGAAACTCATATTGTAGATCTTTAGTAAAAGTGAAACATCTCAAAACAATATCTTATGTTTTGTTAAGAAGTATAATAGAGTGAAACAGAATTGTAATCCACGGTCCTGTAGATTATTAAGGCGCAGAAAAATCTCAATATTTGTGAGCCATAATGACGAACCAAGATTGGCCTTTAAAATTTGTTAGATAAATGGTAAAAATATTTCGATAATTAGCTTTTATAGTTTTTAATGCTTAAGTATTGGAGTTATACATGTGTAGATAATCATCAAACAAATGCAAGTACGGGAAGACCTTATAATTTAACCTAAAATTATAATCACTATAACTAATTACTAAAGAGACAAATTACAACCTAATTTTGTCAATGATGAATTCGTTTGAAGAAGTGGCAGTTTTTTGGAGCTATCATTGAGTGTTGAAGTCATTTGTATCAAATTTATAATAAAATGCAACTGATGCAACCATATTCAGTTTAATAGTAAATTTGACTGTATCCTATAAAGCTAGAATTTATATTTGTTGAGCAATGCAAAACCAATTACCTCGCGTGCATTTATCTAACTATAAATTTTTTGTGCAAATAGCAAAACACTTCTATACTTAAAATCATTATTCATAAACATTAAAATAATATATATAAGTTTCAAAATTTCACTGTGTGTATCGTAATCCAATCAATAACAAAGTTAAAACTTTAATACATATTTCGAATAATTATCATATATTTGTGCTCTTAAACGTAAAACACATAACTATTAAAAATTAAATAAAAGAAACTAGTACGGTACCCAGGTACAATGTTGTCTATATATATGTTGCAAATATAATTGTTTGACAGTCTTGATTACAATTTATATACAGAGTAAAATATTTAATTTGTTGTTATTGCATTTAACTAATGTAATTATTTATTGACTTAAGCTATTTGTATAATTATTTTAATAATAAAAAACTATCAAGAAAATTATTGATTGAAAAATTACATATTGGTTGATTTGATGATATAATTACTATACATATACTACTGGATGATATTAAATTTATGATAATTAATACATGATTTGGTTTTATGTAGGATGCTGGTTTTTTATTGCGACCATAATTCATGTTAATAAAAAAAATGGGAATAGTTTATAAGACCAATATTTATGACATTGTTGATAGTTTTATCGTTTAATCTTATTTTTATAGAATATATATGTTAATAATTGGTATCGCATAGTACTTAGTATGTGTAATATAGGTTGCAAATCATTTGGCTGCCACAAACAGACACTATGTATAGATAAAACTTTCGAATAACTGAAGTTAATACACACTAAATTTATTGGAATAACTTATACTCGTAAGTAAGCAGCATGTAATCAATAAAAATTTCTTTTTCTATTTTCTTCTACATAATGAAATTTCACGCTTCAACCAAATGATGATTAGTTTTAATTTTTTTGAATCATCATAAAAAATTAGAAAATGTAGAAAAAAATATCATTTCCTTCATCATCGTCTTCAAGCAATTGATGCGTTTACAATAGAACAAAAAAAAATAATAAATCGACACTTATGTTAATATGTATATCTAACGGGTGATAGGTTTCCGAACCGTACTAAAATTGTTTGATAGCTTCCTATAAAAATGTATTTATCACTTTTGTTATTGGATAAATAGACAAAGATTGATTACAGCGATTAAACTATTCCGTGTAAGAATTAGTATAAACATACTCGATTACTCGTTAACTATGTTAGTTGCACTTTAAAGTATAAGCGCCCTCATTTCAAAAATAATTTGATGAATGTTTTATCTAGAAAGATTCGGATTCAGCTTCAAAATAAATTCCGTTCTACTTTAATGAGATAAACGTTGAATATTATCAAATATATCGTATATGTACGCTACACATAAGTAAATTTAATAGATTTTTTAGCATTTTACAGAAACAGCCAGAAAGTATTAAAAACTTACAGGTGTTTTTATGAGAATTCTTTCAAAACGAGGACAAGCATACACGATACACGTTGAATTTCACAATCCTGTTCCCGCAAATTATTAAAATTAACAAATACATTATTTCTAAAGGCTCAAAAGAGGCCTTTAGAGGGTTTTAGAGGATATATAGGTAATTTAAGAGTGTCGTGTTAGTGTTGACTTGAGATGTATTCAATCGAAACATTTTTGTACTTTAACTATGTAAAGATTCTATTTATGACCTGGTTATTTGCCTTCTTGATGTTTTATCCCATACTTTTATAATATTTTGACTAGTCTTTCATACTATACACTCTACACTACGAATATATTTTGACACTTATAGAGTGTTCTAGATATACCACCGTCCCTTACCTTTTACACAAACTTATACACTTAGAACCTATACATTTTTTATAAAATGGTGGAGGAGCTAGATCAATAGTCATATATTGGATATATAAGTTAAAACACATCATAAATGTTTAGTTAATTTTAATAGGCACTTTATTTCTATTTAACTGTAAGAATTCGGGGTGATAACAAGATATGGGAACTATCTCGTTCTGACTCGTATTATGGCAACAATCTAGTTAGGCCTTTTGAACTGTTACAACAACTAGACGATATAAAAAACTTCTCGACTAATTTAAGTCTTCGATTATGATGTTTTTGACTAACAAAAGGACTTCTTAAAAGATCACTGTATCAATGGTTCGAAATCAGCACATAGAATATCATTCAGTGTAGTAGAATAAACTCAGGATATAGGAGTATGTATATCAAGATTCAAGAGATAAATATTATTGGTTTATTCTTCATATCCCCAGTTAACATTTTATTGGTCCTTGTTTAACGATATTCAATTAAACTGTATTAGTGTTAATGTTAAAAATTAAGTAAAATGTTCTCGTCACCTCATGTGAGGTGCAATGAGAGATGTTGATCTCAAAGTATGGTTTAATCTAATAAATTAACTTAAGAATAGAGAGAATTTTAATGATTTGGACAAAACATATTTTTGAATTATTTTAATAACACTACAAACTGCATCGAATAATTTATTGTTCTATCAAATAAATTTCTGTTGGACGTATCACGAGAACTCTTTATATTCAGGTACATGGTAAAGGATTAAATCCAAACAGTTTTGAGGGTTAAGTTGTGTAAATCTCTATAAATTATGTAATTTTGAATCAGCGAATCATCAGTTAGAATAAATTTTGTCTTCGTATTACTGTATAATCATAAACTCTCGTTACCAGCTTTTTGCACTATTCGTAGCCAAAATATACGAAAAAACTTATCACAAATTTTATTTTTATAGTCAAATATAGTCAAATCATTAAACATCTTTAGAGCCTAACCTTTTAAAATGATTAACTTTTAATGTGTAATGATGACTTAGTGTACAGTAAAGAAGTTCTTACTAACGTTTGTTACAACCAACCAAATGGCGCAATAAATAAAATTTCTTTAGTTAGGACTGGAACTATTAGTTCCGAACCCTGGTATCACACCTGTGACCTCCTGTTAAAGTAAAAAATTAATAGCCTGTTAGAGTTTACAATTAATGGCCCGAATAATCTACTAAATACGTAAATACTAAATACTATCGTGAAGCTATTTAATATGCTTATTGACAATTTGGGCTTAATTCTCGGCCCGACTTTTATTCCATGTAGTATTGACATGGAATAATCGGGCCAATGATTTAGGTCAAATACATTAACGTGATAAATGGAATATGCTATATGTCGATTTGGCCTGAGTACCATGTACGATAGTTTTTTTAAAACTAGACGGTGATTTCCAAGGTGGAAATCTGAACGATTATTACTTACAATAGAATATTGATCTTTTTTATTTTTTCTAAAAATATGAACATCATCAATGGAAATGTGAAGTGGCAATTATGAATTGAAAACTATTTGTAAAATCAAACACGAATTCGTCATTCTTTACGAATACAATTATTGTAGAAATAATTTAAATCGAAAAACATTTCGAGTAAAATATTTGTAATTTGCATACCATATAACGAGTTGTGGAATACAAATATCATGGGATATAATTAATATTTTGTATCACTTTATTATCATATATAGAAATTGATCATCATATAGTAACTGGCCTAGCGATACAAATACAAAACGCACACTGTTCAAGTCAAAGTAGTCAACGGTTGGTTAATTCAGCGCCACCATGTTCACATGCAATAGCTCTCACGTCATGGCATCACCCATTTCTACATATGTTGCTTCGTATGAATATATAATAGCATAATATGTAGAACTGTTTATATCATTGTCAAATGATATAAAACGATAATATTAGTGCAAATTTAAACAATTATCTCAGAAAGGCCATAATGGCTTAAATGTTGTTAATGATAATGACATGGAAGTTGCTAATGAGACAAGCAAAATTAAGTTTATGGACATTGAATTGAATGAAGTTGAATTTCTTGATGAGTAGAACAGTAATAAATAAACAACGATATATATAAATAAGTACGTAGAAAAATTGCAAAAAATGAAGAAATTGCATTAATACACAAATGATGGCAGATATACAGTGCAGTGATGAAATAGTTTGGTGCTCATATGATAATGGGCATCGTTAAAGTAAAATTGCCAAATGTATTAATGTTGTGAGGTGGTAACAATAATACAGCAATATATGGTTTTATGCTTACGATTAAATATGTTGCAACGAATATGTCTCATAAATAACGCAGATAACGTCGTGAGAGAAATCATCGAGTGGTTAAAGTATGCAGTACATTATAAGTAGTGGTCAAGAGAGAATCAATGTGAAATGCGCAATGCGATTGTTTATGATCACTTAAGGAGAGGGAGAAATCTACTCTCTTTCAACTTGAAGGATAACGCTAAAATTATGAAAAAAATAATACATCAATTGAACTTAGGTGAATCGAAACTAGATTTATATAGTACTGCAATCAAACAGTTATATCATATACATAATATACCAAAACAATTAAGCCGCTACATTGAGTGTTGGAGTAGAATATATATCATGTTGCACTGTCAAAACTATACTTAAACCTTTTGGTTTTTAAGAAGCACAAAAAGGGTGTCAAAGTTGTCACTGTCAGTAAAGAATTATTTAATTACTGAGAAAAAAATAGACATTTAACATGTCATTCCAAATAAAATTAGACTGACCACCCATGTGGCGCAGTGGTTAAAGCTGCGGCAGTTGGAGTGGGAGGTCAGGGTTTGAATCCCGATAGGGGCAGGATGCAAAAGGAATTCACCATGAGATAACGATTTGTGGTGTGAATGAACACAACTATGACCCCCTGTAATGAACGATATAAAGTAAGACGTAAATCAGCGAACCGCGAATTAATTCGGAGTGCCTTGAGTCCCAAAAAAGATTGCAAAGATTAGAACCAAACAAATAAATACTTTACAATAAATAAGAATAATATAAGAAATTTCCTGTTAATTCCATAGCTGGTTTTTAGAGTAACGCCAATAGTCATATCCTATGGAAGTTTTGAAACCCAGATTGAAAGATATTATATAAAAGTTAATAGAAGAAGAATAGAAAGTGGCCGTTATGCTCAATATACAAGAAGTTGATCGCTTGAAGTGCCAGAATTATTGCGGTATAGCTCTTCTTTGCACAGCATACAAGTCACTGTCATACATTATTTTGGGATGCATTACTCATCTGGCGGAGAAAATTGTCGGTGACTACCAAGGAGGATTCCGTTCAAATCGATTAGTCACTGATCAAGTATTTCCGCTCGGATGATTCTTTCCAACTACTTTTTAACATCTCGCGATGTACTCCAGGTGTTCCTAGATTTCAAGCAAGCCTATGACTCCAAACCGAGAGAGGGTATGGTATGTGCTTGAATATTTAGGAATACCAAAATAATGTACATGACAGTAACGCAATGACAGTAACATGAAAATGACAGTAACGTGTAAAATGACAGTATAACGCAGTCACATTGCTGTGTTAAAGTTAAGAAGAGGCCATCGAGAATTTTTGCAATTACTTCGGCTGTTCGACAAAGAGATGCGTTGTCGCCGATACTTTTTAATCTCATGTTGGAATACTTCCTTCATAGAAGTGAAACACCTCAAGACAATATCTTATTCCGACAATCCAATCTACTTTTTGCATATGCAGACCATGTGATTGGATTAAATGGCAACGGAGTGAAAGAGATACTTTATCCACTGGAATAGTTTTTTGATTTTGAGACTAACGGAAGCTGTCTCAAAATCAATGAATCCAAAACCAAATATCTGATCTCTGGTGTTGGAGACCATAAGATGAAATTGATTTCAGCAGTGGGAACCGCTGTTGAAGTGTAGAACTCATCTTCCATCATTCTCAATGCCAACCCATCTTCCATGTCAGTACTATAGGCTGGCATAGAGCTATGCATTGTGTAGATGGTTTTACGTAAATCGGGCCTATAGCCATACGCCCTCGATTTGGCATAAGATAAATAAGCAAACCGCGAAAAAGTTGAGAGTGCCTTGAGCCCCAAAACAGATTGAGTCCATTGAGCCCAAAAACAAATAAAAAACTTTAACCAGTATTATACATTTGTCTACTTAGCTCTCTTAATGTTTTCTTCATCTAAAGAGATTATATCATTTAACTACTTTACTTAATTAGCTTTGAAGTCAAGATTATGTAATTATAAATTTACATCTACTGGTTTTTCTCTAAATATTATTGTAAAACTGGCCACCGAGGAATCTTCTCCATTACCTTTATATTTACCTGCAATTATCCTGATTGTATTTATAAGTTTCTGCGACTTGCATCAGTATTATACTGTTAGTCATAGAATAAGTCGCCGGCTGTAGTTTAATGGTTAAGCGATTCCCTCATCACGCGGCGGTCTCGAGTTCATGCGTCGGATGACGTAAAAAGCGATTGTGTGTAAAATCATTCGTTGGGCTGAGTGCTGAACCATAATGTCTACGGATACATATTAATGGTTTTTAAGCTCACAGTTGAGGCGCGATTAGCACCGTGTAATGCGTTTAAAATGTTCAAAAATAATGGGATATCATGAGAAGAATGTCCAGTGGTTTAATCATAAACACAGATAAAGCATTCAAAATTTTAGTTTCAAAGTAGCATCATTTGAAGGTAAAATTTTCGATAATAAATAGACTATATCCGTGTTTAATTTGTTGACCATGTTACGGTCATGGGATTTGTAAAGTCGCTCTGTACGATCACCTTATGATTTTGTAGACCTATAATTTTGCTAATTTCTTCGATATTAAGTTACATGTTGTATTTGAAGTGGTTTAAATATGGCGTCATTGCTTATATTAAAATATAAAAAAATTATTATCGATCATTTTCAAAAACCATGCGATCATCGAATAATTTTGATAGCGATTTGCACAGCAGCATCAGTAAAATAATATAAAATTCCACCGACAATGAAACTGGCAGCAATCAAAGTAAAAATATATTGGTATAATCACAAGCAATTTTAACAGCAATTCAATAAAAAAAATGCCGTGCACGATTTTTTATTCGCGCATTTTTTTTTTAAATAGAAAGGCTAATTGTATTTTTTTTTATTAATTTTGAATATTTCGATTTGGTTATTATAAATTTATTTATCATTACTATATAGATATACGCGTAGATTATAACAAACATAGTAAGTTATAATATTTATAAGTGCGGAATTTGATGGGCATTAAAATATAATTAGAAAAAACAAAATTATAAATATAAATTGTTGATGCAATATTGTAAATAAATAAAAAGAAAACTAATTTTTACTGCGATTAATGAAAATTAAATTGTTGCAAATTATAATAATAAAAAAATATACAGATCAAGAATAAATATCGCATAATCTTTTATTTTATTATATCTTATTACATCGTTGATCAGATCAGCATCAAAGAGATATATTTATACTGCACGGATTACTTTCACCAGATACGCGATTAATAAACGAAAACACTTTTTTTTTGGGTCATATCAGAGTACTAGCACTTGTGCGATATAATAAAATTGAAATTTATTGCCTACAAGTCCATACTTATTCGCAATAAATGTGCTTGGAGTATATAATTTACCTACTTTGAATTGTATTAATTGCTATACCCGAAAGAATATCTCCAATAAATTTAAAGTTATTAAAATTTAATCTTAGATCAAAATAAATAATTAATTTTCTATAGATCTTTTGTTTAGCATAATTTAAATAAATATTAAAAAGTCAAGTTTTTGTTTCGGAATTAAATTCGCCATTCAAAATAGGATTACAGTTTACAATTTTTTTGTTTTTGGAATTTAAAGTCTAAATACATATTTCTTTAAACAAAACTTAATATGTACTGATTAATGGTTGGATTTAAGAATTTCTACATAAGCAAGTATAAATGTTTAATTGAAATGTACAAGGAAATAGAATAGCCAAATAAACAGTTGTAATCGATTTATCAACTTACGACAGATTGACTGTATGTGGTGACTTAAATCTGCACATTTTTTTACGGTAATTACCTTTAGGCGATTTAATTAAATAGTTGATTGCGCCGCGCGCGCTTTCATACAAAAGCATTAAGAATTGAATATTTCACTAAACGTCCTTGATTATTCAACTATGCGAATATATATATGTATATACACGCGCCTACAATATGTATATTATATATATATATATATATATATATATATATATATATATATATATATATATATACACATACATATATATATATATATATATATATATATATATATATATATATATATATATATATATATATATATATATATATATATATATATATATAAATATATATTTATATATTTGATGGAGTAATGCATATGTTTTGTTCAGAATAAATTGTTTATTCTCCAATACTTTATGTTCTACCATATATCTATTTTTAAACCGGATCCGATTCTTACATTATTTTTAGGTTGTATTTCGTACAAGGTAATAATCACAAGTCACAACTTTATGTCTATAATGTTTACTATAAAATTTAGACGGTTCATTAGACTAAATAGTTTTTATACCTTTTATGGAATAAACAATAAAGTAACATGACGAATTATGGTTTCAATATGCACCCAATCACTAAAGGTAGAAAAAAATTACAAAAACAATTTTGAGGACCAAACACATATCAAGGAATAAAATTAATCGATGAAGTGAATAGTTTATAGTACGAATTGAGATGCATATTCCAACTAAAGCTGTAATATTACATATAACAAATAAATATGAGTAAATGAATAAATAAATTAATCAGACATTTTGCATTACGAAAAATAAAACTTTCATTTCCTCTTTCGGTAAGGACTGTATAAATCAATGGATACATGATTTAATTCACGTGTTAGGCCTTTTCTTACGGAAAATAATACTTAATCTCTCTCCTCACGTGATGGATGATAAAATAAAAAAAATCCTTTACTCTCATCATTTCAAAACGACTATTTCGTACAAGGAAATCAGTTGGTGGCTCTGTTTGAGAGCAGTTTTAATGCAATTATTAATTTTTTTATCCAAATAATAGGGAAGGTTTGTAAAGAAAACATCTCAACCTGTTTTTAAATAATATATGTTAGGAATGGAAACATTACCCTCAGCGAGATAATAACTAACCTTTCATTAGATCATCAGGATATATATACTTCGTCATTAAATAAATAAATATCAGGAAATGTCAAACTAGATAGGTAGGTATGTTCGATTTATTGTGGATCAAAATTGTATAATCAGGGAGATTACTTACAATGTTTTACACTTAACTACATTGTACAAAATAATTTTCTTTCATTTGAAACTTAACTCATCATAAATATTAATGATTGTTAAGTATTTTTATTATACGAATATGAGTACTGTGTATATTTAAATCGTTATTACCGTGAAAATTAATTTTTATACGCTTTTTGTGGGCTACTTTGAATTTTATTGTTGTATTTTATTATACGATTATTAATTCATTCAAGCAACCAACATTAAAAATAGAAGGAATGGAATAAATAATCTTGTGACCTGTAAGTAATTTGAATGATATATTATGCAGGTATAACCATAAGGTGCGTTTTTGATAGCGTCCTAAACAATTAATTTGAATTTGAAGCTATAAAACGTAATTTATATTGTTAATGATTAACAGCTACTGTTTGCATTGCTTGATATATAGTTTTAATACGCAGATTTACTAAGTTAATACAGCTGATTGGCAGGTAACAAGTCCTCTGAATTCAATCACAACTAGAATATACTTGAAAAAGAGGCTTAAATACATACAATAAAACATTTAATTTTTAGGATGAAGATGAGTCAAGATTTAGTAATGTTTCATATAAATAGACCAACATGATTTGAAGAACATTATCAATCGTTATTTTAAAACTGTGAAAATTAAAATTATGTTATTAAATTTTAAAATATAAATTTTTTTTTCTATGGCTTAGAGGCCGTAAACGGCCCTTACCGCGTCTCAACTGAGACCTTACGAACCAATTTTAACGATTGGTGCACATTGTAGGTGGTCAACCCAACGAATGTTTTTACACACAAACGCATTTTATGTCATCCGGTGGCATGTTAATTTTTGGTCAGTGGCGAGAATCGAACTCGAGACCGCGGCGTGATGAGAAACTCTCTTAACCATTAAGCTACGACCGGCGACGGTCGTAGCTTAATGGTTAAGAGAGTTTCTAAAATATAAAGTATAAAATATAAAATATAAAGTATAAAATATAAAATATAAATAGTCGAGTGGTACAATTAAATCATTCGTAAACGTACTTTATGAAACATGTTCCAAAAATGAGTCTCTTCATTTCGAGACAAAACTATATATTAGTGTTAGTTATACTACATTTGATGGACGTTTGTTTTCAAGGTCACTTTACTTTTGAAATATAAAAATATATCTTTGATTACAGATTCTTGTTCTGCTTCACTTATAAAATGAACCTATGTAAAATTATTTTATTATTGTTGCAATAAGTTACGACCTTTCTTCGATTGTCATTCAAGTACCTTTATGCCTCAATTGATCAGCATTCACTATACAGTAATTTAGAGGAAATGTTTTTTACTTCAATTTAAAAAAATATCAAAAATAGTGATCATGACATTCTGTTATTTTCTAATCGATATACAATTGAACATTTTTTTGTGGAATTACGGAGAGATCAGTTTGAACAATCAATTATCTCAAAAAATGGCGATGTTGATAGGTCTGATTTAACAGACGAGAAAGGATATAGCAAAAGAGCAATTTTTATGTCACTAAACTTACAAATTTTAATTTATTTATTTATTTATAAAAAATTTGAAACTATACTTTCCATTTTTGGCTGATAAACCCATTCGTAATCAGGATATGCAGTTCACCCATTCCAACAAAAAAAAGTACAAAACAATATTAAATATAAAATTATTCTGTTACTAGTAGTTTTTAAAAAATACTTAATGAAATCGATGAATATGGTTCTTGACATGAATGGAGCTTACAAATTTCATGTTTTCTGCAAATATAAAAATACAGTTTTTCGAATGACAACGACAGAACTCTTATAAAATGGTATTTTGTCATTATATAAGGCTTGTTAAGATTATTGAAATGTCTGTTACATCATTATGTTTTTCCAAAAAACAACTCGAAAGCTAATTGAGGCAGACGTTAAAGCTTCATCATATTTAAGTGGAGAAAAATATGTGGATGATATATAAATAACTAAATTTATCTGTGATATAGTGAAGTAATCGACCGTCCAGATGGCGACAGTTGGAGCGGGAGGTACTGGGTTCGAATCCCGATAGGGGCTAGATGCTAAAAAGAATTTTTTACCATCGATTGTTTGGGCGGTGTGATCGGTAGTGTGAATGAACATATCTGGATCCCCTGTCGTCCATGTCAGTACTATAGGCTGAAATGGAGCGTTGCAATGTGCAGATTATTCTACAAAAATCGGACCTATAGCCGTACATACAAAGTGGTATCACAACGGACCATCGCCGGTCTAAGTGTGCGGTAGCAGCCACCCAACAATAAAAAGTGATATAGTGATGTAATTTCTATTCATGTTAGTCAGGAATATTGGCTGTAATGGAGATATGTTTTGAGAACATGGTTTACGCTCATGGTACGCCTAATAAAATATGTTTGGCCGTAAACAATATTCCGATGTATATTGAAGTCTTTTTTGTCGTGTATGTACCATTGTTGTCAACTCAGTTATAGAAGAAGAGGCGTCAAATAAACCTAAAAACTATGCGTTAATTAAAAATTAAGACAGGATACTTTGGAAAGAATATTTTTAAGAGAGACATTTTATTTTATCTATAAAAATTTAAATGTTCACTAAATTGTTTTAAGTAACACCGATCAAATGAATCAGTGGTTAAACTTACGTCAGTAGGAGCGAAAGCTTCTGATTAAAAAATAATTTTCATCATCTACTTATGAAATTAGGGTGGTACTCGTGTTGGAGAAACCCATTAACGATCTCCCTATTCGAGTCTCGCGTAGAGCCAGTTAGTTCTGTCGAGTTAGGTGAAAAATTGCAAATTAAACCTAAACAACAACTCGTGTGAAGCTTATATAGGTGAGAACATTATTTCGAATAGAGAAGAACCATTAAAAAGTATGCGTTGTTAGCACCAATATAACGAATTGGATTAAGATAAAAAGGAATAAGTTGAGGATATGATTCATTGTTTTGTTAATAAAAAGGATATAGATTAATGTTTCTTTTTGAATTATGGACATAATTTATTTCAAATTTCGTATATTTCCTTAGTGATTTTTAGCGATTCTACCAACATATATCAATACATGTTTCAACAGATTTAAACGAACAATAACCACACTTTAATATATACACAACTCTTCAACACTTAATTAAACGGTACATAAAAATCATCTTAAATATACGATAATTTATTATATATATATATATATATATATATATATATATATATATATATATATATATATATATATATATATATATATATATATATATATATTCACACCAGGTATGGTAGGTATGTTTATATATAATAAAAATATCTGCATAATTTCGCGTGAAATTTGCATGAAAACATTAACAAATCGACATTGTAACTATATAGGTAGGTATATTGGGTTGTGTATATATCACAATACTCAAAACCAACCGGTAATAATAAAAATTAAAATCTTATTGTCATCAAACAACCAAAAGACTTAAATGAAATAAAAATCTATTATTGATTGATTAATTTAAGAAATACAATTTTTTAAAGAAAGATAAAAGTATTATATTTTATTTTTTGTAAATTGATCGATTGATCTTAAAAAAGAAATAAAAAGATAAAGATCAATGATCTTGAAATTAATAGTAAGAAGGTAAGCAACAGTTATATATATATATATATATATATATATATATATATATATATATATATATATATATATATATATATATATATATATATATATAATATAATACAGCTAGCAAACTTATATTTAATTATATAAAATATTATTTTTTAGGTTTTGGCAAAATTTTGGTTTTAAAAATTTAGAACACGCACAGTAGTATGAAATTTCAAATATATATATATATATATATATATATATATATATATATATATATATATATATATATATATATATATATATATAAATGATAGACACGCTAATTGATCCCTGTAGCTAAACTTGATAGATAAACTTGAAAATATTCAACATTTTGTTTAACTCATTCGATTATCATCATTAATTTAAAATAGTTTTGTTTTAATAAATCAAAAATTTCGATTAGAAATTTATGTTACTTACCTGGTCATATCCTTGTAGCGGTTGATTAATCGTATTATTATTATCGTTTCCTGGTGGCCGATCAATTTCCATATCGGTCGGTGTCACAAAATCAAAAAAATCTGTTTTACTTAAATCCTCCGGTCGAATTATTTCACTTATATCCATGCTTGCCGTATATGACATCACCATTCGTAATAATTTTTATTTTAAAATTTCTTTTAACCAATAATATAATTTATAATTTCAAAAATATTTTTAAGAGATAAAAAATATTATTTTTTTTTGAGTATTTTATGTAATTTTTTTGTAAATTAAACGTATTATTTATATACTTTATTTTTTATAAGTTAAATATATATATATATTATAAATATTAAAATTAATTAATTTCACACTTATGTTCCTCATTTAATCAACATGATCTGTTGATCTACACACAACGTATGTATATACTACGATTCTGCTGTGGTACGATCTGCAATAAAAATATATGAACAACTATTAATTTATATTTGATTATTAATTTTAAAGTGTTAAATAATTTTTATTTTATTTAAGATAAACTTTAGATAAGAAAACTAATTTATTTATTAGTTTATTAATATATAATTTAAATCCAGTTTTTATAGGCTTACATAAATACATTATAATATTATGTATTATAAGCATAGACAGTATATAATCGAGATCGACTTGTAACATATCCAAGAAGGAGCATACATGTATAAAATATAATATGTACTAAGATTGATTGATAATCTATTTAATATCAGAGGTCAGTATGTATATAAGTAAATATATGTTCAATAAATGAGTGATCATGATTGTGTGTGCAACATGGAACGAATATAAAATATGTTAAATTTCAAATTGATTTTTTATTTAATTTAAAAAATAAGAGGTTTGAATATAAAGTAGAAGGTTTGTCTCGCTGTTCAGTCTTATGAAGATAGAGAGAGAACTACAAATTGTTTTTTGTTGTTATAATGATCGGTTGGATTAAAATTATAATAAATAGATTTTATATGCACTTGATACTTATTGCTTGGGCTTGTGTTTGCGTGTGGTATATAATGTTTGGTGTTCCAGATTTATCGGTATGTTTTGATTTATAAAGTTGTTATTGATTTTATATATAAATATATATATATATATATATATATATATATATATATATATATATATATATATATATATATATATATAAATATATGTATATATATATATATATATATATATATATATATATATATATATATATATATATATATATATATATAACTATTCAATTGAATTCAACTGTGCCCGGTATGCCACAATACATAAAGAAAATCAAAAACATTATTGGTACCATTTGAATATTATAAACGCACATAGCTATATAAAATATTCGTTACATAGCAATGGTTATAGTACCACCGCTGCGTATCATATAAAATAAACGTTAAAATTAAAAAACTTTATTATCCAGTACATACAGGTTAGCATAACATAACAAATAATATAATTTTTTTGCCACTATTTCAAATAAAAAAGAGCCTTTACAAATAACATTTGATTTTGGTACTTTTTAGTAAGTATTTAATTTTTTTTAAATTAAATAATAAAATACCTTTCAAAGCTTTTACTATTTGATAGTTTTAAATAACAACAAATTTTAATATTTTTTTGAATTTTTACGGGATAAACAGAATTTTTAAAATTATTGCATGCTTTTAAGTTTGTTTTAAAATTTGAATGAAAAATAATTAAATCGTACACTATTTCATAAATATGTTAGATTTGTTAATATACGATTTTTTAATTTTAAAAAATGTAGAAGCTTTTTGTTTTACCATTTGTAACATGACCATAGGTCATGGTAATAAAAATTCGCATGCTGGAAAACTTTGACAGAGAGATTGTTCATTCAGGGACTTCGGTACGGTCTATTTTTTCTTGGTCATATTGAGCTTTTTTCTTTTTGTATCTCTTTCTGGTTTATAGTTATGCTATTTGAAATATTTTTAGATGCTTTTTGAAATAAGTTGTGTGAAAAATTTTCAACATTTAAATTTTAAGTTACACTTTTCGACTATTTTTTAATTTAATTAAGTTGTATAATAAATGTAATATATAGTCAACATATTTTGAAGCTCTAAAAGTTATATTATTTCTGGATCAATCGAATCTTTAAAAAATTAGATTTTTATTTAATGATATTTTATAGTATTTGTGAAAGTTAGTTAAACTTTTAAAATTCACTATTAGAGAGTTTCGAATTTTTTAATCAGAATTTCAATTTACATTAAATACAGTACCGCATTGAGTTTCTTCACCTGTGAGATATTTCATGTACTAATTTATTTAAAAGATAACCAATAGCTACTATAATAAACAGGAACTAAAGAAAATTTTGTGGAAACATGTCAGTTACAGTTTTAAAAGCATTAAAGTAACGGATTGTTAATAACAGGTACCAAAGAAACTCGTACTTTGACCTTTTATTTTATCTGTAAGCTCAAATTTTTCGGAAGTTTATAAAAATCCAAGATTAATCCCAAAGTTTGAAAAAAAATTTGGCAAGTATAACTAATAAATAGATAAAGCTTTTAGAAAAAAACAATGCGAAGTACTCAACAATTACAATAAAGCCAGTTGAATTTGTATTTAAGTGATATAAAATATATACGTATATAGATGCCCTCATAATAAACCATCACTATCACTATTTAAATGTTCAAGATTTATGAACTCTATATTGCTGTAATAAAAAATAATTTCACCCAAACTGACAACATCCTATTTATTACAAAAATAAATTACAATAAAGACAGATTTTCTCTATAACAACACAATACTGACAATTTGTTATATATTGTTGTTTATTTCGATCCTTTTGTTCTACATATGCCAGACATATATAGCCCATCAAATTCATAAATATTTATCTCAAAATCATAATTTTTTTCAAACAATAAAACCAAAATTAAATCGAATATTGAATCATAAAAAATAAAAACATTAAATATTTTCCTTTTTGCAATACAATAATAATAAATATTAAATTGTCAAATCCGCATATAATAAAATAATTCATATTGACAACACAAAAGGGTTAAACTTTAATTACAATATATGTATTATAATATATACTCGTATGTATAAGAACATAAAACGTTTATTTTTTTTGTCCATTTCACAAATGATCTCATTTATAATAAATACAAAAATATAAAATAAAATAAATATTTTTTGGGCCATTCAAAATCACAATCACACACAACAAAGCTAAATAAAATAAAACACTAAAAAGCCTTCGGGGTAAAAGCTTTAATAACGAATAAAAAATAGTATATAATTTCGTATAGAACAAAACAACTTTACATATAAAGACTTAAACCAAAAAGACAAAAAACAAACATATCAATCCAGATCAACACCTACAACTACAATTACAATAAAACATTGTTTTTTATGACCACAAAATGTCTTTTTGATATCAAAAAAATTTCTTTTCTAAATTTCAATGTCCAAAATATCGTTTTATCTGCGGTTGAATATTTAATTTAAGTTTTTTATCTAACATAATTTTTTTTGTTATCTATTTTGCAGAAATTTTTAATAAATGTTGTTTTAAACCAAACCAAGGATTTTGTTGGTTGTGTTCATTTGAATTTGAAAAGGGTTTGATTGCAGAATTAAACATTCTCGCTAGTGTCCAATGTAATTAATTAATTAATCAACAAAAAAATTTGTTTCATTATTTTTATTTTCAGTTTGAAATGTTGAATAATTGTTACTGAAATTAAATTCAAGATTAAATGTTTGGTGAAATATTTAATTCGGTTTTGAAATTTTGATTGTAGATTATTGCTCTTATTTATATGGTCACATTGGATTATAAACGGTAATTATTTAAGTATACTTTTAAATCTATAATTGTCTTATGGTAGGAAATTTAGACATAACTCCGTTGTTAGTTTGAATTTGAAGGTATACGATATCTCGTATTCATGTAAATCTCGCGTTTTATCTAATAATATCATTACTGAAATAAGTGTTTGATATAGGAGGCATCTAAACGATATGTTATGAATGTATCATATTAAAAGTTCATCGGGTACAGTCAAATTAACAAAGAATCATTTTAAAAGAATCCCGATGATTTAGCATTGCAGTTAACTTGTTAATTGTGCAAGCGTACACGGATACTGGCCAACCTTGGTTAGTACTCATTTAACAATAATTTGTATAATTTTAAGACCAGAGAGCGATATATGATTAATGAATGGTGAATTTAATGTTTAAACTGGCACAAATCAAAACGGCACAAATTAAACATAAAATAACTAAAGGCAGTCGTCTTGTGATTGAAAAGAATTCTCCAAAAAAATATAATCATTGAGACCCTATCTCTAAATATAAGTTTAAAATGTATATCAAAATCATCTTCTAGCCGAACTCGAGGATTAGACAAAAATATTATATACTTCATTCTTCGCATTAGCACATAATATTATTATGATTGTCATTTATTTAGATTTTATTAATATTATTAAAATTATCTGTATATTCAAAATAAAGAAAATAAATAATACTTTAATTATTGACCACCCAGGTGGCGCAGTAGTTAAAGCTGAGGCAGATGGAGCGGGAGGTACTACCGGGTTCAAATCTCGATAGGAGCAAAGTGTAAAAGGGGTTTTTCATCACTTGATTACGATCGGTGGTGTGAATAAACACAACCATGCTCCCTGTTGGAGTGCCCATCTTCCATGTCAGTACTATAGCCTCATGGAGCTATGCAATGTGCAGATGGTAGGTAAATCGGACCTATAGCCGTACATCGTCGATTTGGCTGCAAAGCGTAAGGTAAGGACGTAAATAAGCGAACCGCGAAAGAGTAGGGAGAGCCTTGAGCTCCATAACAGATTGCATAGTAATAAAATATAAAAAAAATACTTAAATAATTTAGATTTTAAGATTAATATTTTGTAGGGTTCCCAATGATAGGTCCAAAATTTAAACATTGGTAGAAGAACACTACTAAAATAATTTACTATGTTACTTTTATACGGAGATAAAGTATTTGAAGATTTATTAAAGATATTGCTGTAATTAAATATAAATTAATTCATTGTCATCTATTACTCTAAAACAGACAAACCATATTCCTATTTCTTGAGTTTTTAAATATTTTCCGATTTTCATATTTCCATAAAATCTGATACATCATTAACATATTCGACATCTTAAACATTAATCTGTAATTTTAAAGCTATCGGTTCTGCAGGAACAAGTTATATATGAAAAAGTTTTGACACCAATTAACATCTGTCAAAGTTGAGTGGTGATATGTTTATTCAATGAAGATTGTAAGAGTAAAGATTGAAAATCTTGTATATTTATTATTAAAACTTCGGTGCAACCGTGTACGATCAACATAATATACTATTCGAACAATTATTTCGATAAGTATAACTAACTTAATGCTACTTAATGTAGCTCGGACCCGGTGGGATAAAATATATAAATCGCACCAAAGAAAATTTTATTGTTCTTGGGCAAAATATAAAATAAGTTAAAACAATTAGACCCTTGTTTGTCCAGTTTATAGACAATTTTAATGAAATATTTTATTTTAATATACTTTATACAGAATACAGATCAGGAATTTAAATTACCGGGAGCCAGATTAATGCAGTGTGTTTGATACAAAATAAATACGAAGAGCATTTTACCATCAATATAACAAACGCTAAAGAATCGCTAATAAAATAGATTATTTCGTGTTACAAAACGCTTTTGTATGCTGTAACGATGAAGCATATGTTGTCAACGATGTTGGGGAAATCAATGCTTTAAAAAGTAGTGTATTATAAATCTCCAATAGTTATCTTCTTTATTAATGCTATAGTAGCAAGAAAAAATTTAAATATTACAAGATATTATATGAAATATTGCCAAAATTCTATACATTTAGTTAAAATTGTATAAGTACGAGTATAAGTGTCTTTCTAGATCAACATATTGCACAACAAAATCAGACCAATGCAAAATGGTCTAAAACAGAAATAAATATTTTGTATACATCAGAGGGTGGATAAATGTAGAAACCATAAACATTCCTTAATATTCCAATATAAAAGTAGTCAATTTAAGAATGAGTATCTCGTTAATATGCCTCCTAATTTAAAATATCTGGCTTAGAACAATTTAAACTATTTAATGAACCTCAAAATTATTTTTAGTAATAATATCCAACTGAATTCGAAGTAATTCGAAAGAATTTTAGTCTAGTAATAAAATTATCGTTTTGACAAGTTAATCAAAAAAAATATTAATATCCGTCACGTCCAATACTGCGGTGTCTTATACAAATAAACATATGTGTTCTTAAATACACATAAGACAATAAAAAAATATTTTATTATCTACGTGATGTAACTACTGTTGATTTTAAAATAATATAAAAATTCAAGTGTCTCAAAAATATTCATTTACATATCTCACTCATAGAAAATTTCAGAAGTCGTAATGCACAAGTACATGTTTTTCTGACCATAACAAGAATTATAAAAAAATGTTAATATTTGTTTTTAACCACAAGGCGACGTGCAGTTGTAGCACACACAATATTATATTTTCCCTCCTATGGTTTAGAAGATCAAATTTAAAGTTTGATTAAAGTCACGCAATCTATATATATAAATAAAATGTTTAATTAAAGTAGCACAGAATATTAAATTAAATTTAAAAATATATATTTTTTGGTCAGATGGAAGTCTGTCCATCACAGTGCCAAGATTTCACTTCTTATGTATCAGTTGTTGTTTTGTTAAACTGCATAATAAATTTACTTGTCACCCCACTTTGGATAAACACAATTTTTTGCGCTAGAGTTTCACACATGATTACTGGCATGTAATTAATTTTCTTTTTATAAGTGCTATACACACTTACATTTATACATATATGTAGAATACATATGCAAACAATGTGTGCGTATATACACATTATGTATGTATACTGGTATAAAAATTATTTAATTTTAAAATTGATTTTATACGCAATTATTTTGAAAAATACATACAAAACAACAAAAATAGTTATTTTTAAAGAAAATAAAATAACATATTATAAGAAACAGCTAAGTAAACATTAACCAAATTATATTAATTGTTAAAGTCTCAAGTATATATAAACATATGAGGTTGGCAAAAATAAATACAAACTCATTATCTCTTTAATTTATCGTGAAGATAATTAGAAGTATTTATGTTTTGGAATTAGAAAATATTAGCACTTTTAGCTAATTTATTGTGAATAATTGATCTTAGATGGAGGTATTGTGTGATGGATTTACACTGTTGTTTATTTAATGCGTATACAACTGAGCTTTTCAAATTATACTATTTGACTATGAAGTTATTTATAATGAGGGCTTATATTATTATCATCGAAAACTTTGTATTTAACTATATAGTGTGACGTCAGCCAGGCCATGACTTTATCAATTATATTTATACAAATTAGGGTGGGAAGATTAAGCATTTTAGACTAAGAAGAATATTTCTTTAGGCAGGGATTAGACATATACATATATCAGAAGATGTAAAATGAGTGTCAAAATTGAAAAAGCGTACTAACTTTTTACTTTCTAACTGTTTTATTTTTTATAGTAGTTTTATTAATAAATTAATTATATACATCATGAGGAAATTCAATAAATCCTTAGAATATTAATTGGCACACTATTATCATGAGAAACTCAAAATACTCTCATCACACACTTCAAATGAGAGATTACCACTACTAAAATCAATTGCGTTTTGTTATCTTAAACAAAAAATCCCAGATATTTAATTTTGGACTTATTGATCTTGATTCTAACGAAAGCTGAATTTTGTTCTATAGAAGACAAGATATCACCAAATATTTTTTCCAGTCTTTTGTAACTTCATCCAATTATACGCAGCTATTATGTGCATATATGATTGTGTTGCCGAAATGAACATGCTATATTATGTAACTTGAGATGTTTCATTTTTATAAAATTATCCTAACGCATTCTTATATATTTGCCCAACACCAGCGTCAATTATAATATACTTAAAGTCAAATATATATTTGGCTTAGTTTGGTATGCTTATCTACTATTCAATCAACTAAATCGATTCAAAAAATGTATGTAGGATACGTTTGAAACCATCTCATCTATGGTTAACCTTAAATGAAATCCAGCCTAAAAAGATAATTAAAAAAATCTTAGTATGTATCTGATCTATTATAAGATCAGGATGGTAGCACGTACAATGGATGTATTTTATTGTAACCTTTTTGGACAAATATCTTAACTGTATGGTCAGATATTGTGAATCGTCGAATAAAATTTGTGCTAGTGTACATTCTCAATGCCTAATTAATTCATAATGTTTAAATTTTATTTTGGTGAGAATAAGAGACTTTTACCTTTTACCTTAAATATAGGATTTAAATTAGTGTAACATTCAAAAAAACTCGAATCAAGTTATACGTGTTAAAAGCCGAATTTTTACACGTTGCCGATATGGAAAACGCTACTCAAAACAATGTATTGTGTATCAACAATGTATTGGGTTGTTTATGCAACACAAAAATTACTAAAGTTGTGTTATTCAGAATATTGGCGGAAATTATTTATTTATTTTTGATGGTGGGAAACTACATGTCCAGCGATGATGGTCGGATTTCACCAAATTATTCATAGTACAAATGAAATTTTCGAGTTGTGTAGCTCAATAGTTCACTGATTAATACCCCTATAATGACTGTCACCTCATTAATAGGGGTCAGCATGACGTGTATTGTCATTCGATTCATATTTTCGTATTATATGATTCTCGTCTTTTAACTTATTCATTAAATACTATATTTTAGGAATTTAATGTCGATAAATGTTATCCTTTTGTTTCATCCTATACATATTTGACATTTTAATATTGTTGCTTAAATATGACTAAAAACAAATTCTCACTTGACGTCGCCAAAAAATTGTAGGTGACGCCAAGTGACATAATACTCGATCACCTCGAACATAACACCAAAATTTTAATTTTAGTTACGTCGCGTCACTCGGTGACACGTAAGTGAGTTTCATAATAGGGGTTTAAACTTAAAATAGACAAAAAAGTTTTAACTTTGATTAAGCTGAAACTTTGCACAGACATGCTACAAGTTTGTGTCAACACTATTTTAGAACTATTATATATACTTGTTAGTATCACATATGAATAATGACTTATATTTCTCAGTATATTTATTTGTTTAGCAAAAGTATCAACCATATATAGTTTTTCCTTTTTTTGAGACAAATACCAACTATTGATGAATAAAATATTATTTCAAATAAATTCAAAAATAAAAATAATAGTAAAGTTGTCTCTTATTATAGTAGCCTCATATATTATCTGAATGTGTAACTATGAATAATCTTTTGCACCCAAATAATACATGATTTAAATTATATTTATTTAACTTAATTGTACTTCAAAAACTAGGAACGTGCATAATCAAGCATATACCAAAAGCTCATTCGTATGTCCTTAATACAAGTAGTGTTTTTTAAAAGGCATTGAGGTGTATCAATTTTTATCCTCTAAGGCGATTTAAGTATCCAATTTTACTGGTCTCACAATAAGCATCATTTGATTTAATTCTCCACTCGATGCAGAGTAAAATATTTCTCAATCTCATCAATTATCGGTTTATTATTATTATTATTAACATTGACTGGAACCGTTAGAGGTTCCGCACTCAATGCCACAAAGGGCCTATGGTGCAAACCTAGGATTCATCAAAGCGCACATGCTTGCTCTGCAACCTTAGCAAACTGGAGAAGTTTGAACCGGGGTAGAGACGACAATTGATTTACAGGAATAAACTGGAGTTGAACACATGAGATTTAATGCGGTCAAAAGCCGGACAGCTGCTGCTGAAGTGTAAGCTGTCATCAACATCGTCAAGGCATTCATCGCATACGGCATCACTGGCAAGTCCCATGCGATGAAGATGACTTTTGAAACAGCTATGGCCAGTAAGTAAAGAAACCAATATTCTCAAATTGTCCTTTTTCAATGAAAGAACGTATTTGGTTAGCTTCGGATTGCGGCAAGAAGGGATGGTTGATCACGTCAGCTTCAGATTCGATAAGGCAACGGTTTTAATTGTTTGTTGCATTATGTGAAGAGGTCACTGAACAAAATAATTTATTGTACTCGGTTTATCAATTTTTTTTCATAAAAATTTAATAATTAGCTTAATGACAATGTAACCAGTTTATTAATACCATAATTTGGCCTACATCAAATTTTTCTGATCATAATACCATTGCAAATTCGTCGGTACGTGATTATAATTAACTCTTGTTGGTAAATTATAACCTGATACATAATTTGGAAATTACCAAATATTAATTTTGGTTGAAGTAGAAGTTAGTCCTTAAAATTTATGTTAAATGAAATATATGCTTGCTGAAATTAAATTGGTCTTTCCTTTCGACAGATTATGTTTAATAAGACAATGACGTCCACGTCACTAACAACAGTACAGAATATAACTTCCGCTCATAAATAATATTTAAAATACAATTCAAGACCACAATACATGCATGGCTATGGATTCTATTACGTTAGCTAACCAATCCTAGAAAAAAACTATTTCCGATAAATCTGTTACATTTGATAATATTCGTAATAAATAAAGTCCATCAAACTATAACGAAGATTCTTGAAAACAATAAGAAATATTAATGTAACCAATGAAACTGTACATAGATTATTAAAACAAACGTTAACCAAATTGATAAATTTATACATAGAAATCAGTAATTCTTTTATAAAGTTATACTATGTTTTATAGATTAACTCACATTTATTAAAATAATCACTGGCTTTACAGACGCAAAGTCTTTAAGAAAGTTCATTGGATTAATGTAGTTTTTAATTGAATTTCGGTACGTTTTTTTTCAGTGTAGGAGCTGCTGGTTTAGGGCCTACGAAGAATAAGCGAGAACCAGTTTTAGCCAAACGGTCTGCAACCCACTGCACCGTTACCTTATAAATACAACCAAGTCGGTTTAGCAATTTTTTACAATCACCTACCAGTATTTTTAATGAGTTGAGGACAATTTTACTATCCATACAAAATATAATCTCGTTGTCGTCGGCAGCTAGATTAAAAACAGCGTTTTCGGTTGGTTTCCAAATAAAAATTAGATTTTTGGAATCTTTATAATCAAATATATAGAGCAACTTTTGCATAAAGAATTGAGTTAGGGCTATAATTTGTCTTTGCAAACATTCAAAATAAAAAGTGAACATTTGAGCTAAGCATACCATTTTCAGTAAAATATGCTTGGCACTATCACTAAATAACGCCATATTAACTCTGTACCTCAATATTGCCTAGTAATTTTTTTCAGTACTGAATTTGCATTTAGTATTTTACTTCCATGGGAAAGAAATTGCTTTTTTGAACATATACATATTTATATAATTTATATTCATTCGCATATTTATATTGATTAAGTCAATTTGTATTCTCTGACAATGTTTTAAGCCATATTCTGATATGGTAGCATTCGAATCGCAAATTTTCTTTTGAAAATATTGACTTTGTATGGCACTTCGAATCAACGGTGGAAATGAGGTCGAGCGATGAAACGTGTAATTCCGATTGAATAAAGTCTTGATCAAAATTTTTATAACGATAATGCTTCAGGATTTTTACATTTTGATTGAATTAATTGTTTATTTCCTTAATTTTCTTAATAGTGTGGTTTTATAAGTATTGTGATATCATCATATTAGACCAATATGATCAAAGTGTCTTCGTTAAGGTTTTAAAAGAATGGATACTATAATTTTTATACAAGAAAGAAGAAATTCCGGGTCGAGTAGCTTTCTTTTTAAATTAACCACCCCTCTTTATAAAATAATTAAAAAATATTTAGTTCCGTTGATAATCGCACGCACATTCCTCTTTATATAATATCTAAGATTAAGATAATATTAATTTATGGTCATGCCTATCAAGTCATGTACATATGCATGCGGTATCTACAAAACTCAAATATATGTTATTTATTTATAAATAAAGCTTATTTTATACATAACATCTGTTATAAAATCAAATCAAACTTCTCCATCAAATTTCAAAACATATTTAACGTATCAAAACTTCAATTTGATGCGGGCTTCTTTATACAAAAAAAACATATATAATTCTTAAATACAAAAAATATCTAAAACCTTATTTTGATTTGGTGTTTTAAATTCATCATGAAATCCATCCAAATATAACCAAAAAATATGATTCATTATCTATCAGAAAAATAACATTAAGATGATTAATTATCATCAAATCTTAAAGATTTTTTCTCTATTTTGATTAAAACAACAAAAATATAAAGTTGGATTAAAAAAGTATATTTATTTGTATGTGTATTTTATTGGACATACAACCGTTATTTAATATTTTTTTATTATAACACTAATTACCAAATTTATATTTTTCTACATAGCTCTGCTGAACGAAATCGTATATATTTTTGTTTCATTTTATATTTAAATATTTTTATTAAATTTATTTAAGAATTTTTTATCGTTTTGTTGGTGTTGGATATTTAAAAATATTTTTTGTTGGCTACCTAGATGACAAATTTATTAAGTGGAGGCGCCAGGAAATTAATAATTTATTCAAGTTTTAACTATAGATACAAATTTATAATATACTATCTAATTTATACAATGTTATTTATATATTTTTTTTACAAAATTTTAATTGGTTAACTTATTTATCTATAAATCTGCATATAAACCAGCAACCAGTAACTGGCAGGCGACGAACCCTAATCTGTGTATATTTATTAGATGTTTTTAAAATTTTAATATCACGTCATAATATACGTTAACATTTATCCTTTACATTGAAACAATAATAATTTTGTAAAATATTAAATTCAGTAAAATTTTTTAATTTTGTTATATTATTGAACATAACAATTACTATTTATATAATATATCTAATCTAATCACGAACACATCTAGAGCAACAACGAACCCAAACGATATTATATTGTAGACTCAATTGTTCCTACAAAAATAAAATTTTATTTAAATAATCAAAAGAAATACATTATTAAGAAAATGGTTTTATTGCCGTAAAAAGATATATGATTATTGTTCAAATATTTTTTGTAAAGAAATTCGGTTTATTGCACAATCTAACATATTTTTTTGTTGAAATGAATAAACATAAATAAATATGATTTTCATGTTTTGTTTTACCTGTATACATAAAGGCATGACGACGGTTTTAAAAAATTTCTAACACTATAGCAATTTAAAGACTATATACAATATATATAGCTGCTATACAGCACCACCCACTCTATGTCTTAAAGTATTTTGAATGCACCTTTGAGATGGGTTTACACCGAACTTTTACGATATAACCTTAAAGTGATACATATTTTGTTTCATTTATAACCTTTCATTTCAATGTAAATCTTGTCTTATTTATAAAAACAATTTTTTTTCTTCATTGAATCAAGGTCAATATACTATACAGTTCTTTATAACTATAATATATACATACAAATATAAGACCCAAAGATGAATTGATTTTAATAAGATATTGTAATTAAAAAATAAAAGAAAGAAAACCGAAACAATTGTAAAATGTACTATGATTATTATTTTTTTTGTTGAATTATTGTTTATAAAATTTATACAAAAAAACAACAACAACAACAACAAAATAAAATCTTATGTGCTGATCTAGTGTAGTAACAATAACTACTATATATCGTATATCTTAAATGTGTAATTGATATTATGTTAATTCTTTCACTTGTATTATTTAAACAAAAATCATTTTGATGCGGAAAATTTCTTATTAAAAATGTTATATCGATTGGAAATTCCTTAAAAAATGTTTTAACACGCTGACATTGTTCTCAGGGTTTTTGATTAATTGGATGGTTGATGCAACCATATTTTTTTTTGTTTTGGTTATTACTTTCTAAGATTTAGTTAGGGAGATAATAATAATGTGCACCACGTGAAATATTTAATATTTGCGATAATTAAATTTTGCCGATCTACTGCATGGTATTGCGGAAATATGGAATTTGTAATTCTATAATTGGTTATACGCACTTAATACTTTTTTTGAACAAGCAACGAAAGGTATATATGCATCTCTGGAGAACAATATTCTTCTTATGTTGGATACATTGTTTAATTAGATTTTCTATGAGTGGTATGTTCCAAGAATAATTTATTAAATTACAATTTTATTAAAGAGTATCAGATCATTTGAAAAATTGTTATAATCATAAACATGATTAATTGGAATTTATGAGTTTTAAACTGCGACAAATGGATTGGTGAGACTGTTGGTGCAGTGCGGTTTTGAAAGGACCAAACCGACCTAATTGCAGAACGAAAGCAAGCACTCAGAAAAAATATGATGACCAAAGTCTTAGTAATACAGTTTGGTTACTTTAACACCAGTATTTTTGGTTACATTCTCCAATTCTCTACTTTAATTCAAAAAATAAACTTTTTGCTACTTGGTTAAATCAATAATTGATCAAAATCTAGTTAACCAAAATATTGGTCCGTGAATTTGGTTAAATTATCTAAAAAAAAAATAGTTAAACAACCTAAGAATATATTTTAAATAACAAAGTTAAGTTTTTTCATTAATTAGTTGAATTGACCAAACAATTTAGCAGTGTAAACTAAGTTTTTAGTAACATTGACCAAACAATAATTATTTTTCAGAATTCTTTTAAAAGAATTTTGATAAAATATACCTTGATTAAAGTAACAGTATGTTTTTCACCAACAATGGTTTGGTTTAACCAAATATTAAGTTCAATCCATCACAATTCTTGGTTACTAGAAAACGGGATTTTATTAGAAATGTTATTTTACATGTCAGTTTGTGTTGTTTTTCTTCAGTGAAAACACGTTTGTGCTTCCCAATTTTGAACGATACTCCAAAAATAAACAATCAATTTTATACTGAATCAAAAAATTATGAGTTGTATCTGGATTTATTTGGTAAGCAACGTTTAGTTTTTAGTTTAAATAAGATTGGGTCACATTTTGAAGATATTGTTCAATTGTAGCTGGAGAGAAATCATTTATTTAATTAAATTGGGACCACATAGTGGGCAGCATCAAATGCAAAACATCTGGCCCAAATACCTTATCAAAGAATTCATCACTCAAAGTTTCAGCAAAGTCAGTTGTGCTTGTAAGCTACTATCATAAAATTTTCAATAAAAATTCCAATATTAATTTATTTTTTAATTTTAGAAGTCAAATTTGCATAAGCCTGTCATACAAAAATGACTGTCATATAAAAACGCCGTTTCGGCGGTTAAATTAAGGCGAATGGTTGGCTAGCTCGTCAGCGGATAAGTTAATAAAAATTTGGGGGAGCATACAAATTGGGCATAAGCGATGTGATAGTCGGCAATTTGTATCGGCGAGTGAAAATATGGAAAAACCTTAAAATATGGGAATGAGCTCAGGAAATCTCTTAAGACACTTAAGAGGAACAATAACTAAGTATTTTGTTGTAGTTTTAAATGTTACGGGCAGTTTCGACGAATCGGTACAAATATGGGATGTAGGAACGACTAAATATTTAAAAACACTTCAGGCCTATCCAGATCCTTTTTTTGGCGGTGCATTTCAATCATCCTGTTTAAGCGGTGCATTTCAATCGTGAAAATTTCCATCACACTTCCGTCTAGTTGCGATGGTTTATGTCAAATATGGGATACAGTAAGTGGACAATGTTTAAAAACTCTGATTGATGATGATAAGTGTCCGGGTTCGTTTGTTATATTTTCGCCAAATGGGAAGTATATATTGGCTGCACACTTGACAATACACTGAAGCTGTAGTATTAATCGAAAGGAAAAAGCTTGAAAACATGAAAAGAATGTAATCAAAATGTATTTAATTAAATAAAAATTGAATATACTAACATTATGTGTTGTTTAATCTAATGTGGAATTTACCCTAGCCTATTGTTTAAATTTACTAAATTTTTGGTAAATTTAAACAATCAATTGATCTATACAACCAAAATAATCTCAAACATTGACTTAATTTTGGGTTATATCAAATAATAAAACTTGTAAAATTTAACTAAATCGTATGTGAAATTTACTTTTTGTTAGGCTAATTTAACTTTTTTATTTAGTTATTAAAAACAAATTTTTTTTTTGATATTTAAAAAATAACCAAATACTTTTGGTTAAAGATACTTAATGTTTTATGTAAATAACCAAAGTTTGGTTATTTAAAATTAAAAATTATTTCAACCAAGATTTTAGTTATTTATTTTACTATGGCATTTGGTTGGTTGAAAAATACTAAAACTTTGGTTAAATTGGCCTAGGTTTTTGGTGCTTTTGACCCAAGGTTTTTGCTGAGTGAGGTTTTGAAATGCAATAGTAAAGGGACGTGTCGAATTTGTCTCAGATGTATATATACGCAACGGTGTTAAATTATAAATTATTGGAGTATACTAATTATTAAGGATTGCTTTTTGTAAAAGTTTTAGGAATTTATGTTCAAAACGAAATGGTAACAATTCATAGATTTGCCAAATAGAATATTTTATGGTAAAATACACAACTAAAAATAGTAAGAGTTCCTTTTTATATAATTTTACGGCATGGATATGACGTGGTATGGATAGTGATGAAACTTGGAAGGGAAATGCTCGCGAGTTGAATCTTCGATCGAGATTCTGAATAAACAGAATGAACTTTGTTTTGTTTTACTCACATATTTTATGTGTGACAAGTTAAATCGCTCGAACTATGATTTGACCTATATTGCACACGTTCTAAAAAGAACAATTTTGGAGAAGGATCTTTTCTAATTCAATTCTGTTCAAATTTTTAGGGAAGTTACAAGTGTTGTTTATGGAACAGAATGGATGCCCTACTAGAGAAATAATATTTCGCTTCGTGTCTATATGGAATGAAAAATTTCTGAGTAGTTTATAAGATTATTCGACATCTTATAAACTATTTCTCGTGTGTTATATGGCGTCCTAAATATTTAAATTCCTAAAAAATAATCTACATTTCTGTTCAATTTCTTTTCAAAATTGATGAGGTTGAGTTATTGGCTGGTTGACGTTTACTGTCGCATTCAGGTTTCAATTATAGTGTTGACTGGCTCTTGAGAGGTTTGTTATAATTGCTTAATGAATAAAATTTCATTTCTACTCTAACTCTATTAGTACTATTAAGATAAATTTAATCGATTTGAATACTAACTTTAAGAAGAAAATATATTTATAAGAATATTTATAAAATAAGAAACGAAATATTGAAATAGCGCAATAATATTTAAATAATTTATTATCTATAATACGACATTCTATAAGATTGTATAAACACACTAATAGAGTGCGGGAGGAATTTTTGAAACCATGGTTTTATAGCACTTAGCAATTTAAAGATTTTCTGAAAAGAAATATCGTTTAATAACATTCTGTCGTGACTTGAATGCTGAATACAAAATTATAGAACCGGACATCAGTTAGAACACAATTAAAATGGAATACCTAAGGTAGCTAGAGATAACTATACTTTATTCATTTAAACAGTATGTTGGAAACTGAAATATATCAGGTTATGTCATCATATTGTACACGCATAATACTGTCGTGTCATTGCACAAATCAATAATATCCTACGCGTTAGATGGTGATGGGTTGGGAAGATGTCCCAAGGATTATATGCTGGATTCGATGGGATGACCTTTAAAAGCTAAACACAGGAATGTACTGCAGTTTTCTCACTGCCGTATATATGATGATATGTATAGTACTATAAAATCCATAATAATTCTTCAATGTTTAGACGCAGACAGAGCCTGGGCGTGCATAGTTTTGGAATATGCTAAGCTTTATGTATCTAGTTGGTGTGTGTTATACATACCTATAGATTTCCAAAATGGATACCTGTTAGTTTCAATCATATCAAAACACCAGCAAGTTTTCAATATTGGATGGAGATCAAATTATAACTTTAGTATTTGTGCATAATTATTTAAATAAATTGAAGTTAAATTGTACTGTATCAAGGATTGGCTTTACCTCGGAAAAATTTCAAACAGATTTTTAATATATGGACGTTATGTCTCAAAACAAAAATTCAATCATTTTCATCACTGAGTTTAGTAAAAGATTCAATCCCACCCTAAAAAGGTGTGAGTTATTAAGTTTCGTATATATATATATATGTGCACGTCCCATGTCCGTTAAAAATTTCTGTGAGTTGCTCAATCCTCGATACAGTAAACTTCTAAACTCGAGTTAATAAAGGTTTTGTGAAAATGACATTAATCCAAGTCATAAGCAGAAGGTTAAAGCCGATTATATGGAAATCGGGTTGATATACTATATTTCAGAGCGTATATTAGGTTAAGTATTTACACCGAAACTTATGTTTTCTTTGGTTTTAAACTTATGGTATAATAACTTTAAAAAGTTTAAAAGAAAAACTACCCGCAATAATTTCGGCGTCTTAGTGAGTTCCTTTAATAGAATCTCACTAAGACGCCAGATAAGTTATTATCACAGTAAATCTAAAAAGATTAAAAAATTTTGAAGGATTATTATTCAAAACTGTAGTCTGAAGAAATACATTTTATTGTTGTGTTAAAATATCTTGTTAAAGTAATTAACAAGCGTTGACGGAAACGTTATCTCATTTCATTAATTCGGGATGAAATATATTGCAAGAAGTAGTATAATAACAACCTCTCTAAGCAGACCTCTGTAAGACTATACAGCTGTCATAAAGCTTTTCTTATTGTTGGTACAATAATTATTTGCTGTTATTCTTTGGAATTCAAAAAGTATGTATTTCATTCTGTTGGTTATAGAATTAATAGTTTAATTCTTATTGATATAATAATTGATATAATTGTTTCAATCTTATTGATATAATATTTACGTGTTATGATTCATAAATTAAACGCCAATGAGAGTAAAAAATAGAACATTACAAGTGTTAATGATAAGACATAAAAGGACACCACAAGATCTTGACTCAATAAATTATTTTTTATTTATCAGTCATTTTTATTAATTGAAATATATTTCTACAAATCAAATTCTTTGGTACTTAGTATTTCTGTATCGTATATGAGCTAAACTCTTTAACGTTATCGACATTAATTTAATACATATTTAATGTTAATTAAAATCAGCACACAATAAAAAAAAAACATTTTTTATCATCGCCATTCCGTAGCCTGAAGTCAATTATTTGACTGGGACAGAAAACTCTTTCTTATTAATAATAGTGAAGGATTTGGAAAAGTAAGGTAAACTAGAAATGTATATGCACAAATCTTGTGTGATCATCAAATTGTTTTATTATATAATATGATTTTAAGTGGGGAGCATATTCATACTATATATAATATATACTCGTTTAAATAAAACTAGTCACTAAGGGATACAAAAACAATTATTTTAAAGTGAAAGGATTTTCTTACATTGAAAATATGCTGCGCACAGATACGTTTATCTTTGTACTGAATAAAGCCATGAAATCAAATTTAGGTCAATATTTTAAGACCTGTATGCAAGTTTCCACATAATCCTGATTTCATATTTATATAAGAAGACAATTTTGGTTTTTGTTTTTGATAATAAAATATTTTTAATTTCAATTATCACCTTCGTTCAGCTTTTTTTTTTGTGTGAGTATGTCGTATAAATAATCTTCTGTAATTTGAGTTGTATATATATAATTTCACCGCCGACAGATTTTTTTTTGGTTTTTAACTTATTTAGTGATGACAATTTTTTTTCGTTTTGTATATAAATACCTACCTTCTTAATCTGGCTACTTATTACTGTACAGTTATAATTTAATTAATTTTTTGTAATTTAACTTTTTTTTACGTGTATATATACGTTGAAATATAAAACCAAATTTAATTTTTTTTGGAAATGTAATAAAATATTTTATAATTTTATACATAAGTAGATTAAATATATATAAATATATATATATATATATATATATATATATATATATATATATATATATATATATATATATATATATATATATATATATAAACTTGAATAGGTATATTAATTTAACTGACAGGATGAATAGTAGTACCAAAAATGTCACTTGATCGGAATGCCCCTATATATGGTCAGATCTAGAATTAAAAAAGCTGCCAATCATTATTTAACCTAAATTCAAATTCAAAACTGAAGTTGCTTTGTAATTAAAACATCAATTAGAAACGAAATCTTATATATCTATATCCGAAAAAAAGAAGAGAAATATCTCGAAAAAACGGTCAATCATTTAGCACGCAATTTATATATTTGGAAACTTCATCAAACAAAAGTCTATTTAGTTATATCCATTGTATCTATATAAGTATGTGATATAAATAAATATATTTTATATATATATATATATATATATATATATATATATATATATATATATATATATATATATATATATATATATATATATATATATATATATAAAATATGTATAATATGTATAAATGACAATGTAAGACTTTCTTTTGAACAGATATAAAATTGTTAAAATTTTTGTTGTTTAAATAAATTGGTTAAAAACGCGAATATGACAAAAATTGGTCATTAATTTAATTTGGTTTTCTTTGTTTAATTTTTTTTTGCTCAATAAATTATTTTCTACAATTTTTAACTCATTAACAAGAATTTTGTTATTATTATATTTTGGAATCAGCATGATATTGTCTCTTGTGTTTTGTTTTAATACTCGTACATGAATTGTGATGTAATTTTCATTTAAAAGTATATATTTAAGATCATTGAATGACTTCAATACTCGAAACCGAATTTTATTTTTTGCTTTGTTTTAATGAATTCAGTTATTAAAATGATTTTTTTGCAGTGTTACAGAGATCGGAGAGGAAAACTGCTAAGTAGCTGTGCATGGGACGTCCGTCTATATACGGCGACACATAATATACAATATTCTGTGCGGTGAAATCATAAATTAATGATGATGGGAAATTTTGAAATTAAATATTAAATATCACTTTTATATTTTTTACGATGAGCGTTATCTGAAAGCTACTTGAAATTGTAAAATAATTTTGGCAACTTAATAGCCACACTCAACAATATTTATTTGAAATCTTAAGATAAAAATTTAAGGTGTGATTCTCTTTAATGAATGGGATCGGAGTGTATTTTTATGAACTAATTATAATAATTGACCTAAATTAATTTAATAATTTAAATTAATTTATAAATAAATCAATCAACTTTTGAAATAAACTGCAAGTTTTGGCAATGAATTAAAATACGTAAACGGATATGTCTTCGAAGAATGCCATGTTTTGCTGTTTTCTATTTGTTAAATGGCAATAGAAATGTTTTAAATAGCTATTACCAAGCACAATGGAGGATTAATTAATTGGAATTATATTAGAATCAAGAGGCAAGGCCATATGAAAAGTTATAGCTTTATATATAATTGTTGCAATTTTGAAAGCAGTACTCGTTGCAAAGGATTTAAATTGCAAAGATCGTCGTATCTGCATCCTTTCTGACACTCAGGCTGTTCTTAAAGTGACTGTTTCATCGAAATTTGTTTTGGAGACGATAAAATCCTGCCGACTAGGCAGTCAGACTAAAGTTAAACTTCACTGGAAACACAGTCACATGGGTATTGAGAAATGTATTGGCTGTCAAATTCGCCCTGCCTATTAATAAATTTATATATTTTGTGAGATATCGAATATCATTTGGTGATCTGCACCAGAAGCGATGGGACAACCTCATCTCTATTTGACTATCTAAATCTTTTTTTTGAACCTATAAGATACTAGTCCTTCTTGAATTAAGATAGGCGTACTTTGAGGATCTTACAGGGCATTGTTCTCTGAATAATGGGGTATTGTTCTCTGAATAATTACATGTTCTGAATGAAAATTTGGAAGATCGTTAACTGCGAATAGTGTGGAGGAGGAGAAGAAGAAACTGTCAAACACCTTTTGTGCTTCTGTTATTCATACTTTTCCCATAGACTGCGCTGCTTTTGGTCACAATTCCTATTTCTTGGATTTTATAAATAATCTATAGCTTAGAGGCCGTGAACGGCCCTTACCGCGTCTCAACTGAGACCTTACGAATGATCTTAAAGTATTGATGCACATTATAGGTAGTCAGCCCAACGAATGACATAAAACACAAAATGTGTGTTATGTCATCCGGTGCAAGTTAAAACGGCGGGAATCGAACTCATAGACCGCGGCGCGATGTGAAACTCTCTTAACCATTATAAACTATAACCGACGACTTTATTAGAAGTATAAATATGTTTCGGGACTGAGAGTGTGATGTTACAAAAGGATAATCAAGTTTGAGTGACTGGGGAAAAATACCTTCATACTACATGTTCATCAACATGAGTATCATAATAATCGGCTCTATTAGATCATCTGAAAATTGCACCACTCAATAACAGCAGATAGTACTTAATTGACCTTATAAGATGTTTTATTCGTCATAGTATGAGGTTTGAAACTTTTAGAATCGATTCGGCTAATCACACCTAAGTAAAATACTAAACAGAGAATCAAAATAAACTTCATGAAGTACAATGTGCTTAGAAATAATTTCACCTTTCAATACTTCTATTGCTCCAAAGCTTGAACTTTTTTTCACAACTAAAAATTCGTTCATAAAAAGATAGAATTATTTTTGAAATGTTATGGTACATTATGTCTTTTTAATAGATTATATATTGTTATTATCACTGCTATAGAGGTATACTTATTGACCGCGTTTTACTTGAGCCGATCGAAGAAAAGAAGGACAATTTCAACTACAGAAAGAACACAAAAGAGGTGATTTTTGAGAAAGACGGAGAATCCTCTTCAAAGAAGGACGTTAAATCAGCTTATATTAAGCCATAACCTCTTGAGTAATCTACCTAGTAGTTTTTGATAAGATTCTGCGAGGTTAATAGTGTGTGTCGCGTTAATACCAAATAAATTTTTATGTATTAACTGTGAGATTTACATAGTGAAGGTTAATTGTGCCTTGGATTCTGTTTGTTGTAAAATAAATAATCTATTGCTTGAAGACCGTAAACAGTCCTAACCGCGTCTCAACAGAAACCTTTTACGAATTGGTACACATACATACGAATTGCTGCACATTGCAGGTGGTCAGCCTAACGATACGATCACTTTTTATGTTATCCGGTGCATGCTAATTTTTTGTCAACGGCGAGAATCGAGTTCGAGTCCGCGGCATGATAAGGAACTTTCTTAAGCAATAAGCTACAATCGGCGACAATCATTGTAAAATAATCAAGTAATTTTGGGTCTGCATACATAGAAATTAACAGTGCAGTCCTAATTTTCATATTTGTACATATGTATATGTATGTAATTTAAATCTAAAATTTTAAAATATCATCAGCCTTCTTCAACATTAAAGATTTTCATGTTTAATTTCTAATTTTTTTTATTACTTATATATATTTCTATTCTAATAAAAAAATAAAAATCTATGTAGCATGACTTTTGTGCCCTAAAGTAATTTTGTATAAAAGTTTTTTTTATACTTATACCACCGATCGCGTTTTTCTTATATTTTTTATTACTATATGAATATAAACATTTTGTAAACTAAAAACTATAAATTTTCGTTCGTATTTATACCAGACTGCAACAACAAACTGTATGGAATAAGATCGCGATCAATCGCGAAAAAAATACTATTAACCTGCAATTGATATAACATAGAAATTTTGCCGGCACGTCATTTATTACTATACGATAGTACTCGTATACATTACGATATTACATAAAAAGGTTTTCTTATAGTTGCTTGCTTATGTTTTAGTTTTTAATTTTTATATAAATAAATAAAAAAATTGCATTCATGTCTCATGAACCAGAATTGTTAATATGAAAAAAAAAAAAAAAAATTAAATTAAAATTGTGTATATCTTTCTTAGACACAGACCTATAATCAAAACCAGTCCAATAGGTTTTTTCTTTAACATTTATTGTATATAACAATTAATTGTTGTGTTATATACATATATAAGACACAGTATGTTGCATAAAATTTTCTTTTTTATTTTTATGATTGCATGTAGGAATTTTTTTTTATATAAACTCGTACCTTTTAGTTGTGATGAATAAAAATTTGAATTAGTTCAAGGTTTTAGAAAGAAGTTTGGTTTCTTTTTAATTATGCACGGTTCTGTAGCTTTATATATTATGGGCACCAATAAACGTGTATACATGGACGTGAGGAAATGGTTGATTAAAAAGTACTTGTACGTTATTTTGTCAGGTCCTCTATTCATCTGAAGTGAAAGGTATTTAATTTTTTTTTGGTACAATCATTGTTTTTCCGTCTTGTTGTGTGTATATGATCGATATGATGGAAATTCAGATTAAATAAAAAAAAATATATAAATTGAATATGTACACAATACAATGAACTTTCCAAATGTTGTGTGTTCAAAATAAAATAAATTGGATGAATTTTTTGTTGTAGTTTGAATCACATAATTAATGTCAAAGAAATGGGACAATAAATTTTATTCTCTTAATTGTAATCTTGATTAACTTGAAATATTTATTTTGACAATGATTTTTCATGAAATTAATAAATAACTCTTCGTCGTATATTGACACTGTTAATATATATTTTTGTTTTTATGAAATTATTATTTTATTTTTATTTGTCACTTTGCAACAATGTGCTTCAAGACTTTTAAGAAATCTTCTAAATTTATAAATAAAGAAACGCTGTATCATTGTAATATATTTGACAGGTCTTGAAAACATTTGATATGACAAAATGTGCACACGAGGTTGTTGTCTATTATAATGCATCGGAGTTTTGATCTATCACATATTTGTGACACGTTCGTGAGGTAGGTAAAAATATATACATATTTATATATGGATTTAATGGTTGTCATATTATTGCCCTTTTTTGATTATGGGATGTATACAATTTAAGCTGAAGGAACGGTATAATTTGAGACCCTTGTGCAGCTACAATCACTTATATATCTAGAACTTAAGTAAGATATTGATTTTCAAAATAAAATTCTTATATTCTAAATTAAAAATTAAACCTGTATAACGGCGGCTTGTATAAATAAACAACCTGTATAAAACATAAAAGAGGTAAATTTACTATAGAAACAGTTAAAATTTTAGATTACGTTCTGCAACTTAAACCCGAATGAAATGTTTGTAAAACTTGAGATTTAAAAATGCTCGCAGCACAAATGAAATATAGAAAATGCCAAGGTAGGTTATTTAATTATAACTGCCTTCATTGGTTTATCTATTCATTTAGATTATCCAAATATATGGATTGCTATTTAAACACGACAATCCATTTATTAGGTTTTTTTATTAGACGATTTACTTTAGATTGAAGACAAATGGATGAAAAATGACAGTTATAAAACATATTTGGTTAAATTCTTACATTAAATAAAACATATTTTGCCTAAAAATATCAAGAATTTTGTCATATATAAGAGATGTGATATGGCTACGAATAGCCCAAAAATTGCCTTATATAGTTATTAAAGAAATGTTAAATTTTTTTTCTTAGCTCGAAAGTTTGAGTTTGGACATTATTTTGGCTATGGTTAACATAAACTTTCGATCTTTGTAATATGTCTGCTAAATAATACTGATGCCATTGGATTACATGGCCATATACTAAAAACTGTCAATTTTGTATGACATTAAAAACTACGCTGACAAGTAAAGACTACGCCGTTACTAAAATTGTTATACGATACACGCTTCAACAACGAATTAAAGTTGTTAAAATTCACTGCAAAAATGGTGAACATTTTGGAAAACTAACTAACAAATATTTGGCTATCGTGAAACACCTTCTCGGCCGGCAATAGTGAAACTGGTGGAAAAATTTGAGCTGTTGGGACAATTTATTGTTTATAGTATTGAAAAAAACTCAGGTTTGGCTTTTAAAGTTTAGCTTAAACAAAAACTTTATAACCGGTCGGTCACTATAAACGTCGTATCTTCGCTGATTGGGTCGTGCCAATGCATCAAAATGATCCGGATTTTTATTGAAATTTTTTTTTCAGTGATGAGGCTTATTTTCAACTCGGATACTAACGTTAATAATTGTATAAAGCTGAATTTTCACATTTGGGGCTCAGATGATTGTTGAAAAGCCTCTCCATCCTAAACGTTGCACTGTTTGGTGTGGTTTTGGGCTGAAGGTGTGATTAAACCTTAATTTTACGAAAATGACTATTTGATACGGAACGAGTGACCTATTACATGAATAAGAAAATGAAAACGTATCTTTAACGAGACAAGTCAATTGGAGATGGACCAGTTTTATATTTTCTCGTAATCCATCTAATCTCAGTCCATTGGACGAATATTACTTACAATATCATGCTGATACATACATAATGCTGAGAATTCATCCTATAAGGATGAACTAAGGCCATGCAATGATTAGCTAAAAAAACATACGTTAATTGCATTTATTAAGATCACTTTATATTATTACTTTGTTGAACTGTCTCTTTAATTTTATTCCATTAGTGTGGCGAAATAAAGTTATGCCCGATAAATGGAAGATAACCGTGTTATGTCCAATTTTCAAGAAAGATGACTCACTACAAAAATGGTGAAAATTTTGGAAAACTAACAATGTTAAAAACTAACTAACAAATATTTGGCTATCGTGAAACACCTTCTCGGCCGGCAATAGTGAAACTGGTGGAAAAATTTGAGCTGTTGGGACAATTTATTGTTTATAGTATTGAAAAAAACTCAGGTTTGGCTTTTAAAGTTTAGCTTAAACAAAAACTTTATAACCGGTCGGTCACTATAAACGTCGTATCTTCGCTGATTGGGTCGTGCCAATGCATCAAAATGATCCGGATTTTTATTGAAATTTTTTTTTCAGTGATGAGGCTTATTTTCAACTCGGATACTAACGTTAATAATTGTATAAAGCTGAATTTTCACATTTGGGGCTCAGATGATTGTTGAAAAGCCTCTCCATCCTAAACGTTGCACTGTTTGGTGTGGTTTTGGGCTGAAGGTGTGATTAAACCTTAATTTTACGAAAATGACTATTTGATACGGAACGAGTGACCTATTACATGAATAAGAAAATGAAAACGTATCTTTAACGAGACAAGTCAATTGGAGATGGACCAGTTTTATATTTTATCGTAATCCATCTAATCTCAGTCCATTGGACGAATATTACTTACAATATCATGCTGATACATACATAATGCTGAGAATTCATCCTATAAGGATGAACTAAGGCCATGCAATGATTAGCTAAAAAAACATACGTTAATTGCATTTATTAAGATCACTTTATATTATTACTTTGTTGAACTGTCTCTTTAATTTTATTCCATTAGTGTGGCGAAATAAAGTTATGTCCGATAAATGGAAGATAACCGTGTTATGTCCAATTTTCAAGAAAGATGACTCACTACAAAAATGGTGAAAATTTTGGAAAACTAACAATGTTAAAAACTAACTAACAAATATTTGGCTATCGTGAAACACCTTCTCGGCCGGCAATAGTGAAACTGGTGGAAAAATTTGAGCTGTTGGGACAATTTATTGTTTATAGTATTGAAAAAAACTCAGGTTTGGCTTTTAAAGTTTAGCTTAAACAAAAACTTTATAACCGGTCGGTCACTATAAACGTCGTATCTTCGCTGATTGGGTCGTGCCAATGCATCAAAATGATCCGGATTTTTATTGAAATTTTTTTTTCAGTGATGAGGCTTATTTTCAACTCGGATACTAACGTTAATAATTGTATAAAGCTGAATTTTCACATTTGGGGCTCAGATGATTGTTGAAAAGCCTCTTCATCCTAAACGTTGCACTGTTTGGTGTGGTTTTGGGCTGAAGGTGTGATTAAACCTTAATTTTACGAAAATGACTATTTGATACGGAACGAGTGACCTATTACATGAATAAGAAAATGAAAACGTATCTTTAACGAGACAAGTCAATTGGAGATGGACCAGTTTTATATTTTCTCGTAATCCATCTAATCTCAGTCCATTGGACGAATATTACTTACAATATCATGCTGATACATACATAATGCTGAGAATTCATCCTATAAGGATGAACTAAGGCCATGCAATGATTAGCTAAAAAAACATACGTTAATTGCATTTATTAAGATCACTTTATATTATTACTTTGTTGAACTGTCTCTTTAATTTTATTCCATTAGTGTGGCGAAATAAAGTTATGCCCGAAAAATGGAAGATAACCGTGTTATGTCCAATTTTCAAGAAAGATGACTGAATAAAAATGGCGATACACAACTACCTATCGTATCTGCATTTTATAATGAAAACTTACGGTTATATCGTGGGAAATTATCGATGACTATCAAGGAGGATTCTATCTAAATCGGACAGTATACTGATGAAGTTTTTCTCGCTAATAATGCTTCTTTTCAAGTATATACTTTTAAAGACCGTGAATTCCAAACAAATATACATGGAACTATTTTAAATAACATCATAGTGGAGCAAAGTTGAGAACAGACTATCGAGAGCTTTTGCAATTAATGATGTTCGACAAGAAGATGCACAGTCTCTGATACTTTTTATTATCATGTTGGAATACATCTTCTGTAAAAGTGAAACACCTCTACTTGGTCTCCTGGAACAGTATTCGGATTCCGTTGTTATAAAAAGAAACTAGTTCAAAGCTTAATATCAAATTTTTGGTTTTTGGAGACCAAGGAAAAATAGATTTCAGTATTGGTAGTCATACGTTTGAAGGGGCGATAAGATTCAAATATATTCTGATGCCGTTGGCAATCAGACTTCATATCTTCGATGCACACTTCTAAAATGGAAATATCTTGCAATTGCAAATAAGCATATACAGAATGTGGATAGGCCCGTCGTTAATTATGTATGTGGGAGTTGGACCTTGATGGATGATGATTTCAACCATTCGAAAAATCATGAGTGTGATAGGTGGCCCAACAAAATAAGAATTTATATCATCAGCTTTGACATTCACTTTACCATTATTTGTACACCTAAGTTTCGGATATTACACCAATAAATCTTGGCGAAAGTGAAGAATTGCGTATCGTGAAAAAAAGTGCTCTTATCTGTCCAAATTAATCTTATTACCATATGGTGGGGTTTTTATAAACTTAGTATAACTGAGTAAAACTATAACTAAATATTTTTGATAGTAGAAGATGCCAGAGAATAAGTACCATTGCAAGATTAACATCATCAGTATTGGAAAAATCTCTTAAACTGAAATTGTTTGGTTATGAACAAGAGAAATTATCAATAGAGACAGTTAAAAGTTCATGATGGGATTCTATTTCAAGAGATAATTGCTTGAAATAGTTAACAGAGCTATTCGTGTATAATAAAACATAAAGTGTTAAAATATAATTAGAGACGCTTCAGAAAAAAAATTCGTGTTGATTCCACGCTTATATATTAATTGCAAATTAAATGTTTCAATCCCAGAATTGGATACCACCCATCAATATCTGTTGCTTGCTAAACAAAACATACCACGCTTACTAATTAAACAGTATACGGAGATAATGTTTTTGAGTGCAAAATTTTGATACTTGTCACCTAAGAACAGAAAATGTATGTTGTCACTAATTATATGGAGATACAATCAATTTTATCCACATATATAAAAATTACTATATACACACGACCTTTCTAATCTTCTGCTAATTTACCATAACATGTACTGTCAAACAAAACAATATGATGAATATGACTTGTCAATTAAGTTAAAAATTTCAATTGAATATTTATACATATTTACATTACGATGACAAGACAACTAATTGTTGAAAAAATAGAAATGAAAAATTTAATATTATATGTATATGATAATAAATGTAATTCACCTCGCACATCACACCCAAAGGGTTAATATACGATAAAAATTGTCTTCGCTATGGTCATGAAATTATACATTATATACGAGTATATGTTTTGAATTAATGGTATTTCTTCATTTCATTTTTCTTTTTAAAATCCTTCTTTGTTATCTTTCAAAGAGATAATCAATTAAAATTATATAAAATAAATATTATAAATTATTTTATTATGATTGATTGAAAAAATAAATAACAAGTGTATATATATTTTATTATTTTTATACAATATATTTATATAAAAAAAAATATCTTTCACTTTGCGCGACTTGCGCGAAGAGTAATTTGTATTATGATTAATTATTATTTATCATCAAGATGAGGGCATTTTATGATTTGTAATTTGATGACCGTAAATCAATATATAGGTACACACATATGGATCTACAGTTTGCGCACATATAATAATCATTTTAAACGTGTGAACAATTATTGTACGTTGTACATATATAAATGATAAATGAAATAAATTATTCGTCCTCAATTAATTTCAATCAAATGTCAAAATGAGTTTGGAAGTTCCGCGATTTTATGTATATATAACTGCTGAATTGGACATGTACTAACGAAGTTTTTAAAATTTTAGTCACAAAGTGTTTTATTTGTAGTTTTTTGTTTTTATTTTTGAACTCAATTTAAAAAAATGCACTACACTAAACGTTATATAGGTACGCGAGTTAAAATGTACATATGTAAAGCTAACGTCGTCGCAATAAAACGAGGTCAGTTTTATGTAAAAATAAACTTTAAACAATTATTTGATTATTTTATTATATTGTTTATTTTAGAGTACCACAATAATAGTTATCGTAATAATAAAATAAATATAATTAAACTATATTTGTATGTATATACATATATAGGGTTTCTCTTTGCATATATTATATTCACTTAAAAACTTTGTTATAACATTTTAAAAATTTTAAGAATATAAAATCGTGACTTAGCACACCGTGACAGCCTTTGGCATCCCTCTAAGCTTATTTTATTTTTGACTTTTTTATTGTACGGTGTTTTTTCTATAAATAATTTTTATAATGTTTAGTGGGACCCCTACATGCTTTAACAATAAAACAATAATAAAATATGTTTTTTTTGTATATATGTACATATCTGCGGTCATATAGCGAAAAGAAATTTGTTTACTTTATCGTTTTGGTTTATACATATGACATATTTAAGAAATGCTCATCTTTCATTTAACTTATATGTGATTATTGTTATTATGGTGAATTTCCTGTATCCATAAAAATAAAATGTCCATATAAAATATAAATTTATATATTTTTATAGTTTAGCTACTGATTAGCCAATAATCATAACAATAATAATAATTATCGTAATCATATATAGATATTATCTTTAAGTAATCTCTATATAATAATATTCAATAAAAATATTACTGTACTATTTACAACTTGTGTGTATCATCATCATCATCATCTTCAACATGATTTCTGCTATACCTATGTGCATATTCATATGCGCATTGTGTGTTTTCTTATATTAGCGATTATTGATTATCACGCCATATAAAAATAAGAAAATAATAGAAATCGAAAACTCCTATAAAATCAATAATTTTTATTTTTATATGTATACAATGTTGACAATTACATTGTAAATTGACATATAACAAAGTATTTGATTGAATCTATTGATTATAATATTAACTATTAATATTATTATTACTATATAGTTTTATGGGCTTTTATGTAAAAATGCAATTATTTGATTTTTATCAGAACAAATTAACAATTATACGCTGGAAATATATAGATAAATAAAAGTTGGCGGTAAAAGTTGTTGTAAGCGATTGTATTGTGAAAGAGGACGTCGCTTTGAACAAATGTAAGACAAAATAAAATAATTGCATTTAAGAATAAAAAACAACAAAGTGATAGTGCTTAATATTTTTGTACAATAAAGGTATACATTTTTTTAAATATTTGCTCCAATTAAATATTCATAATATTTAGGAATTTTATATATAAATTAGTTACGGTCAACGATCTTCTCAGAGGACTTAATTAGAATCTGCAATAGAACTATTTATGTTCTAAGTAAAAATATACTTTTTGCAAGAAACGCGAAGCCAACTGTGTGTTCCTGTTGTGCTAACCAACAAACAATTTCCTGTTTACAATAATATTCTATTGAGCTTTTACTGTTTCACTCACTTGCATGTGCTTTGACTTGATTTTGATTGTATTATAGTTTTTTTAGTTTGTTTAAATTGGTTGGTTATTTCGTGGGCCACTTTATTTGCAGTTCAAGAATTTTGAATGTTTGTTAAACTCCTTAATGATATCTTATGTATTCGTTAAAATAATTGAAACAATATAATCTGTGCTGAATTTCAACTATATGCTGTAAACGTTATGTCTATCTTAGTTAGTAATTTTAGCAAGATAATGACTCATAGATACTCATAAGATAATCCTTCTTTTCGCAAAAAATTCACATAAATTATTTGAGCTCAAAGAATTTATAATGTTTTCGGGCTTAACTTTGGGAGACGATATAAATAGTATATGCATGTTAATGGAGCTAGAACAATGTTGGCTCCGCCAAGACGATATAGTTTGACAAATATGATCAGAATTCTCGATTAATTATTTAGAGATTGTTTCCATTCACTAGTAGATTGTTCGATTAACTATATAGTTGAAGATTTGTAGAATTTTTAGTCTGAAAAGAAATGTTCTGGTCAATATTTAAAAAACTGCGGGGATATTTAAGTGCGGGGATAACACCAGTTACGTTTTGCTCTTAGTCAGAGTGTAAAAAATATTTGGTAACATAATATTATTAGATTTTTAGTAAATATGGGAGGTTATAAATTGCTCGGAAGTTTAACTGGTGTATGTTAAGGGATTGTGTGAATTAAGAATACGGTTCTTTTTATAAGAAATGAGAGAACCAAACGTAGTATTTATTAAATTTCCATGATTTTCGTTTTTTTTGGAAGGTTTTTATTTTTGATACATTATATTTATTAGTATAAAGAGCTTTGTTTGAGTAGTATGTTTAATACGTCTGAATGATTAGTATATCTATTAAAAATTCTAAATTTTAGAGTCAGTTTTAGTCATATATATTATAGTTCTGGCACAATATAATTTATATAATAGTAAAATTTTGTCAGTATTCACACCTAATGTTAACATGCACGACGTAGTATATTTTACTTTCAAATTTCTAGGTACTGATAGAGTTAGGGTTCATAAAGTTTACGATTTAGATTCTTGTTCGGTCATATATATCGCTGTCCTCTAATGATTTATTTTTTTGACAATATAGAAATATAGGAATAAATCTCTTTAAAGCTAATAACGACCACCTGTGCATATGTTAAACCACTCAAGATTTGTTTACATAAGAATTACATTTTCATAAAACTAACATATATCAATATGTAATTTTTTTAAAAAATTGGAATACAGTGAATTTGAAATTTTCGATTAAAAAATCACCTCGTTAAATTAAGTGAAAATGAAAAAAATAGTTCAAAATTGTGAGCTATCAGAATCTTCGAAAAATTTATTTTGATCTAAATTCCGTTATCATCGTCGACTCTAGCCTTTCCCCAATATCAACGGATACATATTTTTGAGCCACAATTAAATAATATTCACGTATATGATTACAATAAAAATGGTAAACCATATGCTTGATGTTGTAGCTTAAAGAACTAGTCTCCAAACTACTGGTACAACATACAATAAAAAACGGCAATTATAAAATTTTTAGTAATGATGTGTTTTAATTTTTGACTATCCATTCCCATTTCGAAATTTATGTGGGTTGATGTAATGATTAAATTAACGTCCACTCTGTTCATATCATATGTATTCTCGCGAGAGTGAATTGAAACACTTCAATTTCAATAGCTTACAATACACTTTGGCATATTTTTTGATTTTTTAAGGGATGTGAGGCTCAACAGGCGTCATCTTTATTCTTTGACACGAATGGTACGGTTGGATTCCTTGATCAAAGCGAAGACGATGTTCTTTTTGCCACTTCGCACTGTGAAGCCTCCTTATCAAGTTAAAGGCGTTTGAAAAGACGTCTTCCAACGTAGCACCTTATATTAAAATTAAATCAATATTAACTAGATCTCGAGAAATAACCATTCATTTTTCGCAAGGTTAATGAAAGGTGATACAATTTTCTTTTAAATAAAGTATAAAGTCATAAATATTTACACTCAAAAAAGTGCTATGTTTTATTTACAAATAGTGATATGTGAAGTGAAAATGTAAATTTGACTTATATTTTTATTATTACAGCATATGTGTACATTTACTACACTTGATTAATCTATGCTATGCTATCCTAATAAAAAATATCAACTATAGTTATGCTAATTTTACATAGCAATTATGTCAAACTTTCATTATTTTAATGATTAATTAACTTGCATCAAGCAACTTTAACATAATATTATTAAAATATTCTCAAAAATAAAAATTTCATCCAAACCCGACATATAAAGTTTGGTCGTAAAAATAAGTGGTCATAAGAGTCATTTATGGACAATATTTTAAATTTACAATAAAACAATTTACTAAAAATTTACTTAAAAAGTATTTCAAATTTAAACAAAACTTAGGAATTGAATTTTTTTTAAGTATTTTTTTTATTTCTGTACCATTTATCTATTTTTTCTTGAAAACATAGTTTTATGTGTGATATTTGCAAAATTATTTTATTTTAAAAAATTAAAAGTTTCCAATCAAAATGTTTGCACACGTAGGACATGTTGGAGGGCGCCGCGTATAACTTGCACCCATATTCCCAGTGTCGCATAACAAGATGCGATGTTAAAATAATCGCATCACTTTTGGTGCAGATTTTGGTATTCTCAGTGTCGATGAATGTGACGTGAAGCGACAAGTAATAGAAACGACATAATCTGGCAGCACTAAAAATATCCTTTCAATTAACAACTAAATTTGACAGCTAAATTTTAAATATATATAACTGTTGTAAATGTTAATGTTCATTTTTATATTGTGGTTTTAATAAGTTGTGCGCTATTTTAATATTATTATTTAGAAGTATTATTTTATAAATATAATTAAAAATTATAAAATTAATTAAAAATATTAGTTTTGTTGAGTTGTAGAAATTCCATTTTTGTTATGTCCTATTTTTTTTAATTTAAGATCATTCCCAATTTTATTGAAAAATAAAACGAATTAATATATTTTTCAAACAATATAATATATTCAATCAAATAAAATATTGAAATTATTAAATATATTTCAGCAATCAAGTTGCCATCTTCAGTAGTTATTATGAAGAAAATAAAAATAAGTAATTCTTATAAAAATAAAAATAAGAAATATTTTTGAATTAAAATATCAAATATTTTATTTTATTTAATTGGGATAAACCACACATTAGAGAAATTTTAAAGAACAATATACATAATATAATTAAGTTACTTTTTGCCTACCCGATCCGTCACGTACCGGTGGTCCAAGATTCAATTGTGTTGCAACACATTAATAAAAATTAATATTAAATCAATTAACACATTAATAAAAATTACCATCACACTTATAAAAATTTAAATAATACATTTTTTGTAATATTTTCAATACTAACGTTTTAATTACATCGATTTTCGTTGATATCACTTACTAATTTGAAGCGATGAAAATATTATTTTAAGTGACGCTTAACTTTTCCTTACGATACTGAGAATATGGCGTCAACCGATAGTTATCGTAAGAAGAGATGAACATCGCTTAAGTCGACAATGAGAATATCGAAATACGATAATCGCGTCATGTGATAGGTATTACATGTCTGAGAATACGGGTGTTGATATGGCTTCACAGTACGAAGTGGTAAAAGTAAAGTCGTCTTTGCTTCGATCAAGGAATCCAACCGTACTATCGTGTCAGTCACTTTCGGCACACCCTGTATAACTGTTTGGTTTGTGTATAGAATAATAATTTATACAATATGTAAGTTGAATGTAGTTTAATCATTAAACTGAGTATATATGTAGTTAAGTTATTAAAATATTGAGAAAATTAACAGAAATTAGATTTTTGCGGCAGTATTTTTAAACTAATGAATTTTAACAAATCATTATACAATAATAAATTAAAATGTTTATATTTTACTCAAAAAAAATGGAAATGATTTGTATTATGACTAACTACGGTAGTCAAACCTTGAAAATCTAAAGTATTTCCTCATATGGTCGTGTACTCATCACTGCATTTCAATTCAAATTGTGGAGGCTTAACCAACCATTTAGTTAATCACCAAAATTAAATAAAGTCATCCAAAACAATAAGAAAACATCAGCCAATTTCAGTATACGCTATCCTGCTGATTTAAATAACCAATAATATTATCAAAACATGAACAATTACGTAAATATTTAAATTAAATTGAACATGTTTGGACCAAGCAATAATTTAACGTTGATCTAGTGGGTGTATGCGATTTCAAAATAACTACATATGTAATATAACAAACTTAAATTTACAATTTATATATTGTGTACGCGTTCAAACTACCTTGACAAAAGAAATCTACACTATATAAATGTTTCGCGTAATTAAATCATTTAGTCGATTCATTATGTAATAAACAATTTTTATAAAAATTTAATTATTTTACAAACACACAATAAATCATTTAAATATATATAAATATTGGCTAGATATATATAAAAAATCGATTTTTTTAATTGAAATTTCACCTCATGTGGTGTGATATTTGACATGGAACTATATTTGAATAATATTATGTTTGGTATAGTAAAGTCTGTCGGTATTTGTCTAAACCAATCGCAAAAGTAAAGCATTAGAACAAACAGTGGACATTTGTTACGATTTTTTACTCGTATTGCGAATTTCAGTACTCGTAGCTATATCAAGCTAGACAGTTTAATAAAGTCAGACTTCACTATATATAAAAGGGTGTTTTTTTATAGAGTTACACAAGTTTAAATCATAATAAAACAAAGAAATATATTTTTATATAAATAAAACGCTCTTTATTGGATAGAAAATTTTATAACATTAATGTTTAAATATGATTTGGGCCATGTAGCCGCCACGGCTGCCGTGTACAAGGCGCAATCTAGAACACGAATTTTCACAAACTTTTCGCAGCATTTGCAACCGTATTTCGCCAATAACTCTTCGAATGTTGGTGTTCAAAATAATCCAATAGGAATAATCCAATAGAAGGTTAAACCACACGATCTTTATAGGAGACCAACATTTTGAATAAAAATTCAGCATCAATATCAATTTGTGCTTCAGCTAGTTCGCCGATTTGACAGCAAATACGATGGTCGTTTGGCTTTAATTCCAATACATAAGTTGAATCTTTAAAGCTTTTAAGCCAAGATCATTTCGTAAAATCTTCTATAAAGTGGAAGGACACAACCCTAGTTGCTGGAAAGAGTGACGAATTATTTGATTTGGACCTTCTTCAATGCTTTTACCGGAAAAACATGAATTTACCGAAAAAACATGGATAAAGTCTTTTCGTTGATACAAAGCAATTTTAGTATTTTCAAAATGATTGGATCGCATTTAATGTAAATTGTGACTCCTTTTTGTACCAGCCACCAAGGCAAAAAAAAATCAAGTTTGTGGATACAATTTTGAAATCTTAGGTGTTTGCTTCAAATTTGCGTAATCCGCCAAACAGAAAACTGTACAACAATTAATATTATAAGACATAAAGTCATGTAATATGCATTTTTTAAAAAATTTTGAAAATAATTTCATTGCGAAAGAGTGTGCACGCAGGTTTGTCGCTTACACTTAATTATTTCGATTCAAGTTGTTTGATTTATTTGCGCGATGAATGAAAATAAATTAGAATTGTTTTTGTTGTAAATAAAATTTATTAAATTAAATTCTATTATAATGAAAAAAATAACTCAAATAAAATCATATAAGGTCGTGAGTTCAATACCGTTTTGGAATTTAAAAACTAAAAAAAAATTAAATTAAATTACAAATATAAAGCTTACAATTTATAAAATTTATGTTTGCAGACACGATATAATTGGATGTTATTTGTTGTTGTTGTGTACTTTATGTTAAAACGTGTCTGTAATCTAAATCAAAACAAATATACATTTTTTCTTAATTTTTTTTTGTTGGATAGTTTGTATTTTAAATTTATTAGATTTTCATTTTTTTGTTAGCGAGGTATAATGTATTATATGGTGTTTTGGGAAAACATCTCATACAATTATAGTAATTTGTATATATAAAGACGGTATATATGTTCAATATAAGTGATCGGAAGTCGTGTTATATTATTTTTATTAGAAATAATAACTATTCGATTATTATTATTTTTTTTATTGAATATAAATTATGATTGATGACGATATTTTGCTTAATTCGAGAATTATTTATTTTGTGTATAGTAAATGCGCGCAAGTAAGAAGCAAATAAATATAATTATTTATAAGAAAAGCTTCCGTATGCTGAAATTAAATATAAATGTACGATGGTTTAAGAGAAAGGTTAAGCAAATTATATGGATATACATAATGATTTTTGTGTCTTATAAGTACAATAAATATAATTAAAGTTTCACAGAAAATATTTCCAGCAATAGCAACATAATAATGTACATAAATTATCAGTTCAAATATTCATGTAATTTTATTTATAGTATTTCCTTTATCGCACACACAGAATGTTTGTGTTTTTCTTTAAATTTTCTATCGTACATATATCGTTTCTGTTATCTTTTATATCGTTTTTGAACACATATATGCGGATAATTTATTTTGAGTTAACTAATTTTCTCATACATAAATAAGACTTAGTTTTAGTTAACGAATATGTTTTTTTCATTTAGTAAAAGCTTTTCAAATATGTGATAAAAATTTGACATTTAAATAGTTTCTAATATTGGTTATTTCACATTTATTTTATTACAAAATTTATCGCGTTGTGTGGCGTATAAAAAACCTATTTAATAAAATTGAGGATTAACGTAAAATAACTAACTGTTTTACATACAATTAATTAAAACATGTAGATTTATATTAAATTTATTACTTAGACAAAACATTCAGTATAAGACCACATTCGTACAACGCTCATTCATATGTAAAAAAGGAAGAGCTCATTTATACGAGTATAATTTTTGTGAGCAATGGGAGACGTGATCTAGTGCTTAAACCAAGCAAATGCATAGTTACTGTTATTAAAATTTCTCTACAAGATTAAAAATTACTATTTCTATATAGTTATTTTCAAAACTATAACACACTTATACAAATTAAATAAGGTAAACCTAAATGATACAAAGCTCAAAGCTCGAACTGGTAAAAATTATCAGATACTTATCAGATACTTGTGATAAGGTTAAAAAAGCAAATAAAACATTATCAAACAGATCCATCTAGAATTTAAACGATTCTGATAAAAATCATATGCACTTATAAAATATTTAATAATTTCCCGGCATTAAAAAGCTTTAATTGTTTATGATACATAAATAAATAGCTAATGATAATATTAAGCTATGTTAATTCGATTAATATTTAAAGTTTTCCTATAGATAGCCACACAAATGCATACTTAGAGAGGATAAGATTCAAAATAATAAATTATGACTTTATTTATGCTTAAGGGTTAAATTAATCACCGCAGAAATAATTTCAATAAACAAAAGCTTATTTACCAATTATCCACAGTATAATCTACGTTTATCCACCTTCGATAAGATACTTGTATAAATAATACTTGAACTAATCGTATAATTTATCTTAAAAAAATTCTCGCGTGATCTACAGTTATTATACTTATATATAAATAAATAAAACACATGACCTTAGCTGCCTGTTGTAGTTCTAGGGTGCAATTTTAGATAAAATAATTGATAAACATATTTTGTTCAAGGAATAATCTGTACAATTTTTTATTACGTTTGTTTCAAATGTATAAATTTTCAAGGTATTTTCATCGATAAGATAGTATACCTCAATATAAGTGGAAAACCGATATTTTAATTGAATTTCCGTCAAACTGGCATACGATATTTGTATCAAGTATGCACACGTACATATTTGTACAAAAAGTAAAAATTGATTGATGATATAAAAAATAGTTTAATAAAATTAACTTACATATGTGTATGTATAAGGAAACCGTGGTATAACGACATGGTATTTTGATATTATTTATTACATGCTACAGCTCATACCTAAAAATAAATAAATATAAAAAATTAAAAATTAAATTGCTTAATAAATTTTTACTGTGTGGTTTTAATATTTTAAATGTATTTAGTCTGAATATATATATATATATATATATATATATATATATATATATATATATATATATATATATATATATATATATATAAATATATATATATATATATATATATATATATATATATATATATATATATATATATATATATATATATATATAGATATATATATATATTTATATATATATATATATATATATATATATATATATATATTTATATATATATATATATATATATATATATTTATATATATATATATATATATATATATATATATATATATATATATATATATATATATATATAAATACAGAGTGTCCCAATAAGAAGTTAAAGTATAATCCTCGCAGTTATTTATGGAAAATGATTTCATTCAAATGGGAAACGTGTTCGGTCTAGGCGTATTCCATTCGGTCGGTTCAATTTCTGACCACATTTTAAATTGTGTACGGATCTATCCGGACAATTCACGGCCTCATTCACGGCCAAGTAATGCGGTCGTCGAATTTTTGACGCAGTCAATTTTTGACTTTTGTAACGCCCGATGTGGGGCATGGCGCATCATCTTGCTGGAACCAAAGGTCGTCCAAACCAATATCTTCAAGATATGGCCAAAAAAGATGTTAACATGTGGTGCTAGTTGATTCCGTTGATGGAAACGGTCGCGTCGGCCTCATCTTCGAAGAAATACGGTCGCAATAATGTCGCTACGGCACAAGCCGCACTAAACAGCAACACGCAATGGGTGCACTGGCGTCTTCAAATATCCTAGTAGAATTTTCGATCCCCAAATACAATGGTAGATAATTTTTGAAGCAAAATCCTAATCAATTTCCACAGTGAATCGATATAAAATCTGATGGTCGTGAGGTATATGCATACATAATTTATTGATCATATATATCATTGAAAATTTTTTGTGTAGTTTTAACTACTTCCAAAATAATAATAAATGACGTTATAGTAAGATTCTAAACTCTTAATATGGCTTAGATCGTAGACTGGTATAATAATATGTTTTGAGCTCGACGTAATCTAGTAGATTCATTAATTAAAAGCTCGTTAAGATTAATTTATTAAAAGCTTATTCAAAGTTAAAGATTTTACTAGGTAATTTCCCGTCGATACTTGTTATTACTTGTTTAGTGAAATTATTTAGTTTTACTAAAAAAGTCTCATCGTTAAACGAGGTAATTCAGTAAACATATTTCAATTTTGATATTTTATTTATTATTATTTTGAACTAAAATGTTAATTGGTTTCAACTCATTAGTATGTCAGATTTTTATAATTATTATTAATTTATTTGTTTAAAATTTAAATATATTATAACGGGCTTCATAATAAAAGTCAATATTAATGTGGGACATTTCGATGATAACTCACCACTTTGTAAAGATATAGATATATTTAGATGCGCCGCACATCAGATTAATGTTTGCAAATAAATAATTTCACGTTTGAAATTTTAATTTTGAATGTTGAAAATATGTAATGTGGTATATATATATATATATATATATATATATATATATATATATATATATATATATATATATATATATATATATATATATATTTATATATATATATATAAATATATATATATATATATATATATATATATATATATATATATATATATATATATATATATAAATATATATATATATTGTACGCTACTTGGCATCATTTAAATTTTCGGTTCTTATGCAATGATTATCTGTTTTTCAGCTATAATATTTGTGCAAGGATATATATCGCACACAACGATAACCAGTTATTAATTACATCTAAATTTTTTTAAGTTTATAAGTTTATTTATAGATATTTTGGGAAACATGCACATTTTAGATTTTAGGCGGAATTTAGATAAATTAATTATATAACGTACTATATTTATCATTATACTTGGTTTAAGATAAACTTAATGAAAATATTAATATTTGAAAGAACCAAGGAGATCTTTATGTTAAAAAATAATTTAACATCATCCTTACACTCTCGGTTTATATTTGACAGAAAGTTCACTTATATCGTTTAAAAACAACAGGAACACTAGTGGGCAAAATATACTACCTTAAGTAACACCATACTTTATCATACTGATAATTTTGTAATACTAACCTTCTTCTTTAACCAAAACAATCCGGCTTTAACTATTGAAGTTATCCATATAGTCAAATAATAGCAATCTGTAGAATATTTAATAATGGAGATCAAGAGTCCTAACCTACGTCTGTTTCTGAAAGTATTCTCAAATACAATAAGGCAACTGTTATAGGTCTGAAATCATATACATATATAGGTACCTAAGATTTGTTATATTTGTTTGTTACCATAATTGCAAATGAAACAACTTTTGGTAAATAGCAGAGTTTAATTACATATAATTAAACTGTATAGTTCTACCGTTTCGATTTATAAGAATGCATATCATGTCAAGCATATAATGATAAATGATTTCACAAATTTGATAATTTCACCCATTCTTCTAAACTATATGTCCATGTTGTTTTGCTATACGTGCTACTGAACAATTACACCAAATTTGACAGGTGTTGATTTTGGCAGAAGTGATTATTATTCTTCTACAGATTATAATCATTGGATTAAGGGTGTTTACATATATTATTTCTTCAAAAGGTGTATAGTTGATACTAACATTGAATTGGTGACAAGTTTAAAGCTTGGCAGTTTTGCGATTATTTAGTAAATTTATGCATTATATAATAGATGCAACAATTAATGCATATTATAGATAAGGGATGTATTTTAGACCATAGAGTGCTTGTGGATTAATGCATTATAAAATTATCACATTGACATCTCCTCTAGTCTATATATAAAATATTGCACATGTTTAATCAGATGCGTATATAATCGAACTTATTTTCATTTTAAAATTTAGTCTATACAAAAATAGTTACTAAATAGTCACATACAAATTAATTACCATTAGAGCAGTTATTAAATTTTTTTACTAAAAAATATATAAAATAATACTCGACGTGTATTATATCTTTATACATTCGAATTTAAAAATAAAAATAAAAATTTATTGATTTGTTTATAATTAAAACGTTGAACAATTTAATTTAGACTCGTAAGCGTTAGTTAATACTTTCGATTTTACATACAAAATTTTAACCATAAAACGCATTCAATTTATTGAAACATTTAAAAAAACATAAATTATTTTATAATTGAAGATAATTGCAGATGGTATCATATTTTGTTTATATAATTTTTTGTTAACTTTAATGGATATACATTTCATGGTTTTTAGAAATTTTTATTATCCATTTGACTAGACTAAAGATGCGTTTTGTAAGTTTATAGTTTCTTATACCTATTAGTGTTTTATAGCTATTTACACACACATATATGTTTATATATTAATATATATATATATATATATATATATATATATATGTATATATATATATATATATATATATATATATATATATATATATACATATATATATATATATATATATATATATATATATATATATATATATATGTATATATATATATATATATATATATATATATATATATATATATATATATATATATATATATATCTAAATATATATATATATATATATATATATATATATATATATATATATACATATATATATTTAAATAATGTACAGTATATGCCCATTTGTTGATTGGTGTTAATAATAGATTTTATATAGCAAGTAGACTTAATAATTTAAAAGAATAAAATTTATGTGTTTCACATAAAAGTTTAATATTAAGTGTTCGTGTAGTTTTGGGGATGAAGACAATATTATGATGTTTTGTCGAAATCATGATCTCATTCATATTTGATGTTGGTATTACATAGATTGGCATGAAACAACGCAATGTGCATATATATGGTCAACATAAATTGGCATGTTTTGGAAAGCTTTTGATTATGCATAATTAACATTATTAACTTCTTCAAAAAGAGTAATTGGTAAATTATGGTTTAATAATTGTACTTCAGATATTTACTGTAGCGTATCACAAGCTATAGTGTCATTTGTCCTTTGAAATTTTTGGTCAAATGTAAATTAAATAGTTTGTTGCGTAAATGGTTAAATTACACAGTTTAATGATGGTATATCATATATGCTACCAGATATAGTTTTGGATTTATTCAACTTTAATAAACTATCATGTAATGTTATAGAAAAATGAAGTTTTTAACTTTTCTTGTTACCTCTATCACGCTGGTCTCTAAACGACTACTTCTAGTTAATTATACGCGTGGATAAGATAGTGTCTGGAGCATATATCAAATGATCCATTTATTCTAAAACTACCTGTTTTAAAGTACTATATTTCCAATTCCCGTTTAAATCTCCATATTAATGAAATTTATTATTTATAAAAAAACCAAATTCAGATTTAAATTTGAAATTTTTGCATCGTTCGTTCAACAGAAGTACTGCAATATTAATACTCGTAGGTAGGTTATAGTTTTAACGCCTCTTCTCATTCGGTTCACAAATTAAGTCATTCATAAAAGTTGTACACTAAAAAACAAACAAGAGCACTATCATAATTCAAACTGCAATTTCTACAATTGCGCAAAATTTCATCATCAAAATATTCCAAGATAATAAACTTATTGTGCATATATTTACTTTACATATAAATATAACATTTTTTGTTAGTGTAGTCTTAATATTAAGTATACATATGAAAAATTAGATTCGTGATTTGCTGTCATTTGAAAATATTTTTTTTCTCCATATGTATGCTCGCTTATAACAAATAAAATTCAAAGATTCTATTATGAAAAAAAAAATCTTCCACTTTAAAAAAACCATGATCGTTTATCAAATAGTTGTAATAATAATAAAAATCGAGTTTGAAAAAATATCGTTTTTGTGTATAGAGTTTTCGCAATCGTAGTGATTTAAAAAACAGCAGAAAAGCTGTAATAAAAACTGAAGTAGATTTTTTTTAGTATAGTGTGTTGAAATGTTATATATATATATATATATATATATATATATATATATATATATATATATATATATATATATATATATATATATATATATATATATATATATATATATATATATATATATATATATATATATATATATATATATATATATATATATTTATATATATATATATATATATATATATATATATATATATATATATATATATATATATATATATATAAATTAAGAAAAATAAAACATAAGAAGGAAGAAAACCGTTTTTATTTTTTATGAGATGGTTTGTGATGAGGAGTATGTTAAGAAAAACATGAAAATTTTGCTCGTATGGGTATATGTATGAAATTATGATGGCACGACATAAAATGAATTATGTATAGTTTTGAGTAATGGGATTTTTATTTCAGTTTTTAATTCAGAATATATAGCTATAAACTCGTATTAAACGATTTAATTACTTTATTATGAAATGTATATATAGATTATTGCATATTGCTTACTTTTATTTCACAAGAGATGATATTGATCCGTAATTAGTTTTGGATATACATATACGAGATATAGTAAATCGCGAATACAAGATTTATGCTCCAAAAATTTCACTAATCTTAGATGTGAAATATTCAGCTAGATGTACATCTGTGTTAGTATGTATAAACTAATATGAATTATATATGAACTAGATAAAAGTGAAAAATACATTTTTATTATTATTATTATTTTTTTAATTGATTGACGTTGATGATGTATTACTACAAGTCAAAAATATTGTTTTTTTTGTTTAGTTTTTTAAAATATTTCACTTTCAATTTTATTTCTTTATTACAAAGAATTTTAATAGTTGTAATATGATTATTTGCAGTTTTTATAGTTATTTTCAGATAGCTTTTGCGGTATATAATAAATATGTCCTAAAAATAATATATTTTTTATTTAATTTTTTTTATAGTTTAATATTTAATTGATAAAATAAAGTAATAAATTGTATTTTCCCATGCGATGTCAATTTATGGATGTATGTCGTGTCGTAAAAATAAATCTAAACCACTCATCAGCTTAAGAAACTGCGATCTATATATAAATATTGGCTATTTATTTTAATAATTACGAAAACATTTACTAATTACAAAAGAAATTCATTTTCATGACCAATCAATCTATGCAATCAAAAAATTTAATTGATGGACACGGACTTTATTTAAACTGTCGATCAACGAACGAATATCCTGCTGATGATATATAACAAAATCGATCAATATCATAATGTCACAATTTTTTAGTTTGATATATAACCTTCGCATATGTAATGTGTGTCATACACATAATGTATACATACGAGCATATAATAATGTGTCATGCTGTTCGATGGAATGATGCGTTTATGTTCGCTATTTAAATATAATTATACCTGCGCCTGCTTTTATGTTCTATAATAAAATCTTAATTGATATTTGTAAATAGGATAATATATATGTTTGGTTTAAATAAATTTATTCATATACGCCCACGATACCCACCGCGTGTAAGTTTAAGATAATTAACCATTTTATTGTTCGCAATCAAAATTTAACCTCACCCTTTCAAAATAAATAATCACTGCGAAATATTATATTTGCACAACTTATTGATATTTGACATATATTTGATTTTATGTGTGTTATATTATATATATGTTGCTTTGAAACAGAAAACAAGATACATACAACAAATGTAATAAAAAAAAATAATTATTGCAAAAAAAAATATTGTTAAGAAAATAATAATAGTAATATTTTTTATAGAAGAAATAAAAAACTTTAAATTAATGAATGACATAAGAATAGCGCGAGTGAAAGTTTTTAGCCCGCAGGGTTATTTTTGGTTCGCTGTTCATTATGTTTGAAAAGACGCGATATTTTATTTCATGCCTAATGGTTTACTAATAATTACGATGCTAAAATAGTAATGACCATTTTGGGTGGTAAATACGGCAGGGTTTTATGTGGTCTATACGATAATTGATGTAGGTGACAATTTTATGATATATTAATACGAAAGTAGGTTTAAATGTTATATGTATGTATGTCTATAAGGTACATGATATAGTTCGATACGTCATTTTATACGTTTAGCCATGCGCTGATTGCAAACCCGCTACAGGTTATAGTGTAGCAAATAATAAATAATAAATATTTTGAATAGTAGCAAAACGATTTAATTACATTTATATGTTGTTACAATATTGAGTATAAATAGATAAGTTAAAGTTATCTTAAAATTAAAAAATTGGAATAAATTTTCAAAACGATATGGCGGGTAATAAAATTGTTTAATGTAGAAATCTGTGTGATTATTTTGTGGGAATTTATCATAGTTTTGCATCACGTTTGGAGATTTCTTAATGAGATAATAAAATAAGTCTACAGTATAAATACAACTGCGTTCAACTCTTTTGCTTCTTGACGATCAGTTATGTCATATCACTAAAATGTTTCTGGCGAAATGGGCCCGAGAGTAGAAGAAAAAATCATTTCTCGATGTTTGCCAAAGAATAAATAATTTATTAGTTATCTATAATAGGTCTAATTAGAGAAATAAGACTTGTGTGTAAATTTAATAATTTCAATGATTAACTGCCTACTAGTAATTGTTTACAGTTACTTAAAATGTTTCGAAATGTCTCGTTAAACAGGCATTTAAATATTTATTCTTAAACGGTGGGTGTATGAACTATTTGTTTAAACCCTGATAAGCGGTCGTTATTCTCGAGCCAAAGTATACCCGTTCTTTGCATTCGTATACGGGAGTTAAATTAATGATCAAAGTTATAAAGTTTATATCAAAGTTATAAAGCAAAAATAGTTTCAGAATGATGTTCTTGGAGGCGGTACAGAACGACAACAAACATTTGTTTTGTTTTATTATTTAATTGGTCTATTATTGAGCTATTGTATAAAATTATATAATATTTTTGCTAACAAAATAGAAGGCATTGTTTTTAGAATTGATTTGAAACGAACTATAATAAATTTATCCTTTTCAAATAAACTATAATGGAATTAAAATTGATAATGCCAGTAAAGTTACGGTAAAATATTGAAAAACTGGAACTTCCTCATTAGATGAAGGTGAATTCTACGATAAATTAGCTCACCATCGTCAGGTTCGCCGTCAATTACTTTTTATTGACTACTCAATGAAGTTTACGAATTGCAGAATATATCAAGATTGTAGTAAGTCTGAGTAACTGGGCTAAATATCTCAATAAATTGAACGGTGCTCAATATTACAACTGTCTGATAAAAATTCTTTTGAAAGAATTGAAAAGTTATAAATTTTTCTATGCTTAAACAGAATATAGCTTGTCTTCTCAAAATTATTTATAGCATTTGAAAAAATTTAAAGTTCGAGTCCTATTAAGGCATGGCACATAAAATTTGTTTTTGATGATTAATCAAAATGGGAAATTTTATATTTCCTTCTCATTGAGGTCAGATGTTAGTTTTATATATAAAATTCTTAGGTTATATGAGTTAATGGAGTTGAATATTTTATTATATGTAATAATTATTAATTTTTAATTGTTAATTAATAGCATTGTATAATATAAGTAAGCTGTTGTAAATCTTATATAAATTAAGTTAACCTCAGAAATAAAAATCATAAAACAAATGTAAAAGTTGTTATAGCACCAATAAAAATTAAATATAATAAATAATTTAATGACAAAATGCATACAAGCTATTATCTTAACCATTCACATCTTAACATACTCGTATCTTTTGGGTGGCACACTTTTATATGTTCTGGATGAGCTACTGCAACTTTTATTAGTTGATAATTTTTATAGTTATCCTATAAGTGTCTCCTATGATTTTAATTTATTATTTTTGAATTCTTATGAAAGAAATTTAAGGTAAGTAATCTTGTCGTAGTTTCATTTAGGTATAGGTTTGGATGAATATCTCTTATAACGATTAGAGAAAATTAGTAATAAAATTAGCTTTTTAGTTTAATATAAAAAATGCAGTTTTCCAAGTGATTAAAATTTTATAATCTTAGTTTTCTTTTGAGGTGGTCTACGATTTCAAACAGTATACACGCAAATAAATATTTTTTATATAAATTTACGATTATTGTAAGACATAATCTTTATTGCAAAATACTATTTTTTGAAATCAACTATCAATAGATAAAAGAAGTAATATTTCATCATAATAGTTCACCGTCATTTATTATATATACGCTGTAATTCGCGATGGCTTATTAATTTTTGTATTTTATGCATGATTTCTTCGTCTTTATCATCCTCATCATCCATGAAACTATTAAAATTTATAGCAAGTTAGTTTATCTAATTCTTAATGAATTCTACTTACTAGTGCTCTTCTGTTATTCTCCAAAGCAGCGATTTGTATTAATTGGTTTTGCTCCATTATTAAGTAGGGAAACGAATAAATGCGAAATTAAATAAAATTTATTCTCGAAGCGAATAACTCATCGATTACCTCGTGTAACAAAACAATAATTGCGAATGTTAAACGTTTAACTTTAATGTCATGCATACGTATTTTTTAAATAGATAATACTTCAAATTTTATTTTAAATATTGAACGGCATTATTCGTCTGGATTCAAATTTCAAAAAGGAAATTGATTAATGTAAATTGGAAATTAAAATTTATCAATCAATCTGTATATACTCCATTCACTGCGCACAGTAGTCCTAATTATCTTAATAACACGTAAGGGGTGCATATAGCTGATATTAGAAAAGGATTAGTTACACATAAAATATAAATGAGCCTATAGTAATTATATAGTTAGTAAAAATATAAGTAAAATATAAAAATAAAATTGTAAATAATAGTAATTATATAGTAAATAAAAATATAAGTCAAATTTACATTTTTCACTTAACATAGGACTATTTGTAAATAAAACATAGCACTTTTTTTTGAGTGAGCTTAAACTAGAATGTAAATTGACCATAGTAATTATATAGTTAATAAATTACTATATTTATTGTAAGCCATATAATGGTTTTAAACTTTACAATAACAGTTGTAACAATGTTTTACCCACAGGTAAACCAACGCATATCAGACATATTGATAGAATATGATTTGCTTATGTCGTTGAAGTAAGTATAGTAATTTAATTAATGGACATGCGGCCCTCACATATTCTGTTATGTTATTGCGGTTGCTAACGCACACTCAGACCGGCGATTGGTCCGTTATAATACCAAATTTTTTATATACGGCTATAGGTCCGAGTTTTCGTAGATTATCTGCGTATTGCATAGCTCCATTTCAGCCTATAGTACTGACATGAACAATGGGACAGCCTATGGATTCTACAATTGACAGGGGATCTAGATGTGTTCATTCAGACCACCGATTGCACCGCCCAAACGATCGATGGTGAAAAATCCCTTTTTGAATTTAATAAATTGCGTATTGAATTGGATCGGGACTCGAACCCGGTACCTCCCGCTCTAACTGCCACAGCTTTAATCACTGCGCCACCTGCGGCTCTCACACTCAGTACGATCTTTAGTTTGGTTAAGTTAACTTACCGAATAGGCCTGAAATAATTGCAAATATGGTGTTAGTGTACCCCATTAGAACGATCTAACCCGAATTGGATTACTGCAGCCATATTTTTGAACAATATAGAGCAAAAAATTAATTTGTATATTTTTAATTGACTTGATGTGTACTTGTTTATATGGTGTCTATACATTAACAGAGAATTCAGATTATCATCGAACATATACATAACCAAGTGGTTAATGACTTTTTTATGCTTTGTAGTTACCATAACTGTGTTCAACTGATCCTGCAATGGTGATGCAACAGCTCGGTTATAATAACTACAAGTATAAGAATGAAGTATAAAAGTGAATTGGGCTAGCAATGAGTGACATGGTTTTGTTGCTCTAGACATAATACAGAAGAATAACAGGTTAGAAATTGAAGAAATGACATGTCACTATATAACATGAGATATTTTAGTAAATTTCTTCAAGTTCCTGTCCTGATTATAAATGTACACTTCATGTTGTGTATGTTCCAAGTCCAACTACTGGCATTAAGTTTTTTATTAAAATTTCTACCGGTCACCCTAATATCAATTTTAACCTGGTTTCTAGGACCAAATAAATAATATTTTGTCGTATTTTATAAATATAGTAAAAGTGAGAAACAAGTGAAAACAATGGAAAGCCGGAGAGCAAAATAATTTAAATTCGAAAAATTATATTTGAGATTTTTTTTAATTTCAAGAATATGTCACGTATCAAAGAATTAAATGACAATGGAAAAATTTAAATAAGTGATTTTGAGAGTCGAATTGACTTGATAGAACTTATAAAGCAGTATCTATTTTTTTTAAAAACCTAGATAAATTTGGGGGAATAAATGCATTGATCAAAGACACATAATCACATTCTTCAATGTAGTGCAAAGTTAGACCTTACAGAAACACTGATTTCGAATTCATATTTCAGAGAGATGTAGTGATAATATGCCCTCCAAAACTTACACACTTACTGGTGCAACGTAACTGTTGATGTGTGATAATTGATGCAGGGTGCTGTAATCGTGACAGCTAATGATAAATGGCGGGAGTTAAACTTTCGACTCCACAGAGTGGCATTGATTGACAGCTAGGGCGCTGGATCAACCAGCCGATGAAGACGTTTGTCTTGAAATGTATGGCATCTTCTTGTATGTAGAGTCTGTACTATTCGTTTCGCTAGGCCGGTTTCGATCTGATGACGTCATTGACTCGTTGTGTGATCGAAAAGATCAAATGCATCTCATCAGGCATATGCGACCGGACTTGATGTATGTTGCATTTCGTTTTCTATATATATTGTGAGGCTATGTTGCAACAGTTCTAGCGAATTTACAGAATTTGACTCGAAATCTTTTTTCGATTATTTTGTTTATACTTCACTATTGTGGCGTGACTATTCGTCGTATTTGTGAACGCCACATAACATTGACGATCGTGTGCTCTGTATAGCAAACAATATATGACTAAAGGTTAGTCTGAACTTTTTCAATATATAGATAATTTTTTCCAATAAGCGAATGTAATATCTTGATTTGGCTTCGATATATAGTGTGATCCGTAAAGAACCTAAATACGTTTCATTTCTTTTAACAGAAATGTTAATGTTGGAAGTTTCAAATGGAAGTCATTCCATACAAAGGTATATACTTGAAATTCAGTTCGCTCGCATAATGCAGATGCACAGCGTTCCTAAGAAAGTTTCGTACTATAAAAAGAATTTCCAATTATATATGCGGTTATGTACAAAAGGAGTTACATCAGTAGATTATGGTTTCGTTTTAGTTTTATTTGCTATTTTTTGCGTTTGTTTTGTGATTCAAATGCGAAGAAGATAATTAAGGGATATATTGTATGACGAGTGAGAGTTTTGTCGAAAATAATTAATGTGTTGTTCAAATTATATTAAAATCGTATTTTATAGTTAATATACGAGACAGGTGCGGGAGTTTGTTACTTGTGTTTGATCAGAATAATTATTAAGATGATATCATAAAATGATCATAAACCAATATGACACATAAATCGTCTAATTATATTTTTGTTTTGCATAGTTGATGAAAAACTGCAAATCCATTTCTGTATCATGTTCATGACTTTCTCTACAAATTAACGATTTTCACTGCTAACCAAATTTTTATATATTTTTTTTTCAAGTGAATACAAACATATTTGTAACACTGTAAAATTTTGCGTTTAAATTCTATATTACTCCCGTAATAATGCGGAAATAATTTCCATGAAGTTTAAAAAAAAATTTAATTATAAACTTATTACTACTTTTAATTATACACCGGTATCTAAGTTTTTTTATTCTGATACTTAAATCAAATTAAACTATGAAATCAATTAAAATATACCTCTTTTTACATAACTTACATACATATATGAATTAAAATAATTAACCTAATAATAATTAAACGGTATCACACTTTTTCATCACGCGCAAACGGAAATTTCTTAAAGAGAATATATCTTATTTTACTTTGTATTTTATATAGTACAACAGCATTATGCGAAAATAATAATTGTCATATCACTACATCTTCAATCCGTAACTTTTATTTGTACGTTTTTAATTAAAAAAAAAACTTTCAATTTAAAAATTTTAATTCAATTATAAAACATGAAAATTTAATTTTAGAATATTTTCTTTTATAATTTATAATTAAAATGATTACGATGAAGATCAACGCGTCGTCACCATCGTCATCATCATCAGCCTTAATAAATTTATCAAAACGATCGTGTATTATATATATACACATAGATATAAGAAAAAAATACAAAGCATTTTCTAAGTCATTTTCATCGTCTAAGATGTTTTGCCGCATTTTTCTTGTTTGATCTTTATAATTTTTTGTATATAAAAATAAAATAATAATAATTTGTATGTACACGTTGTTGTACGATATAACCGAACGACAAATAATCACAAACTTACATTTAAATATATATATATATATATATATATATATATATATATATATATATATATATATATATATATATATATATATATATATATATATATATATATATATATATATATATATATATATATATATGTATATATATATATATATATATATATATATATATATATATATATATATATATATATATATATACATAATTGGTAAAACAATTGTTAAGTAATTATATTCCATACATTGAATTGAAATATGTAGTTTTTAATACTCTTAAAACAGAAAATAATATTTATACTGTAACTTATATTTATATATATTTTGTAGTTTTTAAATTAAATTTCTCAAGAAATAGGAATTTTAATTGATTTCGGTGTTAAACTTAACTCAAAACGATAAAATGGAAATTTTGAATTTTTTGTATGTGGAAAATTATAATGCTTAGATTTTGCTACGTTAATCATGATTTATAAAACAATGGACAGGTGATAGATATACATAAATGGTTCAGTAGGTTTTATGATTTGAATGCAATATATTATATGCACACGATTTATATACGGTCATCTACCTGTTTATCTCGTTTATTTATTTTCCCATAATTTACATACAACATATTGCATTCTAACCTAAATACATATGGACATAAACTATAGAAATTCTTGCAGTTGTTTTTTCTATTTCATATTTATACATAAATTTTTTTATAATCATTTTATTTTAACATAAAAATAAAGCTATCTAATCCGAATATTTATATATTTTGTATAATTTGCATATACATATGTCAATAAAAATCAATATCGACATTAATAAATAAAGTATTTATTGGATTCAATTTTTATTTTAAATATTTTATTCTATATAAAATATATTACTAATGACATGTAAATCTAATTTACACATCACTACGACATCATGTTGTGATTTTGCACTCCGGTTAGTAATTGAAGTGGTGCGCGGAAAAACATTTTCCATTAAATAACATTATGTCAAATGTTATAATAATTTTCATAAATAATTTGTTTTACAACATAATATACCCAGTAGATATGTATAAAACGACCAATTTATTTCAAATCAAATCTTCATTTTAATTTACCCGTGAGATAAGTAATAATCATAAAAATTGGATGCTAAATGGAAATAAGAGATTACCATCTGTCCAATATAAAATTCGCATAATTATTTTATTTTTATGGGTAAAATGTTAATTTTTTTATTAGATTTTCCATATCCAACTGTGAGATGTGGTATTATAAAGATAAAAGAAAATTGGTGATTATGCATATAAAACAGTTAGTTATTTGTAAACAAGTTATATATATATATATATATATATATATATATATATATATATATATATATATATATATATATATATATATATATATAATCTTATAAGTATTTGAATATATGTGTTGGATGGTGAATTAATTGCTTTTCGGTTTGAGTTTCTCTTGATTACAGGTAAGAACTTTTCAGTTACCGACCAAATTGTGCAGTGGTTAAAGTTTCGGCAGTTGTAGCGAGAGGCACCAGGTTCGAATCCTATAGGGGCAGGATGCAAAAGGGATTTTTCACCATCTGATTACGATCGGTGGTGTGAATGAACACATCTATCCACTGTTGGAGTGCAGAACTCATGGGCGAACCCAACTTCCATGTCAGTACTATAAGCTGGAATGGAGCTATATGCAATGTGCAGATGATTCTACGTAAATCGGACCTATAACCGTACGTCTTCGATTTGGCTGTAATGTCGTAACCAAGAAAGAGTTGGGAGTGCCTTGAGCTCCAAAACAGATTGGAAAGATAAAAAAAAACATTTTAATTTTATACCTATAGCAAAGAGAATAAATATAAAGAGGAACATCTTAAATGAACCGCGGTTGCATATAAACTAAACATTTCAAAATATTTCTGAGTTAATTGGTGGTGGCAAACGAAATAGGATAAACATATATTTTTTACTTCGTTTTCTCTTTCGAACATCAGAAAAAAAATATGTGACTATTTCAAAACATCGCTTACTGTTTCATATTATAATTCAATTGTTAAATGGAATAGATTATTATTTTAAAATATATCTATTCCATTTTACAATCGAACTATAATAAGAAGTTTTGAAATAGTCAAAAAAATTTGTTAATGTCGTTCGAAAGAGGAAACGACATAAAAAAAAAATATGTTTATCCTATTTCGTTTGCCATCACAAAAAAACTCAGTAATAGTTTTAGTTTATATGCAACCGAGGTTCATATAAGATGTTCCTCTTTATATTTATTCTCTTTGCCTATAGTATATGAACCATTACTCAAATTTAAATATTATTTCTAGTGAGATTAATGGCTTTCTCTAAACTGTTTTGTTTTCAAATTAAGTCAAACGTTCGGCAGCTCTTTATCAACTCTTTTACTTATTTCATTCGTCCGAACAGATAAGAATTTGTATAGATGTATAGATTTATTAAATTATTTACTTGGCGTTTCCCGATTTTACTATAGTTGTTTCCAATGAAATGTTCCATATTTCCATATTTATTAACTTAGTGATTTTTATTAGTGTGCAAGATATTATACAACCACATACCAGTCGGCCGGTATTGTTGCACACGAGAGGGACGATCAATCGATCATCTTATTTTCAATGTAAAATCGTCATTGGTCATTAAGCCAACCTCATTCCACGAATGGCTTTTTCGAACACACAATTTCATTTAAATAAATTAATAATTAATTTTTTAAGTTATCGCGTTCAATTTTATGTATTTTCGTCAATATTAGTTTTCTAAATTTATTTAGAAATGAGTTTGATTTTCATTGTGCAACCAAGAGAGAATTAGAGCGAGTAAAATATATTTTAGAGGATATCGTTTGTATTGAAATAAAATTTATTTTGATTTGAAAAAATGTTATATGTTCAGATCTTTTTACCGTCTCTTTGTCATTTTATGAAATAAAATTTTAAAAGCTCTAACTTGAATTAGTTAAAAACTTAAAAAGAGTTTCTTGATAAAACGTACACTATTGATTCACTAAATAAAGCTCATTTCAAAAACTGAGTATGCATTTAGGCTTTAATCATAAAGATGGCTTTAGTCTAAGAGAGCGATTTTGATAGTGCTGTTTTGCTGAAGTCATGTACGGAGATGTGGGGTCCCATATCGCTTGAGGAAAAAACTTAACTTGTTTTCGTATTTGGTTGAGGACTTAGAAGATGTCTGACCGCCGAATTATATATATCGTGGTCATTGTCTTGGATTGTGTAGTTCCATACGTATAGGATATTTAGGGCAATGTTGGTGCGCATGACAATGACCGGTTTCATTTAATTTACATATATTAATAAAATATAATTATGATTTTTCACGATTTCTACACTATCGCATAGTAAATTAATTACGCTGTTATTTAATCTCAATGTTTATAAACCATGTTAATTTGATTTAGACTAAAACTCTAGTACCCATAAATATAGTTTTTTAGCAATAACTTCCTATCGATCTCATTTATTTCCCAATATATTATCATTTCAATCGATACTATAATCGATTCAATCGAACAATAATATTACTAACCACTTTCCAAACAGGCAGGTGTTAATATGTATATTGTGATAGTATGATAGTGGCATAAGTATTAACAATGAAGAGTTTATTGTATGGACAGTGTTTTTTTTCCTAGCAATATTATAATGAATGATTTCCTGATGTAACAGCAATATATGGGGAACTATTTCATTAAGTGAAAGTTTATTTGATATAAGTTTTATTCTTACTTACATATCCTGAAGTGAAGTTTATGTAAAGTTACTATTAAACCTAGTTATGATCAGACAATTATATCCTGTACTCAATAAGTGTATTAAGATAAAACTATTTGTTTGAATATAAATGTTTATGTTTAATGTTGAACCATACAATAATTTGTATATATGTAAAATATTTAACAAAACTGAAGCTTTATGTAAATTTGACTGAGAATTTGTAAACCCGAGTTGTTTGCTTGTATCTTGTAATCCACTAGGCCGGTTTCGATCTGATGATGATGACTTCATTGAATGATCGCGTGATCGAAAAGATCAAATACATCTCAACAGGGATATTATACTACCGGACTTGATTGATCATATTGCGCAATTAGTATATAAACGTTCAGTCGTGACGCGACAGAGTACTAGTGAATTACAAGAACTTAAGTTGAAATATCGATTTTTATTTAAATGTGGCGTGATATAATTTTGTATTTGTTGGAGTTGCCTCAGAACGCCACATAATCCCCCGAAAGTGAAGCCCTCCATCCGAATGATTATATGATTATCTGTTCGAAATAATCATATAATCATTCGGAGAATGATTATATGATTTTGAAATTGAAATTGAAAATGAAAATAGTATAGTTCTGTGTCAGAAGTATCAACTCTAAGCTACGTGGAAATAAACTGTTGGACTATGCAAACATTTATAATTTTGTATTAAAATTTGACAGTTACCAATTCCATTCTAATCATTAAACTTGAAACTAAATTACTTGGAAAATCCTAATTGCGATTCATCTCTAATTATATGATTGGATCTTGTTTATTCCAGATGGAACTGCCAATACAGTGGATTAGAACTCACGATTTTATTATTATGCTACTTTATTTTTATTTATATACTCACAATAGTATTTAAATCTTGCCAGTTTAAACTTCTTCTTGTTCAAATAAACGGTGTTATGTATCTCTGAATTTATTCTAAACTAACGGTGTAATCTTTAGTGTTGGCAGGATTCTCACACTGGTTTGATTTAATTTAATATATTCCTAAATAAAAATGCTATTTTAACTGTTATATAACACAAAGTTATAAAAATTACCTTTAAATTTGACCAAGTGCAAAAAAGTGAAGTGTTTTCTTCTAAGGAAACATATGCTATATGCTTTTAAAATATGAATTGGAAACAATTTGTTACTCTATACCAACCACTCTGAAATCACAAATTTTGACTTATGGTGTGATAGACATAAAATTGAACCTTGAAAGTTGTTGCTTTAATATGTTAAGTGTAATTTTGAGCTTTCTATACCACTACCTATTGTTTCATTTAACTTCCTCCATTATTTAACATAACAAGGAATCCATTCATGTGATACACATACGATCAGATCTAACGTTTAGAAGACGGTGGGACATTGTAAGACTTATTTTATTTTGTACTTCATATAAGGTATACATATTAATAACAAAGCAGTATCATACAAAACAAGTTTCGTACATCATCTAAATTGTAAATAGGTAGCAAGTGATAGCAAACAAGATGTTTGTCTTATAATGTATATATGTAGTATGTTTATCTGTTATGTCTAATGACGATTTCACTTAATCACAAAAGATACATAAATTTCCAACTATAAATCATTAATCATAAATAACCATCAAGTAGGATTGCAAAAAAAAACATTTAACATAAACAAAATAATCTGATAATTTGATCATATCGCATCATGCAATTAAAAATCAAAATAAATTTAGCTGTTTTTATTTTGATGTAAGAAAAATCCAAAGAAATAATTAATCAAATACGTTAACAAACTTACTAACTAACTGGTTACAATTGATCATACAGTTTTTTTGATTGATATTTTATTTTTTATCTTTTAACAGGTTTGTCATTTATACAAAAAAAAATAAATAAATAATTTCTCAGGTGTTTTCTTAAAAATTAAGTATTTATGTCAACATCATCATTAAAATTATAATATTAATCTTTTTATTTTATTTTGTATGCGCGCAATTATTTATTTACTATTCTAAGTATGAAAATTGATTTAAATTATGCACACTGATGTAATTGACAATTGTGATTGACAGTCGTATTTTCATTCATCTTAAAAAAAATATTTTTCATAATAATTGATATTCATTATGAGTTTACTTTTTATATTCTTATTATTATTATAAATTTTTCATTTTAAATGAAAATTAATATTATTCATTTGGGTTCGCGAGAAAGGATTAATAATTTATTACTTTCTAAAGTAAAAAAAGTATAATAAATAAAAAAGAAAAATTACGTGTCCAGGTAATTTAAAGCTATAATTTTTATTATTTTAATCTAAATATAAAACAAAGTTTAATTAACTTTCTTTTAAATTATATTTTGTTGTTCTTCATAAATAAAAATCAATTCAATTAAAAATTAAACAAAGCCTATATTTTTTTTCTTCTAAATTTGTGTCTATCGTAAAGGTTAGAATTTTCTCATTTGTTGCATGATCGTTATTTATTTTTAGCTAAAGTGTTTTATTCAACATCTATATGTTGTGTCTTAACATATTTTGTAATTAGTTTATATTTTACAATTAACTTAATTATTAGTTCACTATAACATTGTTCTCTATAAGCTATAAGTAATAGTTAATCATAAGTTAAGTTTAAAGATTTGTCTACAACAATAGCTAACTCGTTTCTTTAAAAATGTCAGTCGCAATATTACATACAAACGAAAATTTATCAAGCATATACCACCAAATGATGGTCGATTTCAAACCTACATTTGGTATAGCTTCCAATTTTTAGTTATTATTGTATTAAATAATCAATTATTTGGTCTAAATGGTAAGATTTTTTCAAACTGAACGATTTTTTATATATACGTATCACAACAAGAGTCGGCCAAATATGTATACATAAATAAAGCCCAGTTTTCACCAGTATATAGTACTTTATATCGTCCTAAGATAGTAAATTTTAACTATCATGAAAAATTTATATTATTATCAATCTATCACAGAATAATTGTATAATCGCTCAAATATCAGTGGTAAAAGTTGAAGTGGTTAAAGTGGAAGGTACCGTGTTTGAATACCGATAATATTTTTTGATGCAAAAGCGATCCTTTATAAGTCAATTACAATTGGTTATGTAGATCGCAACATCTACAGCAAGTGGTTTTGGATAGATTCATATAATATAATTATGTAACTTTCTGAAACGAAATTTGATAAATACCTCTCATCCCAATTTTCAAATGTAGAGGTAGACCAATCGATTTGTCTGGGTATGATATAATATGGGTCTCGTATTTTATCCATTTATATCCCGATTACCTTTAAGCCAATGTATAAATGAACAGTTTTCCAGGATTGCTGGAATTTATTCAAGCAATTGACGCAGAATACATCATAGGTTTTATTTGAATTATTCAGCTTCAGAGTAACGATATTAAAGGAATTTTTCAGTGAACATGGTTGTTTCCCCATTATATCTTAATAAATTTTTCTATTTTCATGTTACATCCATAACATCGTTCCAAAACATAGCCAACATTCTTACAGTAATATCGAATTCTAGGGATATGCTTATGCTTTTAGAATAAATTGAAAAACTCAACCTTTAACAATTTTTAATTTTATAGTACGGAGATTTTTCAAAATTAAAAACAGTAATGCGGAAAACTAAAAACTAAAACAATACATTCAATTCTTTCAAAATATATTTTTCTACTAATTTGTTTAAAATTATTTAAACTGTTTATTTCAAACCTCATCTGAACACCAAAACTGTATTTGATCTTTGAACTTTTCTAATAGGAAGTATTTTATTGGAATGATGTGGGATTAGAAGGCTCCATTTCAGACACTAATAATGTATGGGTTTGGGGCCGTAAACGAAAGATCTAGACAACCTACAGCACCGCAGAGATGTTGCAGAACTCTCCGTGTTATAGATTTATAAATGGTAAATGTTCTGCAGAAATAAGGAGAAAATACCACCCTTTTTTACGCCAAGACGGGTAACACGAGGAACGGTTAAATCGTCTAGGTTTACGGTGAAGCTGCCGAAACCTCGAACTGAAAATGCATAGCTCGAATTTATTTATTGATTATCGACCATCTAAGAAGTGGAATTCATTGGCCAGTTTTCAGTTTCCATTGGAGTATAAAAAGCACAAGTTTCAGGCAGCTATTAACCTTTCCTTGAAGGATAGCGTGTTGGGTGCAATGAGACCTGATAAACCATTGTTAAAATACGTTAAGTATATTGGTGCACATTGTATGTGGTCGGTCAGCCCAATGAATGTTTTTACACACAATCGCTTTTTATGTCATCCGGTGCATCTTAATTTTAAGTCAACAACGCGAATTGAACTCGAGACCGAGGCGTGATGAGAAACTCTCTTAACCATAGCTACAACCGGCGACTAAGATAATAAAAACTTTTTTCAATTAGCTCGATGAATTACATACAATATACTGATTGCCAACGACCTTACTTGGACTGTTAAAGCGATGCAATTTACTACTATACATAACTGTATTGGCAATGGTATGCATATGTCGTGAAATTTGTGGGAATAATAGCTTGGTGTCCGAAAATATTGTTATATATTTTGTCTGTGACTCTGCTACATATGAATCTATATACAATTTTGACTTAATTTTTAAAATGTTTAGTTCGTATTCCTTTCTAAATAATTGAATTAGTATTGTAAAGCGGAGTGCTTTTCAAAAGTACTTTTAAATTAACAGTCGAGGAGGAAGTAAAACATTTACTTATCGCTTTGCACTTAAATACACGAGTATGATATATTATGCACCTTCGAGATCTAGTGGTGAAAAATCGTTACGAGTAAAATCATGATCAAACTCTTATAAACTGTACATGTGTATATAACATATGTTGGTGGGCCTCATCTTTATATAATATATTATACAATAACGGTAACAAGACGTTCTCACTAAGTCTAATAAATAATAAGTATGTTTTTACAAAAACAAAAACCAAATAAATAAAATCACATATTTGATTTAGCAAATAACAACAACAAAAAATACAAATAAATTTAGTATTAAAAATAATATATGTAAGATTGCGTGAGCTTTTTACGAGTCACGGATTCTATACATTAGATTTCTTTTTTTTAGTTAGGTTTCTACTTCAAATATAATATATTGTTTTCTGTTTAATTTTACAACGAATAATCGTGTTAGAATTTATTTTTTTATTATCTGTCATATGATTTGTAATTTTATGTTATATGTTTGCTTTATTACAATAAAACGAGCAAATGTATAACGTATTTGAAAATCGTAGCGTTACACATACTTGTACATTATCGATGTATGAAAATGCACTATAATTTTGAACATTGCACCGCACAGAAAACAATAATAATTCATGAGAAAAATAGTTTTTCTATATTATTGTATTTAAAAATTTTCCCAAACAAATTTATAGATCGCAAGTCGGTTTGATATCGAGCAAAACAGTAATTATTCAAATTTACAGAATGATAAATTATGATACCTGCTGTTAACTAACATCATCGTTATATTTCTTTACAGTTTAAAATAGAATAAAAACCAAGCCATCACCTTATTGTACATTGCAGATCACAATAATTCATAATAAAGTGATAATAAAAATTTTTCACACTAATTTTATTTTTTAACGTCTACAGATAGCAACATACGAAATTATATTTATCGTCTTTCAAATTAAATCAAAATTAATATAAATTTTTATAATGCTCGTATACAATGTGATTTACAAAAATGCATTACATATAGTTAAAATGATGATGCAAAATGATTTTCCTGGTGGATAATAAAAAATACAAACTATTTTCTAATAATAAATTACAAAACCACAAATATTTGAAGTTGCATATAGAATTTATAAAAAAAAAAATGAAAAATTTCTCATTTAAAAAAAAACTGTCTGAAAAGAAAAATCCAATCAATTACAATTATTATTATTATTATTAAAAGCTCATTGAAAACAACTAACATCTTAAAAAAAAATTATTAAATCACGTTTCATATATACACAATTTGATCTCACTTAATTTGAACTTGAAGAACGAATAGAAAATATATTATAAGAAACGGTATTACATAGATGTATACCTTATTATTATTTTTTTTTTATGTACATAAGTTTTTCCATCTGTTGTTATCGTAAAATTGTTAATTTTCTAATTAAATTTTTTTTTTCAAATAATTATTATTTTCGGTTTTACAACAGACAGAGATCTGTAATGCTTTAACACTATATATCCTCTCTTGGTTTGTATAAATATCGTAAATATGGGTTAAATTTTAACTATAAAAGTGAAAACCAATTCCAATATATATCTACATACATATGTTCATTTTAATTATATAAATTATAATTATATTGCATAATGTATGATCAACATGAAAATGCAGATAACAGCATCATTCAAAAATTGTCTGTAAAGTATTGGTATTTAGCGTATTAATTCAACGAGAGGAAATATTACAAATTTAATGACAACAATATAATTTTTAATTGCATGTAATAAATTATTATTTATTACTTTTCATGTTATCTTAATTTACGACCATTTAGGTGAAGCCATATTTTTATGTAGTTAAGATATGATTTTTTTTATTGGTATACATACATTAATAAAATAGCCAAGATTTGCCTTGCATGTGATACTAGTTTTCCCCGTCAATTTTAACAAAATAAACAAACATTTTCTAATATGTGGTTTGATTAAATATGAACATCTAATTAAATAAAATGTTGTATATGGAACTCCGCTGCAGTGTCTGCAGTTCGCATTACTCCGAATTTGTATTTTGAACATTGTTAACTCAAAAACTAAATTTCACTGAGAATACCAAGTGAAATGAAATGCAAAGCAATACCCTCAAGATATGTATATCATAGAGCAAGAAGAACTTGGATATGTGTTGGTTTGTTTTTCCAGTGAAGATTTTGAATGATCTAATTAAGATTATTAAAAATTTAGATTATTTGCAAAAATGAGATTATTTCATCTCTCATGGTAACCGTTAAAGTGATTGTCTGCATCTATCTTAAAAGTAAAAAACATCGGGTTTTGGGTTTTCTAATAGTCCTCAAAATTGAAAAATATATCAGACAAAGTTATTGGAAATACGTTTAACACCCATATGGCTCGCTTATATACATATTATATATATATATATATATAATATATATATATATATATATATATATATATATATATATATATATATATATATATATATATATATATATATATATATATATATACGGTTATATATATATATAACCACTTAGAAGCCGTAAACGGCCCTTACCGGGTCTCAAGTGAGACCTTACGAACCAATTTTAACGATTGGTGCACATTGTAGGTGGTCAGCCTAACGAATGTTTTTATACACAAACGCGTGTGTAAAAACGTTCGTTGGGCTGACCACCTACTTTTTAAGTGTTCAAACTCTATAGCGTCTTGGCTGTTTTGTATCCTACATCTCTCCATAATTATGAGTCCTTAACAGTACTAAAATTATTGTTTCTATATTCGTTCAGGCCAGCTCATGTAAGGTGTGCAATGCGTATCGAAAGATTAAACTGCAACAAAGACACCGCCATATCGAGTGCTGTAATGCTTCACTCAGAAAAATTAAGCACTTTTATATAAATAATTTCTGGCATTTGAATTAAAATCTTGAAATTTCTTTTATTTAAAGAATAAATCATTTAGATTAATAGTTTTTAGTGTATTAGTTTAAAGAATCTAATTTAATTATTTTAAATGAAATAAAAATCAATTAAATTAATGAAATTATTCTTTAAAATAAAAAAAAATTATTTCAAAAATTAATTTCAAAAAAAATTCTTAATATTGAAAAATTTATTTCTTTAAAACAAAGTTCTATTATTTTTTTTCATCTAGGGTTGTAAATTTAAATAATTTTCCATTTAAAATAAAGTAAATTGAATTTAATTTTAAAATGTAACTGTAATATTACATTTTTCCGTACTGGTTTTTAGTTTACGTTCAGATTTTTTAGAGGCAAGGTGCTTGTGTTTAAAACGTATAGTTTGTAAGTACAAAGTTTTGGTACAATACAATCAAAAAAGAGGTACCAAACTTACAAAACAGGTTATTTTTTTACCAAAAAAGAAGATCCCACTTACTCAGAAGTAATCTCAGTAGGAATAGCGAACATTTTGAAATCTGTAAAGTTTATATTGGAAATTCATCCTTACGACAATAACATTGTCACTTGTTAAATTTAAATTTTTTGATGCTTATAACTATAATTTTAACAATAGTTAATTGTGTTTGTTTTATAATGTAATTACCATTTAAATAAATAAACTTATTTCTTAAAACATCTATGATTTTTTATTCAACCCAATATTTAATATTCTTAAAAGTAAATGATTTAAAAAATTTAAAATAAATAAATTTTACTTTGAATTATACATTTAGTTTAATTAAAATAAACCCTTAATATCATTTAAATTAAAAGAAAATATGTTTGATTTAAATGGAATAAACTTTTATTTCTTAATGTTTAGAAATAAAGGAATTCGATATTTTAAAATAAAGAAAAATCGGTTTTGCTCAAAATTTATATGCGAAATTTCTTTAAACGAAAACAAAATTACTTTAAATCTAAGTTCAATTTTTTTGTTTGTTGGTATGCGTGGTTGGTAGAAATATGAAACATCCTGATTATTGAGGCAAAGGAGATTACAGGTTTTATAACTAACACATATATTTAGAACATATTTAGTTTTATGTCACATGATTTACGGAAAGAATAATTATATCTTCAGATACTTGATTTTAAATTCTAAAGATTTGCTAGGATTAACTGATAGCTTTTGATCAGATCACTTTTGTATTAATCGGTTATTAGAATGTGATCAAATACTGTATCTTTGTATTCCCAACCGATACTGAGGCGAAGTAAAATCCGTTGTTGTTAAATTGAACCATATGTAATTTGATAACAAGACATCACAACAGCAGAGGCAAAACTAATCGGCTTTTATTTAAGATGTGACATAGTATTAATCTACAACCAAATACGTAGACATAGAATCGACACTTAGCAGTTGACATATTAGTCAGAAAAATACAAATAAAGTGATCGATATCATCTAGCTAAATCTTTGGAGAAAATCCATCCCAAAAAGTATAAGTAAGATGAAAAGTATAATTTTGATATCATTTAAATATATGTATAGCCTTTAATGAAACGGAACCTTAATATACATTTTAAGACTACAACAAATTACAAAGAGAATGATTTCTTTGTATAAGGTATCTCGATGAAACTCTTTTTTCGGTTGGTATAACGATTTCGTAGTTCGAAGTTATCCCGTAAGTATATAAAATAAATCTTTTCGAAAAAATTATTTCTCTGGCGGAAGACATTCCTCTTTGATTCCACTATCAAAAAGTATTCCGTCCAAAATACTAAGTATCACTACAAGTATTTCGCAGCGTATGATTCTTTTCAAGTGCTGTATGCAACGTGTCATAATGTACACTAGGTGTTCCTGTATTTTATATGATGTTGTTTTATTTAGGTTATGTTTTAATCAAACGGGACCTATATAGTGTGGCAATGAATTTAAAGTAGTACTTGTATGGATGTAAGAGTTGAACCTTGACGGATGAGTACGAAAGAAGAACTATGCGTGTGATATATGGCCTAAAACGCGACGTTGATGGCACATACCGAGTTCGTTTCAACCACAAGATCAGGAATTTAATACAAATTCCTGATATCGTGCATGAAATCAACGGTCAGCGAGTACGCTGGCTCGGTCACATTCTGCGTTCTGATCCGAACCGAATGATACAGCGATCTTTGAAGGGAGAACCGACTTTCGGTATTCGAAGAGGTCGCTGTCGGCGACGATGGCTCCACGGCGTAGAGAGAGATCTGGCATCTTCTAGTTGCTTGCAACAGTATGAAGAGTTGGCTCGTGATCGAAACCGATGAAGTCAGATTGTTGACACGGCACGGGTGATCAATAGCCTGTAAAAACCGTTAAAAAACATTATCCACTGAAATATTGGGATTTTAAACTTCCGTTGGACTCGAAATTAATGAATGGGACATCCCAAATTCATTTCAATCTCAAATTTAAATTTGAAAGCTAAATATTACTAGGATGTGAATTTTCTGGTTTTTATCAGCTATATGAAGAGATAACACCGTACTTGTCACAAACGATTAACCAAGTCATTACAATATAAAATATTTCGGTAGAAGATAAAATCAATATAAAGTAGTTTTTAAAAAATTAAACATTAAAATAGATGTTCTAAATCTAACCTATTTAACGTTTCTGGATACGTTTAAAATTCGTACCCGTTGCCATATCTAAATTATACTTCCACTATTTACAATAAGTAATACACCTTAATAGCTTTCTCTATTCAAATTTATTATGATAATAGATCGTTATTTATTAAATACCCTTCTGACACTGGGTTAATTTATAATAACCCCTAAAAATGAATTAAAAATTATTGAACATATATCAATATAAATTTATTGACGGCGTCATGTTTAAAGTAAACAGGAATGTAAATTTCTAATTTAAATGAATACAAAGTAGCAACAGTATGTAAATCATTTATATAAAGACATTAATGTGACTCAAAATTCTAAAGACCAATAGCTAAACAATAATAAAAAATTTATTTATATGTTGGTATCTACATACATACCAGTTTTACACATATTATAATATTTGTATAAACAATTCTAATGTATCTATATACTTAGTATTCCAGCATTTTTGTGTATGTCACAAAAAATAAATAAAATAAAATAACAAATTATGCCACAATTCTCACACTTGCTACCTTAACTACGAGTAACTAACAATTAATTTGACATCTAACATAAGTAGTGAAAGTTTTTTTATATTTTACATTTTTTCAGTTGTACGTATATAAAGTACAACAAAATGTCACTTGTCAATTGCAATGTCAATATAATATGTATATGCGTATGTATACGAGTATGTATGGTTTGATTAGAATCTTGTATATATATCATATTAATTACACACATGTACATAACTATACAAAGTGTAGTAATCACGTTTCTATTTCAAACATATGTATTGTCTAATTATTAATTAAATTGAACGAAACGTGTTATCTGCAGTTTATAAAAAAATAAAACTGAAAACTCATGCGTATAAAACCAAATCTAATTTTAGTTTTCATTTCAACCGAACAATTTAAGATTTAAGTCTTATAAAATATAATAATAAATCATATTAGTGTCGAACGTATAAAAAAATAGTAATAATATAAATTAGCAAATTTCTCTCTTGGAAAAAAAACTGGCGCACAGTAGGAATAATTGAAATTAAATTATAAACTATTTAAATAATATATAAATTTTACCTTAAATTATGGAGACATTTTCGTTGAGATGCGTAACGACGAAATGTTTTTGTCCATTATTCATCCTAAAAATGTACAATAAAATAAATAATTAGATGAGTATTACATAAAATGTTAAAAATTAAAAACGACGATTTAATGACTTAATACACTAATTATCATATGTACATATGTACGTATATGACGACTGTAAGAAGTGAAATTTTAGGTAAGAAAAAAAAACATCTTAAGTTAATTTTTTTGTAATTATGTTTTTTTATTTAACACAATAATAATGGTAATCATTATAATCATCGGTATAGAATAATTATAAATCATATTTTTTGATATGGTTTGTGTCAAATTTAAAAATTAAATATTTTTTTTTATTTTAAGTATTTTTTGCCGGAAATGATAATTTTTTTTTATTTTAAAATTTTTGGTAAGATTAATGGTAAAATTAACCTATTTTATGAGGTTTTTGAGATTTGAGATTTTTTGGTTGTTTATTTTTTGTTAAAGAAAGTTTAGTTGAATAGAATATTACAGTCAAGTGTGTTAAATGAATCAATGCATGCATTATACACACAAAAGAGTTATAGTAATAAGAAAGAGCGTAATGTTTTGGAAATTATTGAAATTTTCCAGAAGTTTGTGCCATTTTTTGGTTTACTTTAGACATAAGTATAGTGGGGCTTTCATAATAAAATTAATTAGGATGCTATTTAAAATATTATATATATATATATATATATATATATATATATATATATATATATATATATATATATATATATATATATAAATTATACCTTTGATGATCTGTTGATTTGCTTTGTTTGTGTTGAGGGGGTTCACATCATAATATGAATTCGTCATTATTTACAAATGAAAAGGTTGCTACGCCACAATTAAAAATTAAAAATTCTTAAGAACTAACTAACAACCGTATACTGGTGTATAAGCACGATTATTACATACTACATAGCAAAATCATCAAGCGAAGTATGACGTATACCTCTTGAGATGGGCTATTGTTCACGGAATAAATTGTATCCTTTCGCCCTTCCAAATATTCGATTGAATAAACACTTATATTGAATTTTTCAAAATTATCTGCAGATCTAAAATTTATTGCTCCTTGGAGTTAGCAAGAAATTATACCTATGCTTAGACCTACTTGTCCATGGCGATTCAAGAATAATTATTAGTACAGTTTGAATAAATACCTAATTTTCTAAGTTGGAGTCTTGAAATGCTTTTTATTAGAACGTTTCAGTTTGTTTATTTTTCACTGAAAAGTTTTCTTTACACACTTTTCATAGAACTAGAAATATCCTCAGTGTAAATACAAACTTTTTATCCTAAATGTTTACCTATTTTTAAATCAATCAATGTATGGTATATATCAGTTACTTGCATATACCCTATATAACTACTTACCCAATCACACAGTCATGAAAAATGCGGCAATTGGAGTGGGGGGTACCGGTTTCGTACCACGATAGTCAACCCATCTTCCATGTCAGTAGGCTGGCATGAGGTATGCAATGCGCAGATGGTTCTATGGAAATCGAGTTACGGCTGTGTAGTGGGTGCGTATAGTAGGACGGAAATAAGCAAACCGCAAACAAGTTAGAAGGCCCTTGAGCCCCAAAAAAGATAGAAACGATAAAAACGGACGGATAAAGCAATATGTCCAATACATGTACAAGAAAATTATCTCAAAAAATGAGTTTTTAGAAAACGGGTTTGGAATTTGTGTTTTTATAGAAAAATCAAATTTTTCCAACTTTTAAGTTTCTTGTAAAAATTTTTTTGGAATTCGGAAGAAAAAAGATCAGCAAAATCACGTTTATGGCAGGTAAAAATGGAGAAAATCCAACTGCAAAACGGTTCGAATTCTATTTCTAATGGGATTCTATTCGATAACGAAGAAGTTAATCACATATTTGGTATATTTTTAATTCATAAGTTATCGATTATAGTTCCTTTGATGATAATATTATACATCAAGATGGTAATAATCAAGATGGCCTGTATACTATTGAAACCATTCAAAAGAAGTTATAAACGTAGAAATAAAATATGAAAGTGTTATAAAGTAGTTAGCATATTCATATACTAATCAATTCTAAAGCAATTAACAAACATATGCTATTTTAGCCATAAGAAATTCTTCTTGCATTCAGAACTTGCTTTAAAGGAGGTTGCAAGCAAAACTGTGAAAGAGCTGGGTGTGCTTCGACCCCAAAACAGATTGCATTTGAATATAGTACGAAAACACAAAAATATTAAAATACATTAAAAAAACAATATAGATAAAATAAAATTTAATTGTTTGTAACAGATTATTTGTTTATATGCAAGCAGGTCCATGTTTTAACAACTAAAAATACGAGTGTAAGCCGAATTATAAAACCAGTAAATCTATAGCTTAATAAATCGCAAGATTTTTGAAAAATTTCAAAAGATCTTATTGAATCCGGTTTATTTATTAAAAAAAACATAAGTGTAACGATTGCTTTTTATTTTTAATTCGAAGTGTTAAATGATTGGTTAATTGAGAAAGGCACTTAGGCAGAAAGCTGACTATATACCTACTTCATAAAGTATTCCATCAAGCAGCACTTAAACTACTATTAAAAAAAATAATTTATTATACTTGTAAATGATTACTAAAGTCACGTGGAAATATATAATTAAATTTTATTTTAATTTTGTTTATTAAAATATTAAATACATAAATGAAATATGTAAAATATGTGATCTTAAACTATCACAGGTTTATTTATATACACGTAGTTAAGTGATCACATATATTATCAAATACATACGAGTATTACCAATGATATTATTGCTTTGCTCGATTTACCGATTACGATAAGGCTTTATTGAAGAACAGTTAAATGTATAAAAATTTATTTTTACCACCCCGTTTTTGTTTAACTTTTATATTGACATAATTGTAAGATATAATGACAGTTTTCATCTTATCAATTTATTATTTATGAGGACCTGTCGCTATAAGATCAATTAATGTTGGCATTCGGCAAATCTATGCCATAGTCGGTATTATGGGTTTGTAACTAGATGTTAACAAATCATTCCCTATATTAAAACCCAATACGTTCCTCTCCTAACACTTTTTAATCATTGGTTTGTTTGGTCAGAATAATTTTATTTTTACACTTTATTAAAAACAAGTAAAATTAACGAATCAGTATCAGCCGAAAATGGGTTTCAAAAATAATTTTTAAAACTACTAATAAATATTAATTTAATACTAACTATCACTATACCTAACAATAACCTACCTATATGATAATGCAAATTTTGTGTGGTTGTCATTAAGAATTATGATATGTTTACCAGTAGATTGGTTAGTATCGAGAAGCGCCTCTCAATCCTAATTAAAAATTACTATATACGCTCTTTTTCTAATCGCATTTAATAATAAATTTAAGTTTATTTGCTTATATACAAATAAAACATGAAAAAAATCGTGGTTAATTTTTACTATTATTTTTTTACTTAAAATGAAAATTATTTTTAAGCTTCTGCAAGTTTATGCTATACACTGAAGTGCTTTTATTCAAAAGATCATTATTTTCCAACGGAATAACCGAAAGGCCAAACAAAGTTCCATAAAACATTTAAGATAAAACACAAATATTTCACACTAACTGGTTTTGCACTGACCCATATCTATGATACCCATATCATAACTGTGTATGTGTTTTTTCATTAGCGTGAAAAAACTAGAAACTGTGCCATACGATAGTGACACATGCAACCATTTGATTAATAGCCAACTCATAGAAACAATTTGTTCATGATAAGTTATAACTACATTTTTGCATGTCATATACAAATCACGAAATGTGTGTTACCTTATTCTCTATACAATTTGGTTTGCCGAATTGATGGTTTTCGTTTGGTATTTTGCAAGTATGCGCGTATGCATAATCTACAACCTACATACTTATAATATAAAATTTACAAATTTTGAATATCTCTTCTATCTCACAAAAGTAAGTTAATTTCATTTTACCAAAATAAGATATCTAAGTTAAATAGTTTTTGTCCAAAAAAAAAGCTTGTCTATTGCGCGCGCGCACGGACATAAAAATATACTTTGATAGATATTAGTTTTAATTTACACACATACACTCGTATATTAAATTCGATTTGTATGGTTGTGTGTTGACACAGACCGACAAATGAAAAATCTTAGTTTGCGTTTCATGTAATTTATGCAAATTATTTTGTTATTCAAAAAGCTAACTAATGAAGGCGTATCTACGAGTATACCTAATTTCTTTTAAGCATTTACTGATATATGTGTATTTATATAAAAAAAAACATTTGTCAAAATGACATAAATAAATAAAAACTATTTAATTAGTACGAGATTTTAATGCGTTAATATTTATATGGTCGCGACCTTGATCGAATGCGATTTTATCTTATTTCTTTCGATATATGCATAAAATTTATCTATATTTGTTGATTTTATTTACCTGATATAATGAAAGTGTCTATCTTAATAGAGCAACAAAATTTGAAATGTGATACATAATTAAAATTAAAATAAAGTAAAATAATTAATTAATTATGTATTCTGTTAATTATTGTTTGCGTTATGGTCAAAAAGCAAACAAAAAACTATCATCGAATAAACTGTATGATATAGAAACTCTCTCTCTTGATTTTTTGCTTTGCCCAGGCCATTGTCTTAAAATTTCGAGAAATTTACTATTAATATTTGGTTAGGTCAGTAATTTTCTATGTGAATTTGTCTATTTACATACATATGTATGTATATATATGTGTGTGTGTGTGTTTTTGATGATTTTGTGTGTTTTATAGGTTTATTGATCTTAGATTTACATAAAAAGATTATTATTTAAATTTCTGATTTTTGCTTATGACTTGTGCTTATGATAAATACATTAGCTAATCATAAATTTAAAGATTTGTCGGTGTAATAATTTTTTTTGTATGTGTATAGAAGTATATAAGTAAATATATAATGCGGGTGTAAATATTAAAAAATAAATAAATAAACACGAAATTATAACAGTCGACCTTTCTAAGACATTGCGATTTTGAGAGAAATTTCACAACAAAAAAAAATTAATTTTGTGCAAAAAGTAGAATATAATATTTTAAATAAGCGACTAGCTAGATGACCTGCGAAAGCTCGAATTAAGAAAAAATTTCTATTTTCTTATAATATACATGCTTCTGCAGTACAGATATGCATTTGAATATATTTGCATTAAATTATTTATGTTCGATTGACGATTAATTTCATTTTACAGTTGGCATACGATACTGTGCTTGAGCGATAGCAGCAAGTATAAAAGAAAAGTTTAAGCTTGGATGTTTTATTTTACGCTTTTGAGTTTTGAGATTAAATAAATCATAAATGTTTTTGTATTTCACGAATGAGCTTATTAAGCGATAAAACAATAGACTAATCAAATTTAAGAGGTGTGTTGGAGTGATTAACCGGAAGATTTTAGTTTATTCTATTCAAATGTGAATATATTAACCTTAAGTTTGCATGTTATATGATTATTTGCGGTAGTGAATTTACATAATAATACTGCGAATAAAAAATATAAATTTTGTGAATTAGAATCGATTAAGGTGTTCAAAAGTAAGTAGTTCATTGAGAATTCAAAATAGAATATTGAGAATATAATTTGACTTCTTGATTTAAAAATTAAAATGTAGCATTTCTGAAATCGTAAATCATTATTATTTAATCGTACCGTTAAACTTTTTAATCTTATTAAATGAATCAAATTATATAGTACAACGCGTAGCACATATCTCAGCACATATTGTGGAACTGATAAGAAATTCAATGTACAAACTTACGCATGGAAGTGAGTTTATAGTTGTTATATAAAACTGATATAATTTAGTGTTTTTCACAAGTATAGCTCAATTGAGACAGTTATAAAATTAATTTAGTTATTTAAAATTATATTATGCATTAAACTTCGTGATTGGACTAGTCTGCAGATTTTTACTGTTTATCCTTGTTGCCTGGTATACAACCTTGTCCCTAAGATACGCGATGTAATATGTTATACTTTTTTACTATATTTTTGTAGTAAATCGATTGAGAACGTCCTATTATCAATAAATATAATGCTATTTGATATATAAACAATGCCTACCTTTACTTGCAATTAGGAAAAAGAGTTTCAGAACGAGTTAGACAGAACTCATGCAAAAACAGTTCTTAAGTTACTATACGATACCAAACTTTCGAATCATATTTTAGCAAAAAAATTTATAGCCAAATAATTTGAAAGTTTTAATACATATTCAGCAGGTATACCATATAAAGAGAAACATAATTTTATTGTTAAATAGTTCAGTTGAGTGTAGTATGTACTTAAAATAAGACATCAGTCAAAAGGTCTGGATTAAATATACTCAAAAATATCTTATTTTTATCATAACCTACTTCCTGATTCAAACGATTCTCTAACATTTGGATGCAGTTTTTGTAAAATGATTTGATGGAAAAGTAGACGATTAATTCAAATTTCTGAAATATTTTTTGATGGCAGTGGTACAAGTCAAATTTACCTCAATAAGTCATCCAACAGTTTGGCTTAAACTAATTACTATTTTCAAAAAGTACAAAGTTTATCAGTAAGGAATTCGATAAATGCCACTAATTAACTTTTATAAAGGTCCAGAAAAATAAATAGCTTATTTCACATGAAGTCAATACTGCATTTCTGAAATGTGTTGTGCCATAAGAAATTGTAATTAATTTTAAAAACCGCTAATATTTAAAACATAAATATTATTACAATATTAATTAATTTAATATTGTGGGTTGCAATATTAATATATGCAAAAAATGCTAGTGACACAATATTGCATTCCGCAAAATATTCCAATTTTAAAACATTTTTCTCATTTCTCGCTTTATAAAAACTATTCGGAAACAACTACAATTAATGACACAAATCGTTGGCTTTGGAAAACCTTAATACTCTACTAACTAAAGTGGTTGCTATGTCAATGAACTATACCCAAAAAAAAAGTATTTAAAAAATAATTTTTTTTGTGTAAATTAAATATTATTAAAACACAACAAAATCTTTCATTATATTGACCAAACAACGAATTACTATGTAGTAATTGATGACAAATCTTTTTAGCTTCATCCCACTTATGTCGTTAAGACGAACGAACAAAAGAAACCAATAATCAATAGCTTTTAACAAAAATAGTATGTTTTTTATAAAAAATTTGCAATCAATATATTTATCGTGTTAATCTAAGAGTAAATATAGATAGATTTAACTCGTCACCATTTATAGCTCCTGCGTGAAAATCAATTTTCCTAATTGTGATTTTAATAACGTTTTTCTTATGTAATATGTATTTATGTTAATTTATTGACAACTTGTTTAAAAAGAAATATTAAGAAAATAAAAAAAATGGGTTGTAATTAAAAAAAAATTTATACATATAAATTGTCAATAACATATTGACAATAAGTTATTTATGGTATAGATATTGTTAAAGTATTTTTTTCTCAATCGTTTGTTCGAATATACTCGTATGTATACATAAAAATACTTGCTGCTTTGCTGTGCGGTTGATAATTAATTGCACGTTGCTTTTCATTTAGCAACTTCTCAATGCGACACAAACAGTTCAGGTGCTAATGTTTTATGATTTTACAGTAACATTGATTATTTATATTATTATTACTATATACTGCTTAAGACAAAAAGTTAACGATTAAATAACATATATATATATACACAGATTGGTTATATATGACACGCGGAGAAGATTAAAATCTTTTAGTTAAAATTAATATAAGAAATGAACCTGAAAATTTGTACACCTTATATATTCGTTTTGTTTGCATTGTAAATTGTTTTAATTATTTGTTTGTTGAGTTGTTTATTTACGGACCAACTAATTATACTTATTTAGTTATTTAAATATACATCGATGAGTGAATTACTGGTAAAATGATCGGCATGTCGAGTTTGAAGTCAATATACATATATGTACAATACCTGATTCTTAATATTTGCATTATGTTTTTGTTCAAACGGTTTATTATATACATATGATTAGGCGTAAGTTTAACGAGTAAATGGTTAAGAATATCTTAAAAGTAATTTAGAGTTACTAAGAGAAATTATTCAATCAGTGAAGAATAAATTTGCTCATCAAATACATTTGGAAATATACAGTTTTAATACAGATTTTATTTTATCAAATAATAAATACATTTAAAGATGACGATTTTTTTAACATACATTTTTATGTTTTCAAGCAGTTGTTCAAAATCTATAAGGAAAATTAAGCTTTCATCAAAATGAAATTAATTTTAAGGTGATAAAGTTTTATTCTAAAATTTACTTTATCTATTCCGTTCGTTTTGTATTGCAACCAATGACCTATAAATAAAACCATAATATTTATTATATAGATACGAGTGTGGTAAGCCGGTTCTTAATTTCAATGAGGTGTATTAATTCATATTGTGATATTAACAACTAAAAAGTGGTTGATGAAATGAACTGCAAATATTTATATTTGATTTATGTAATATGATATGATAGGAGAAGTACAAGCCAACCAGTTATGGTGATTTTAGGTTTGTTACCATAATCGTGGAATATGTTTTACAGAATTCGAAATAGATATCTGAACACTTCTTTAATCCAAAATTATGCGGGCCCAGACCCTGCGTGCATCTCAACATATAAGGTTTAGGAAATGTAATGTTAATCTTAGAAACGACTAAGGTGATAATCACCGCCTAGGTTGCGAATTCCGAAAGAGGCAGAAACCGAAAAAGGATTTTCACCGTCGATCGTTTGGGTGCACGCGATCGGTGGTGCCAATCAACTAATCTGAGATCCAGTTGAGGTTAAAATCCGTGTGCCGGTAAAATCTTCAATGTCAGAACTATAGGCTGGCATGGAGCTATGCAATGTGCAGATAATTTCTACGTAAATCGTACCTATAATCGGAACGTAAAGTAATAAAGTGGGATGTCACAATGGGCCAATATAGAGGCTGATTGACGTATAACACTAAGGTGATAATCCATAGCAGAGTCATTGCTAACTACATTATTATTAAATTTTTATATATTGTTAGTACATATAATCATTTTCACTATAAAATACTTCTAGTACTACAAAATGCAATTAATAAGTACTTCGTAAATAGTATTTTGTAGTACTAGATGTACTATTAAAATAGTACTTTTACTACTACAAAATTATATTATGTATTTCATTATTAATATATTTAGGGAATTTCCCCTTTCAAATAGAAAAAAATCGAATAAAACGAGGACACATTTTTTCTTTAGATTAATTTTTATTTTTATTTTTTAAAGTGAAAAATCTGTATTTTAAGTCATCATGGAAAGTCTTATCGTGTGATCCGTTCGTATCGTGTGATCCATTGTGAAACGTTCGAAGAACATGGTCGCATTTGCCATAAAAGGAAACATATCACAAAATATAAACGAAGTATTAAACAAAAAAAAAACTTCTCAGATGGATCGCCGTATATCTACAATCGCCAACAGATATCAAGGATAATAACAAGGAACATCAAGGATAGAATTCGGTTTGCCAAAGAACATGAGAATTGAATGGTGACCAGGGCTTACAAAAATTGTGAAGTACATTATGGAGCGACAAAACTAAAATTAATTTAATTGGTTTTGATGGAAAAAATATGTACGTAGGCCAAAAAATAAAATATTTCATTTAATCCTAAATATACAAAAAAAAACGTGAAACATGGTGGAGGAAATATTAAAGTATGGAGATTCTTCTCTTACTATGGTGTTGGTTCATTGTATTGGATAAAAAAAAACTATGAACCAGCACATCATGTGGATGATATCCTCCAGAATGTAATGTAAGCGCATGCCCCTAAGATAGGTCTTCATGCAAGACGATGACCCCAAACATACATCAAGGAAAGCAAAGCAGTTTTTCAGGGACACAAGTATAAATCTTTTAAGTTGGCCAGCGCAATCGAACGATCTTAATCCTATTAAAAATATTTGGATGGATTTAAAAACTGCTGTAGGATGCACAAAATACAAAAATAAGCATGAACTATGGTTGGCAGATAAAAATGCCTGGAAGTCTATACCCATTCAATGATGTCGGAATTTAATAGATTATACGCCACGAAGATGTCAGGCAGTTATTAAAAATAAGGGTCAGACTAATGTTTTTATTATATCAGAATTATATGGAAATAATTAAAATAATTTATTTCAGTTGAGCATAACACGACACGAGTGTCCCTAATTTTTAATTTTTATGTTTTTTTTTTTATAAAAACGATGGCTTTATTTATTTTTTCCATTTCTGTAAAAGTAGTCTCAAAAGTACATAATATATCTTGGATTGAATAAAATAATTAAAATATTTTAAAATATTAATTTTGATGAATTTTTATTAGTGTCCCTAATTTTCTGACATATATATATATATATATATATATATATATATATATATATATATATATATATATATATATATATATATATATATATATATATATATATATATATATATATATATATATATATATATATACATAAATATATATATATATACATATATATATATATATATATATATATATATATATATATATATATATATATATATATATATATAAATATATATATATATATATATATATATATATATATATACCTATATATATATATATATATATATATATATATATATATATATATATATATATATATATATATCTGTTATGCCTTGCAATAACATAAATCTTTTCACTAATCCACAATTTGTCCATTCCCTTAAAAATATCTTTAATTGATACGGAAGGACTTTGTTAGGAACAATTCTCGTACAATCTATCTAATATTTAATTAAAAATATAAAATTAATCTATCGGCCATACCAAGAAAGACGACATAGTCAATTAGTTCTTTTTATGTTACTTGTAAAAGAATTACTTGGAAAATTATTTCTATCAAATGAAAACACTTTAAAGTTTAGAATGTTAGATTTATGTAAGTTAAAATTAGAATAACGATGTAGTAAGTTAAGATAAATTTTAAAATAAATTATATATATTGGATTCAGATTCTATTCAATAAACAAATTTTCTTTTGACAGTTTCTAGTTTCTAATTATTTCTATAATCCAGTGCATCCAATGCTCTGAAATCTGAATCATAAAATGTTCTAATTTATTATTGAAGTATCTTTGCCATTCATAATTTCCAACTTTTAATTTTGAATCTTACATTCATTTGAGATTAAACGGCAAAATACATGAATAATTTTTTCATATATTATGCCACAAATAAAAAGGAACTAGTTGCACTAATAAAAATAATTTAATTGATGTTTAACATGAATCATTGTTATCCGTAATTTTTTCAGAAAAGCCTCATAATAGTTTGCATCCCGAACTCATTTTAAAAACTACCAATGTTTACATTTAAGAAATATGTTTAACAGAAACTGTTTTATAACTTTTGTAATCAAATTTGTGGTTTATTAAAAATGAATAACAAGGACGATTCTTAGTTAAATTTGAATTAAGATTTCATCAAAAAATTGATTGAAGTAATAGTAGAAGTTTACTGAAAATGAATTCAAGAATACGTTTCAAATTTTATAACAACATTCCACATGTGGAACTTAGATGTAGTATTCAAGAGTAAATATTTTGTGTAAATCTCTCTATGCCAGTGAAATTTGTATTAAGTTATATTTTGCAAACACAATATTTTGTCACGTTAAGTTAAAGAAAAATCTTAGTATCTTAAAACACATAACTATTTTTAAGAATGTGATAATTTTAACAAGCTTATAATAAACAATTCAATCAGTATATTGATTACCTGCATGACAGGAACTTATTATTATACAAAACCACGTATCATAAAACTTATGTTTTTAATGTGTTGGCTTACTTAATCGACCTTACATATATTTACAAATCATAAATGTCGAGTAGTACATAGTTAACACAAAAAATTTCTATATTTAAGTAAATATTCTTGAACACGAGATAAGACATGGATTGGAAAAAAATTTAATGATTTATTATCATCTTTATTTCGTCAAACGAAAAATTCCATTTCACCTGTTCACCTTAAATACAATAAATTATAATTTCCATGAGTTCAATAAATAAAACTTGCAAACAAAAATTTATTTTCAATCATCATTACGAATTATATTTTGTTTATATATATTCATAAGTGTACTTGCATAGTTAACATTTGTACAAAAATTGGCAAGTCGTAAATCTTGCATACATTATACTACTTTCTTCAAAATATTTTGTAATTACTTATACGAGTAGGTATAATATATTAAAATAATAAGAAACGGATTTATTGCATATAGTTAACTCATATATAAAAATCAATTAAGAAACACCGAAATACGAGCAGGAAAGGAATCATTATTCAATCAAGATGAAATAAAAAAGTTTAATGTCATGTATCAAGTATTTATATTCTTATACGTAAACGAAGAACAACATTGTACTCAACCAATATTTTGATGAAGATGATAATAACAATGATAATAATGATAATAAAATACTTAAAAGTTTTTTTCATTTAATACTTCTGATATTCAATAAAATTCCAAATAAAGATTTTTTAACGAGCTCGATTTAAGTTCTCGATTTTTTACTCATTGCTTAAAGTTTTCATATACGACGTCAAATACACAACATTTTTTGTGTTTAACAATGAAACCTTTAAGTAAAATTGTTATTATTTTTTTTTACCTTATACTCACTATGTACGAGCTGTACAAAACCAACAAGTCATGAAACGATATATATATATATATATATATATATATATATATATATATATATATATATATATATATATATATATATATATACATACATTTGTGTGTGTGTAGATACACAAGAATGACAATGATCAAAACAATAAAGTATATCGCGCGGAATAACAAGAAGAGTTTATAAATTTTGTGCAGTATAAAAAATAATTAATCGATCGACCTTCCAAAAATTTCCAGATGTCAGTCTTATTTTTAAATTTTTAATTAAAACAAAATATTTTCCATTTGCGGGAAATTTATTTGTCGTTTAATGGTGTTCTTAATTAGGTTTGGAAAATTAATGAATTTTATTGCAATCATTAATTTTGGGACGAAAAAATAATAATAAAAATAATAAGACAAAATGATATCAGGGCATAAAACTTAATTAATAATTAATACACACAATATATTTGTTTTATTCGAAAAAGTTCTTATTTTCTGTATACATATAAAATGGTAAGACGTATGCTGCGCTACCTGAATTAATTTTTGGTCCTTTGGTGTTTACACGCGCACATTAATTAATGTGGAACGAGTGTTGTATATGTGTATGAATATATATACTCGTATTATGTACAAATACGCTGTTTTACAGTTTTAATTAGAATGATTAATTTATAGGTACATGTATATAAAATAACGGTTAATGCGGTATGGCGTATACATGAAAAATATTTTATACATACTTTTAAATATTCAAATCCCAAATCTTAATTTAATTTTAATTTGAAAACTCATTGAGGTCATATTTATGCGATTATTATAGATCCAAATTGATATTCAATCATAATTTGCTTTCAAAATTTATTTACATATACTTACGTTTATATACATACATATATGTATAAATAAAGATTAATAATTTTAACCAAAAAAAATGAATAGATTTTATTTGAATTGAATTGTTATAAATAAATCGATTTACGATTTATTCAACTTGACTTTTTGGCTTAAAATGGGTTTCCGCGTGAAATTAAATCGCGATTAATTAAATTGAAATGTAAGTCTAGATACAATATAACATGTTGATTTTTATTAAAAAAAATTCTATACTTCTATTGTATACGCACAGGTATTATCTGTCAGGGCTATATTTATATATAAGTTCCGCCATGTCATCTTAAGCTTAAGGTGAAAAAAATTATTATTAGTGCTCTAAATCCTGCACAGAAACAGTTATTAAAAAATAATTTTTGCTTGATTAATCAATTATTCCATATTGGTATTCTATTTAAATTTCAATCAAAATTTTCACACAGTAATTGAAATTCTAAACCATAAATATTCGATTTTCTGACATTAGTAATCATACCTTATAACGAGGACAATACTATCTCCAATTTAGCAATTATTCTTCAATAATAACTCAATGTCATGGTACAATTTATCATCTGCGTTTTGATTATTCTGGTTAGATTCTTGATTAACATTTAGGTTATTGTAAACTTTTTAGGCTTGTCTTAATTCATGAAATAAACGAGTTTTTATGTGAGGGCTCTGATTTAAATGAAAAGAAATATTATACAAATACTTTGCAGGCTACTCCTGAAATATGTACCAGATCTAACTCCTTTATTTTTCACTACTTCAGATATTAAATGTCAGTTGATAAAATTATCAAACATAAAAGAGTTCATATACAATATTAAATTTATTCCTTAGATATCAGTTGGTCCACTTGAAAGTGTTTAACTTTTTTCTCGCCTCAAATTCCCCTTATTGATAAAATGTAGATTTCTGTATATACAATATATTAGAAATCAGGTCATTATTTTCTATTTTTTGATGTGAGAAATTTGAACACCGCGCATACTATAATATGCTAATGTACAAATAAATTGCTAAAACTGAAGGTGATGACAAATTAATAAATAAAACTCCACCTCTACAGAGCACTCGTAAAAATGAGATAAACAAATTGCAGTATATAAGTTATAAAAATTTTCTACATAAAACTTTTAAATACTATTGATGTAACGAGACATCCTGAAGATAATTTCTAATAGGTAATACAACTGTTTATGATGCTACAGAGTTAAAGGTTTATATATGAATTTAGATCTCTTTTCCACAAATAATATTAAAAAAATATCTGCCCTCCGGCCAAATTTAATTTTAAACACTATTTTTTATCTGTTTGTCCAAGATAATTGAATAACATAAATGAGATTATAAATCTTTAAGGGTAAACTTAAAGGTGAAACTTTAAGGTTAATATGCAATATGGTTTCTTTTCACGGTGTTATGGAGCCGTAATCAGGTTAAGTGTGGTATCTTTCGACGATTATTTTCCTTTGGTAATCGTAATCCATCAAAATAAAAAGATAAAGTCAGGAACAAAAATGTGAATAAAAATTCATTATTAACGTCTCAAGATAAAGAAAATATTATTCGAAATTTGGACGTTCATTATTTTGGAGATGAATTCTTGTATCTATCATCACAACACCTTATACATATATTGCCAGTTAAAAAGTAACATTTTTTTCAACCGTATAATGTTGATTGATTTATTTTATAATATAAAATAAAAATTTTAGCGAAAAGGAAAATATGTATAATGTATATATGTGTATGTATAAAACACTATTTTTTTATTTTTATTTTATAAAGTATAAATTTTAATTTATGTCAAATTTTATGGCAGCTTTGTTGGAACTTGTTTATTATTTCTGTTAATTTTAAACAGAGAAAATTTATTATAAAATTTATGATTAAAATATGAAATTTTACTTTGCATTTACATACACAAAAATATTTAAATTTTATTTTTGAGATAGTTTGTTTTATAGTTTTATATACTGAACAATACCTACATGCATACAAAAAATTTATGCTATAGCATTTTATGATACAATAATTTTTCATTAAGTTCACATTTTTAATTATTGTATAATTAAAAAATTCACTTTATTAAATTAATAACCAAAAAATTCTTGATACTTTGGTTGTTCTCAGTATAGTTAAAGATTATATTGTTTGAATAATGCTGCAATAAAATACGAATATATATGTGCTATTCATGGCTTATACTCATCTTTTGAATCGCACAGCTAAAAATATTTTTTTTTCAAGTCCATCATTTTGGTACATAGCATACTCTTAAAGAAACAAAATAAATTATTATATGTTTGTTCCATATATTGCATATTATATATATATATATATACATATACATGTTTATGACCTACTCAACCACTAGAAATTTATAAATTGGGCGTCTTTGTAAATTGTAGCATGGACTTTGCAGGTGATTATCATCGTAAATTTTGATGGAAATTATCATCTGATATAGTCGAGATATAATTTGTTTCTTTAAAAATAATTATCTTCAAGAAATCTGATTTATATTTAAATGTTCAAAAAATGATTGGCTTGGTACTGGTTACATAAATAAAATAATGATGATTTTGAACATATATAATTCATCAGAATGTGGATTATGGGTCTAGTATAAAATAATGTAAGATAATAATAATTGGGATACGAAATAACTTTTTGGATACAATTTTAGAATATTTTTAGTTCATAAGAGCGATTGAAACGTGAAAAATTGATTGTTTTAGTAATGAAGAGAAGACTACTTTTGATTTTCGACTTAATATAAAATTGAGGATGAATTTTAAAACTAGCAAGTCTTTAATAAAATTTAAGGTGGTCACGGTCACTGTCACTGGAAATTTAAATTAAAGTTTTTTGTGAATATAAGTTATAAATATTTTTTGAATGAATTACTGAGAGAAAATCTTATTTCCGAAAAGTATATGCATGTTTCAATATTTAACCATAAATCTTTACTAATGGTCGTTTTGTGATTAAGATTAGACATTCTATCTCTGAATGTTTGACAAATCAAGACTTAAATCAGTGAATTCCATAGCCGGGTGACAGCGTTAAATACTCTTAGTTGCAGGTAATTAGCATCTTATCAGAATTTTTCCTACCACAATCTCGCACTCAAGCTCTTAATACATGTTTTGAATATTAACATTAATTTCTGACGAGTTATGCACACGTACAAAATATTATTATATCTTTAAGTTCATTTATACTTTAATAGACTATCACGGAGATTAAAACCATTTATATTCTTATATATCAATTCACGTATTACAGCAGTTTGTGGTAAGTTCGTCAAAGCTCCTGAAGGCTCAATTTAAGATAACAGTAATTACTATTTGAAGAATCATCTACTCGACTAATACTAAACGATGAAGGCCAGGAGTTGTATGATGATCAACAGGGAATAACTGTAGCTGGAAATGACTACAATTCAAAAAACTAAGAGCGCCGACAGTAAGAAGCCTGAAGCTATTAAAATCAATAAAATAAATATTTTTTACCATGTAAATCAGCAAATGTATACATAGGACTACGAAAACTAAAATCTCAGATGTCATAGATTTCACCAAACAGTTTAAAAAACTGTTGTTGTTCAAGAAAATAAATACCCATTGCCACGATTATATGGGTTTAAAATAATAATGAAAATGCTTAAGTTCTTGCAAATATTTCAACCATATTCATCAAGTCCACAGACGAAGATAGTAATAATATTTGTGTATTTGGAAAATTCGATGTACATATATATGGATTTTACAATCGCAAAAACTAAAATCCAAAACTAAAATCAGCAACTACAAATAAAACGTAACAATTCACCAGATCATAACATCATCATGGGGAACGTGTTGTAAAAATTGCTAGCTAATGGTATAGATTTTATTATTTTTTATTTGATGAAATATTTAAAATCTACTTTCGATTCAAAATCCAAATTGGGAAAGGCGTTAGAAGAACTGATATGTTACAGGCTGATTTACTGCCAACTATATAAATTATTTAAAAAACTATTTTATTTTGCTTGAAAAGAAACTGATACAAATTATTAAGTTTGGATTAAGATCATAACACTCAACAGTAGACCAAGTGTATATAATAATATAATAATACAAGAGGGCATTGATGCAAACAGAAATTGTTCTGGCAGTATATTTTATGTCGTTCACCAACGACTTGGACGCGTTATAAGAGTAACTTTATTCCACTTGCTTAGTCAATCATTAATGTTCTGATCGCAAAAAAAAATTTATTTGTATTCATGGGTATAGCACAATCATTTTACAAAGGTTGTTTTCAGTACAAAATAAAGCAGTACGACATGATTTCTCCAAATTATTAACTTCGGATACCTAAAGGTGGCTTACACAAAGATTTAACCAATCAAATCTTGAATTCCACAACACAATTTTTATAATGATTCGTATGAAGAAAATTATATTTTTTCGCATTTCTACTCAACCACTTCGTCAGTTTAAAGTTAAAAAGCGTCAATAAAAATTTCTCATGGTATAATATCTTAATAAATTGTGAAACAAAAGTAATTACTTTGGTAGTAATTTTATATTAACTTAAAAATATTTATACAATTGGTTCGCGTCTCGACTCTCAATTTTCGACTTAAATTAAAATATTTTCGTTATTATAACCCAAATAAACCTATTTCAGGCCATCTTTTTTCACCGAGTGCTGTGCGATTTGAAACTCGCATGAAAAGTGTGATGTAATCAATATAAAAGTGAAAGTTTTAGTTACATCTAAACTATTGTCCAAGCGTTACCAATAAGTTACAAAAACAGTTTATGTCGACCAATATTCCTAACCATACATTACTAGCAAACTTTTCTTAACATCTTGACAACGTTGCATTTACAATATACTATCGAAATTTAAATGCTTCAGCCCTGTATCAAAATCAAAACTGAACTGGTATTATATCCGTTACCTGTTCGTGTTTTCCAATCATTATTATTTTTGCTCCACCTTAAAATATCAAAAAGTCCAATCAAGACAAGATATATGTACTTCCGTCTCATTAACGAATAATATTTTCTTATTTTATTATTTAAATAATTTAATCAATAAAAATATCCATAAAAATATAAAAAAAAAATTAAAACAAGTTGTCTTGTGCGGAGATATGTAATGTACTTTATTTTCTTAATATTTTTTTTTTGGTTTTTCATGAATATCTTGTAGTTAGTGTTTTGCCGTATTTAAGCTTATTTTTTGTTGTTTTACTGTCAATTATCGTGAATAAATTTAATACACATATGTATATACAATTTTAATATTGTATATACAGATATAAATTTTGGAAATTTATTTAAGAAAAATAATTGAAGGAAATGTATTTTGCTTGTATATGAAAGGGATGTTTAACTTATAAGTTCAATAATAGTGGTTAACCGTAAATTATATATATATATATATATATATATATATATATATATATATATATATATATATATACTATATCATATATATATATATATATATATATATATATATATATATATATATATATATATATAATATATATATATATATATATATATATATATATATATATATATATATATATATATATATATATACTATATCATTTGACCTAAATTTACAATACAACACAAAATATTATCTCAGTTGAAAATCATGAAAAACAAAGATACATTTTTTGTTGTAAATTACTAACGAAAATAATTCACAAGCTCATTAAATCAGCCAAAAATAAAATAACAATTTTCATCCAACAATTGTTTTTCGTATACATCGCTCACCAACAATTGTTCAACAGAAATGTTATGTTGCTCGATTCGACAATCGAGCTGCGATGGTTTCTTATAAAAGGAACGCTCAATGGAATATATTATTAAAAATTTCGAAGAAAAAATTTGGTATAGACATATACGAGTATATTGTATACATGAAGTTGTTTTTTTCGTTTTTAATTCAATTATAAGTTTGTTGCAAAACTTAAACAACAACAATATAAGTATACTGGCATTCAGTTTAATTGTCAGAATATCATGTTTCAAGGGGACAACGAATTTCGTCGTGTTTGTTTTTTTTATAACATGTGTTCCTGATGATATGTTAAATTGTTTATTTATTTAATTAAAGGTGTGTCGTCTTCGAGAAATGATGAATTTATAGAAGTTTTTGGGTGGTCAACGAGTTCATCGATATACTATATGATTATATTGAAAAAAATGAGATTTATATAGTAAAGTGGCTATTTGTGAAATTTTTATTTATATGTACATAATGCCAAATTGTACGGTTTGGAAAGTATAATGCAGTAATAATTCATATAATTTTAATTAAGAAACTGAAGCATTCGATTATTTCAACCATCATTATAACATTAATTATATGTATGTAATATATTTATTCATCGCCTCGAAACAAAGTTCATATTGCTATAACACGAAAAGTATGCTATTGCAAAACCCCGGTTTGGTAATCATTCTTCTTAATGGATACTCCTTTACTAGATTGATCGGATTTAGCCAACGAATAAGATTTGTTATTTATGAATTTGATAGAAAATTAAAATGTAATATATACTGTCGCCGGTTGTAACATGATTCTCATTACGCCGCAGTCGAGTTTGATTTTCACCGTTGTCTAAATTTTAACATGCTGAATTTTGAACTTTTAGACTGTTAATGTTTTGTTTTTTTGGACTGTGTATTTTTTTTGGGAGGTTTAAATATTTCCAATTATATTAAGTTAGATATTTAAGATAATAATGCTTTGTTCACATATCATTTCACAGAAAATTTCATTGGATTCAATAATCAATTATTATTAGTTTGTGTTAGTAGTTCTTAAGTGCAGTGTTGGGCACTTTACATGTAAAATTTACATTTTTTTGTAAATAACGTAAATTACAGTAAAAAACGTTATTATATTATTTTTTATAGTGTAATACGTGCCATTTATTATCAAATTGTAGCATTTTACACGGTTTCTTCATAAATGTCAAACAGTCGAGTAAATGTCATCAACATATCGGTAAGTTAATTGTTTTCCACCACAAAAAAATCCATATAGATATAGGAATAAGCTTAATATATCGGATGATGTTTATTACATGTCGAAATCATCAGAAACCACCATGAGACTCAAAATGGAGGAGTGAATCTTATTCAACATTTAACTCCGTCCAATACCTACGAGAGTTGCAAACAATTATTCTTTATGAAAAATCTTATGAGATTTGGCTGGTCGGGATATGTCCGGTTGAATTTTATGAAGAACATCCCCGTTTAATTAACCAAACAGGAATGTATTCGAAAATTAAAAATTATTTTTAAATGAAAACCGAGAAAAGATCCGGGTCCTCCAGAGTTTAAATGAATGAATGTCGATAAGAATAAAATAATCTGGAATGTATCAAATTTAAAATACAGATATTACCAATGCTAATCGTGTAATTTACGCGCCCAACACTGCTTAAATGATAGTTAATTTTGGAATGGGCTACGTTTAATATTTATCATTAAGTGAAATGACACGGATTATTTGTCCTGTTATCTTAATATGCGACCTATATACACAACTGAACCTACGAGAGATGTTTGGTTTTATATATTTAGTTTAATTTTTATTACATATTTATATATTTGAGATCAGTTCTTTTTATATATTTGGCTGCTCAAAATATCGGGTTCGTATGGTAAATTTAAAAACTGCCTTCTTTTAAATCTAAATGAATTCTGAAGTTCCAAATTGCAAATACTAACCCAATTGTTAATTCTAGCGTGTTTGATACATGCAGATCAATATAATAATCATAATCGGCATCTTTCGACCATAGTAAGACTGATACAATTTAATCTCCGTTGCCTCTTTAGATGATCCTTTAAAAAATTAAATCTAGGTTGCAACATAAAAATTATTTTCGTTCTTCCCAAAAACTATATGAACCGTATAGTATAACTAAATATTGATTCAGTAATTATATCATAATTTAAAACCTTGGTCCAATTCTTATTGAAACATAAATTTAACAGTGTAATTGTTTGACATTTCTTTGTACTAGTGACATTTCTATGTCTGTTATTTAATATTATATAACTTGCTACGGCGCTATCCTTAACCTAATTAACAAATTTTGTTAATTTCTACGAAACGTAGAATCACAGTTGACCGAATAAATGACTAACTAACCCATTTATGACAACTTATTGGAGTACAAGGTTGATTGACAGTCAGTTTTTATAGCCTGCCATGGAGGAATGCAATATGTAGGGACAACGCTGATAACTAAACTGATGCAAAATGGAAAACTAAATTATTCTAACCTTCTGCATACAATTTGTTATGAATGTTATCTATTTCAAATGATCTTATATTTATGATATCTAGCTTTTATTAAATAATGTGTAATTAAAATAATGTGTAATCATAAAACCCGATTGTTAAGATTCAATTGCTTCAATAGATTGGTAATAATTTAGAGTAACAGTTTGATCCTGAAATTTATTTCTGACCCAGTTTTTGTAAATTTGATTTATTTACAATAGTGTATTTTGACAGAAAAATTAAAAAAAATTTCAAAATCAATTCCAAAGTAATATTCTGTAACATTTCAGAAATGTTCATATAAAATATCTAATTACAATCTCAAAACTAACCGCAACTATTTATAAACCATTTATTGCCCAGGTAAATGATAATATATATATATATATATATATATATATATATATATATATATATATATATATATATATATATATAATATAAACAATTCACTTGCTAAATGATATTCAATTATCATACCATGCTTAAACATACTTAAAACCTAACTATGCGGAACATGTTATATATGAGCATTCTTAGCATAATTAACCAAAATTGAAATTACATTTTCCATTAATCTTTCATTTCCAATCTTACTATAGATGTATATAAAAGCTAAATCATATACATATACACGTAAGAAACACTTGAACATATCTAGAGTTCAGTTTCGGAAATATGGTTGATATATATATATATAAATATATATATATATATATATATATATATATATATATATATATATATATATATATATATATATATATATATATATATATATATATATATATATATATATATATATATATATATATATATACATATAAAACTAACGACAAAAATAAAAAAATTAAATAACTTCACATGACAACAACAATAATAATAATAAAAATGTTATAAAAAAGATTCTTTAAGTTTAAGCGCACAAGCACAAAACGTTTAAATAATTGGACAAATGGAAATAATAAATTTTGTTATGTGCAGTGCTAGTATATGTACATATGTATCCGTATGTGCTCATACAACGGATGGATAAATTAAGAAGTGCGGAAAATACACAAACTAACTGTGACCAATCTACCATGGTTTTTTATGTATTTTGTTAGTGTTGATAATATGTATATAATTATATGTACATAGTTTTTTGCGGCAAACGTAATAGTAATAATAAAATAAAAAATTGTAGATGGTTCATTGGAAAATGGGAAAATGTGTATAAAAATTGTGTGAATACTTTTTTTTTAGCTATAAATCCAATCCATACGAAACAAGTTATGTATATACATAAATAAGTGAAAAAGCAGCAACATAAAATTAAATGAAAACATACTTATGTATATATGAGAGTTTGAATTACGCATATCAAATTAAAGTGTTTATCTTTTTGAAAAGCTTTTATTATAACGGACTTATATTACTTACAATGTTATTTCTGTTCTTCTGTATGTTTTTTAATAGATCCAAACATATAAGAAAAATATAAATAAACACATTTTTATTGTTATTAACAAACATATATTCAAATATAGTGTCTTACTACCTCTTCTTTCTTTCATCGGTTATTTTTACATCATAAAGTTATGTTTCTCAATTTGGTCTTATACTCGTACACATATACCTGCATACCATATGTATATAAAAAAAAAAATTTAAAAAAATTTTAAAATATGCTAAAACTAAACAAAAACAAAATTGTAATAATTTTAATATTTTTTTGTGTTTTGGCTGGTTTGTGTTTTATGTTATTTCAATTTATGGTGTTAAGGTACAAGTATTATAAGATTGTGCTAGATCAGTAATAATAATACATAGTAGTAAATAAGATAAAGAAAAATGAAAAAGAAGAAAAATTATTGTCTTACTTATATAGAATTTAACATTGGTTGACATTAGCTTGATCTTGTGCCATAGTTTGTTTATTGTTGCTGTAGTTTTAACGGTGTTGTAATAGGTTTTAATGTCTTTGTGTTTATATTACAATCTTTATGGTATTTTGTTATTTATTGTGATAAAGGGTATAAGGTGAACAATCGATTTTTTCTGTCCAGCATCAAAATTTTTACTCATATAATATTATTTCAAAATGACTAACAAATCAAATTTGTTTATGTTTGCCATTTATTTATAGTAATTAAGTATTTTAACTGGTTAACATAAAATGTCAAAAGCAAAAATATTTCTATTCCTTCGATATAACTTATCATCATTCTTTGATTGACTCGTCATATGCAAGGTTAATTCGTTTAAAATTCAAAATTGATTTAAAAATTAAAATTTTGAGTAGATTTTTCCGATTTTAAAATATCTAGATTCTTCCAAACGTACTGCAAAATGTCAAATCGTATAGTGTATAATTACAAACTGAAGCCTAAAATTTAAGAATATTTTATTCTAAACAAATGTATTTAATAAGGATTAATCTGAAACAGATAACAGTTTAACCGTGAAAATAAATAGTATTGGAGCTTAATAAATTAAGTGAATATGGGAGTTGTGAATAAGGTTTTTTTTAGTAAGTATGGCAAACTTATATGTTTGATTTTTAATTTATTTACCCTATTTTGAACATAAATACTTATTTATAATGAGGTGTGAGGGGTATATATAGTAACAACGTTAATATAATTTATATTCGGTTAAATAACTTTATTTTGGATTAAATTTGGTTGTCTTTCGAAGAATTTTTTATTGTTTACACGTTCATAATCATCAAAATCACAATAACATATTGAGATTTTGATGATTATGAAACTGTCTGCATTTATTTACCTGTACTCGGTGTCCGGTTGTAGCTTAATGGTTAAGACAGTTTCTCATCACGCCGCGGTCTCGATTTCGATCCTCGCCGTTGACCAAAATTTAAAATGTTCCGGATACATAAAAAACGCGATTGTGTGTAAAAACAGTCGTTGGGCTGACCACTTACAATGTGCACCAATCGTTAAAAAGGTTCATAAAGTCTCAGTTGAAACGCGATAAGGGCCGTTTTGATTTCATACCTAAGCGTAACAGAGAAACATGTTCAAGTATACGTCTTCTTTAAAGCTAATAATAAAGAAATAACATCTATATATTAACTTACGACTCTCTATGCTACTAATGCAATTATTTCAAAAAGTAAAGCACACGGAGTTTTTATATTATATCATATTCAAACAGATGTAGTACTAGTAAATTGTTAAGGCTAGTACTCAGATCGATTTCGCGTGAAATTTCCATACGATTTTACCAAAGTGAACTCAGAAATGAAAAATTTCATTTCTGTTTTTAGTAAGCAGAAATCATTTCATTCGCGCAAAAACTATATTTATCTCAATGCTCCAAAGATCGCGCGCATGAACTCTACAAATTTATTTTTAACGGTTTGAACATTTGAATTCTCAAAAAAAATTCATTTCTATTTCACCTGAAAATAAATAAATTTTTTTAACCGCGGTAAAATTTCATTTCACTTCGATCTGAGTACTAGCCTTTACTGTGAAATTTGTAAAGTCGGGAATTAGTTTTAGATTAATGAAAGAACATTGATATCCATTATCGTTCATAGCTGCTTTTTATTGAACACTGGTATAGGACTAGGAATACAAATGAAAATAATGCTCAATAAAACGACACGGAATAGTTTATATGATTTATGTAACAGTTGTCATGGAAACAACAACGAACTACGAAAACATACTTTGTAACTGCCAAAAATGACGTTTATCACAAAGAAATTTTCATAAGGGCGACAACACATAGAAAAAAACACTCTGGTGTTGAACACAAAAACGAAAAGTAGAACAGAATTAATCCAAAACCAACAAACGGTTGGAATAAAATTATTCCGGTATGAATAAAATATATGGAATTGTTGTTGTAATAATACTAATAAAATACACCTAAAGAGACATGTAGCAAAGAGAATAAATATAAAGAGGAACATCTTATATGAATCGTGGTTGCATTGCATATAAACTAAAAATTTCAAAATATTTCAAACGAAATAGGATAAACGTATATTTTTTATTTTATTTTCTCTTTCGAACATCAGCAAAAAAAATATTTGACTATTTCAAAACATCGCTTACTATTTCATATTATAATTCAATTTTAAAATGGAATAGATTATTATTTGAAAATATATCTATTACATTTTACAATCGAATTTAATATGAAATAGTAAGCGAAGTTTTGAAATAGTCAAAATTTTTTTTTGTTGTCGTTCGAAAGAGGAAACGACATAAAAAAATATATGTTTATCCTATTTCGTTTGCCATCACCAAAAAACTCAGTAATATTTTTAGTTTATATGCAAACGAGGTTCATATAAGATGTCCCTCTTTATATTTATTCTCTTTGCCTGTAGTATGAGTCAAAATTTTTTTAAAGATAGAGAGGTATTTAGACATCAAGTTCATGCAATTATAAACCAGTTGTTTATAATAGCTTGCAAAGAGGCTGACTTGTTTCTGAAGAAAATTGGATTATTCTTTTTAAATCATTCAGCTACTGATGTTTTACTATTAACATAGCATGTGTATCCAATATATATGGATCATGGGTATTCAATACACATGGATTATTCCTATGTCCTATCATTGTTATATTATACAGAAATGTTAATGACATAACCACTTTATATACACAAAGCGATCTTGATTGATCCAAGCCTTAACGTCCAAAACGAACTTTTTTTAAGTGTAACAAACAATACAAAAAACAACGTTAATTTCATACAAATTGTATGAAAGGTAAGGCTTTACTATATCATTAATACAAAAATTGTTACAAATTATCAATTGTTTTTATACATTTAAATTATTAAATTTAAATTCATTCTGTAAAGTTAAAATGTTTGTGATTAAAAACAATCAAAACGAATTTAACAGCTAATTCAATTTCGTATCCAAACATAAATATGACGGATAAAGATCCAACGAATTGAGTAAGGTCAAATTTTGTATGTTTTTTATAAAGAAAACAAAAAATCAAAGTTATTTATCGTCAGTTTGCTATTTATATACAAGAAAGATCAATAGATAATTCAATAAATAAGTTTTTATATGTTAAAATGCAAATTAATCTTATATCAGTTTGATTATTATATACATATATGTATAAATTTACCTATATGTATATAGGAAAGAGATATAGAAAATCTCATCAATAATTTTCAAATTGATTTTCTAGGCTATTTCAATATTATGACATCAACATTTATCAAGAAATTTTTATATATACTTGTAGAAGAAACATAGCGAGATTTGATTTTAAATAAATTCTTTGTTTATATAAATATATTGTATGGTTGCTATTTTGTTGTAATTAATTACCTGCTGATTTGAAGTTTTATTATTATTTTACTTATCGTTATATGTACTTTCTATTTGATTGGTACATAGTTAAAGATTGATCCATTTATATCGGTTATACATATTTTGTTAGAAACTGTTTATATATTGCCAATACAAACAAATATATAGTGGCACCATTAAGGTTTCAAAGCCACTAATAAATCAAGTCAATTATTAAATTAAAATTTATATCCGTGTGTTTATATTTCACGAAAATTTTTATATTGCCATCAACTCAGTGATGAACTTAATAAATCATAAAATCGCGCGCGCGCTAATATTTTGTAACACTATAATCATTTTAATTTAATTAAATAAAGAATTTCTAAACACAAAATCATGCTATTTTTCAAGGAGATTTGGTGCACATTCTATATATATGTATAAATATATATACATACATATTAAAAAATATAAGAGACAAGGGTGGTCTGAAGACGTTATTAAATTATTTCTGGTTTATTGTATTGTACAGAAAATTACATTATACTTCCTACTCAATTATCCTGTTATTATAATATAGTTTACAATTTGACATTTAAATATTATTCGTTTAGTTCATTAAAATGTGATTTAAATATTTCCTCTTGGATGTAAACCAAATATCTTCATGATAATCAGATTATATACTTTGATGTTGTCGACGGTATAGGTTTAACTTAAACAGCAAATCGTGAAACACAGAAAATTTGCATTTCCTTATAATTTTGCATTAAGCGCATATACCTCAACAACAAATATTTCATGGTCAACACAAAAATAATTGTTTCATATATTTTGAAGGATAAATTAGATAAATTTACTATAATTATTTATTATTTTAACTACTATACACAATAATATTTTTATGAATCAATTTATTGGAATTTTGTACCACAGCTTATTAAGTAAAAAAAAGGGTGTTGGTTATAACTTAATGGTTTTATATTTTGCTTAAGTCGAGAAATTATGTATGTTATATGTTTTAATGGAGTTCGATAGATTTGAGTCATAACAAAGGTAATAATAAAATATTTTTTGATATAAGCCATATGGTAACTGATTTATTGATTTAACCTTTATTAAAATCTATAGTTTCACTTAAGCACAAAATATATATTAATCTTTTAATATGCATTGTACTTCATAATGTTACAAAGTATAGCACAGTACATGCTAATTTATTACACTAAACCATGTGTATAGCATGTGTAATGCGTTTATAGTATAAAATATATTAATGTTATGTATATATATATATATATATATATATATATATATATATATATATATATATATATATATATATATATATATATATATATATATATATATATATACAAAATAAATATCGTGATCGATATTTTGTTTTGTTGCATGCACCAAATGACATTGTTACGAATTTTTTGTTATTATTATAAAATTATAAAATTACAATAAATTTAACAATATTATTGAACGTAAAATTTAGAACAAACTCAATTGAGATTGTTTAATATATTCAACAACGCAAAATTGGCAAAATTCATTTATATTATATTATAGTTGATTGGTCAGATAACTCGTAAAGTATAGAGATATGTGGAGAGAGTGACATGATTTGGTGTGTGCCTATATTTAAATTTTATATTGTTGTTTATACAATAAAATAAAAGTTTTTGTCATATCACTTTACAAATGGAAGATGTTGATCTAAAATTTCATAATAGTAGAGTGATTCAAAAATAACAAAAGCTTTGATAAAAAATATAATACTATCCAACGCTACAGATATTATAACTCAAGTTAAGGAATGATCAACTGTTATAAAATATACAAACAGAATTAAGTCATTGGTATTTAAGTAGATCAAACAACTATACCTAACAATTTTTTCTTTTTAAATTTAGCTTGATTTGGGTGCAAGGCGGACGTTTAGACTGTCCTAGCTCCTTGTAACTGTCCAACGCGCGCTCCTTCCTGCATCCAACGCGCGATCCTTCCTGCATCCAACGTGCGATCCTTCAAGTAAAGGTATATAGTGCTGCCTTAAACTTGTGCATTTGGAGGTTAATCTTCTAAAAGAGTATTGGTTTTTATAAAATCACTTACTAAAACTTTCTTTGATTTCGCATCCTATCATGCAGTTTACAAAAACTTAGAGTCTAGTTCAAAACAAATTCCTGACTGGTTGAACCTTAATAGTAATGCAGAAACTGGGAAAATATTAACGGTTGACCTTCTTATCGAATTTTCGTTAAATTCCAACTAAACAGAGAACTTTATCCGCAATATTTTACATATCATTTTACTTGCCTAATATAAAATGATCCGTAAAAATGAAATGAATGATGAATGAAAAGTAAATGTTTCACTTTTACTTAGGGTTATTATTTATTGCCATAAACTTATAACTAATTAATATATTTAGTATTTAATTTTAAACTACTGGATATATACCGAGATAGAATTGAAATCTTAATTGTTTAGAGCATCAGCTTATAATATAGTCCAAGTAACAAAGCATGAGTATAGCAACAGAACTCTATAGCAAGATTACGTTGGTGTTGATGTAAATCTCACATAACAAATGACAACAAACTTTTCTTGTCCCACAATTTGTTTTGGGCCGAAAGACTCGTACCTCCTTCTCGGGTTTCTTTTAGTGTCCTACCTTATGTTCAGGCCAGACTAAGGACGTACGTCTAAAGGCAGATTTCCATAATGCATAGACCATCTATATACATAACATTGCTGCATGTCAGCCTATATACTAATGTATGAAAGATGGGTCGAGCTAAAAGTTTAGCTCTTCAAAAAGGGCTCATAGGTATTCTGATAATATTCGAATGTTTAAATTTAGTTTTATATCTCATTTTCTATCGGGATTCTAGTCTGGTATCATACGATCCACTGCAACTGTTTTAACCACTGTACCGATATGTGTGTATAGTATTCTTTCTAAATATAGTATAAATTATTAAAAGCTCAACATTTTCGTTTGCAGCAAAAAAATACAGGTGACTGAATATAAATATTTGAAAAAAGCATTTAAGCTGCCACGAAACTTAAATGTTAGATTGAAGAATGAAAGTGCATGGGGTTGTTGCGACTGAAAGACAATCGATATCGAGGGGCCAGAAATTTCGATAAACGTGGCTATCGATCAGAAAGAAATTTTGGACATCCGCATTTGACAAATAAAAATGTTCGTCCAACAAAGCCAAGGGTGTTCGCGTGTTTCGTTACCATAAAAAATTATTTACTTATATCCGCGAAATTTTTCAGAATTATTCACAGTTGGTCATTTCTCGATTTGATTTGACGATCTGGTTTGCCTGAAATATATTTGTCTTTAACGATTTTGATTGGAGAATTCGTGTTATTCAGAAATCATTTAAATAGGAAAACCCATTTTCATGTCATTAGGCCAACCCATCTTCCATGTCATTAATTTAGGCATGGAGCTATGCAATGCGCAGATGATTCTACGTAAATTGGACATATAGCCGTACGTCCTCAATTAAGGCGTAAAGAAGTGAATCGCGAAAGAGTTGGGAGAGCCTTGAGCCCCGACAAAGATTGCATAGTATAAAAATATAAAAAAACAGAAAAAGTATTTTATAAGAAGATTTTAAGTTTTAACTTGTAATAACGTTTGATTCTTAAGTTTCATCGACTTCTGAAAAGTAACATTATGAGTATGACTTACTATAAAAGTGTATAATGAACACCTTTTGTTTTTGAAAATAATGGTTGATTAAATGCGTCGGTCAAAAACCCTCATCTATCATGCCTTATTTACCAGATATATCTTGATTAATTAAAAATATTTCAACAAGCTAATGCAATGCCAATGTACGAATATAAGATACGTGAGGAAAATTTATTAAATTGGCTGAAATTATGAATAAAATGTAATGAGTAATATCATGTTTGTAGATTTCGAAAAATAGTAATAACTATAGGACAATATACTATACTAATGGTTTAGTCAAATAGGTAATTTTCAAAAGTCAACATGTATAAGATATTCAAAACATTAACTTTTGAGACAATCATACTGTTTTTATAGTAAAAAGATCGATACTTAAGATCCAATTTAAAAATTCTCATAGCCTCACCATTTGTTATAATTTAAATAATAATATCTTTTTGATTGATTTGTTTACGTGTGTGTAAAATTGCTTCAATTACCATAAAATGACACTTTTCTTAAACGATTTTGAAGTTTGTGTATACAGAATAATAATTTATGTGATGAATAAATTTATTCATATAACAATGAGGATATATAAAAAACAATGCAAATAAAATTACTCGAAAATTTTGTTCATGGTGCAGTTGTAATATGACAAATTGACCATTCGAAAAATTTGTATCACGGCCGCTAAATTCATAAATCAACACTAACATCGTTATAAAATGCAAAATTTTATTTGTATTATAAAGTTTCATTTAAAAAGTAAAGTTGATTAAAAATAGAAAAAAAATTAGTGAATTTATAAATAATTGTTACTTTCATGACCACATTGAAGATCAAGGTAGCTTTTTCTCAATTTACTTAAAATTAATAAGTAGAAATATTTACAGAAAATTATTTTTAAATTATACGAATTGTTCGTTATCATAATTGGAAATTAATTAGTTATTATGAAATCTATATTTATGCATTTAACATATACTATTGATGTTATGACACATTTGTTATCATTAATCTCAAAGATTTTAATGCAAATTAAAGATTTTAAAACACGCCTTAAGCCAATCAAATTATATTTTTATGTTCTGAACTCACTTGTTTTTTTCATTTGAATAAAGAAAAAAAATATTGTAAGATGGTGTGTGATTTAGCTGCGAGCCACTTCTCATATTATAACTAAATAAGAAACGTAGTCTTTAAATAGTTTTTATTGCTAAATTATGTCCTAATTATTAATAAATTAATAAATAGTATGTGTGAATTCAGTTGCTTTTATCAGAATGGCAAAATATAAAAATATTGATTTTTATTTTACAACTATATAATCATTAAAATACAGTTTTATTAAAAATTTAAAATAAAAATGTACAAACCAATAATATATATTCTTTATGAAGTAACACCATAATTCATTTCCCACACACATTCGCATGACTCACCTAAAAAGAAAATTTTATAAGAAAATTTAATAAAAGAAAAGCTTAACTATTTGTTTAAATTAACAATAAAGCACGAGCAGAGACGCAATATTCCACTGTGGTGAAATGTTATTTTTCTGTTGTACAGTAACATGCAAATAAAACTACTAACCATTTTATTTATTTAATTTATTTTAATTAATTTTTATTATTATTATTCTAATTAAAATAAAGAAATGTTTAATGTGTGAATTAAAATGAAATTATCATTATTTAAAATTAGATGGTGAATAACATATATGTGTATATGTATATATAAAATTATAAGAAAATGTATTATTAATTTTGATGCCCAGGGAGGTCGCATGGGTAAATAAATTGCAAGAATAGTTTTGTACATATGTATTTACATATATTATATAAGGAGCTATACCTATAACTGCGAAAACATATTTTATACGATAAGCATAATGAATAGCTGTATATTTTCTATAAGTTATTCCGACTTTGATGCCTCTATATTGTATTTCTATACGTATTTGTATTTTAATTGAATTTATTTTAAATATTTCTTGTATGATAGTGGGCGGTCTACAAACACCATCAAGTGTAATTGCGTATCTTTATATATATATATATATATATATATATATATATATATATATATATATATGTATATATATATATATATATATATATATACATATATATATATATATATATAAATATATATATATATATATATATATATATATATATATATATATATATATATATATATATATATATATATATATATTTATATATATATATATATATATATATATATATATATATATATATATATATATATATATGTGTATATATATATATATATATATATATATATATATATATATATATATATATATATATATATAATGAAGCGTTAATTAATTGTTTTTGGTACGTTGTTATTATATTATACGCATTTATGATTTTAACCCGAAAAGTGTGTTTTATTTAGCATATTTTCACGCCTTGCACATAATATAAACTACAATGTATAACTAACATGACGTCGAAGAAGCAAAATTTGAATGAAATAAACAAGTTTTAAGATATGCGGCTTGTCATTAAAACAATTGACTTTAAGTCTTAAAAATTTATGCGAAATTTCACTTTGTGTGCATAATTTTTTTTTCTATGCTTTTTTATACTCTATGATAATTGTCATGGTTGATTTTAATTTTTTTTGTGTAGATATATAATTATTTTCTTAGATAAATGTAAGTAATTTATCTCTGCAAAAAATAAAAAAGAAATATTTAAATTTATTTTATTTTTTGTTTTATTGAATTTTTGTGTTTGAAAAATTAAAAAAAAAATTAGAAATTTTTATTCAAATTATATGTGATGCAAAAAAAGTTGAATTATAGTCTCTAAACATCAAGACATATAATTCAAATTCATATCACATACATAAATCAGATATAACCTAAAGGTTATGATTTTTAATAATGTGTCTATGGATTTTATATATATTCAATTTCTAAACGTCTTAAAAATAGTGACATTTGAATTAAACATTATTTATCAAAAATCTCGTTATATTTAAGGAAATTTTATGAAAAATGTAATTTCTTTTTATCATAATGATTGAAAGTCAAATAATGTGTATATCAATAAGGTTTATCTGATACTATAAATCTTATGTTGTCCAATATGGACTTATGTATCTTGAACAGATTGATGAATATTTAAGATATTTATTCAAAAAATTAAGAAATAATCGGTCGAATAAGTTAGACTTGTGTATTGTATGTATTATTATGTGCTTATCTTGCAGGTGCGGTTTATGATCAAAATTATTCTTGATTTGGTTATTAAACCTCTAAACAATCCACTAAACAAAAATATAAATTATGTGAAATTGAGAAGGAGATCTTAACCTGCAAAATTTTCTGACATAATTTTAATTCAAAAAATTGTTGTAGATTGATATCTAGCATTTTTATAGGTAAACGTTAAATAAATTTATTCGAATTTAAATAACTAACGTTTTGAGTTAGGCAGATATCTACGTGCATGTGCATGTGAAAACTGGATTACACATATAATCATTAACCGCAATAAATGTGTTATCAAAATATAAAAACAGAAATTAAAAACGTTAAGGAAATTTCATTGTGGATCTTGTTTTAAGACAAATTGCAATACTTAAGAATAATATTTAATAATTTGAATTTATTGAGTGAGCTATTTTCAGAAACTATCACCATAAATGTTTGTAAATGGTGAGTGTTAATTTCGATGTTTTGAGACTTCTACATGTTCTAAAATAGGTTTTAGATTATATCAAACTTTTTTCAGATTAATTAAAACTTTTTTCAAATTAACCGAAACAATTGAGAACAATTAATAAAAATGTTTTAAACAAAACTTTCAACTATTCGTTCATTTTTTGGGTATCTGTTCTTCAGTTAGTTTTGTGGAACCTTATTTCTTGTCTATTAACCATCTAACCACAGTTCTATCATCGATATTTGATTAAAGATTAATTTTATGGCTTAAATATATTTGTATATATATATATATATATATATATATATATATATATATATATATATATATATATATATATATATATATATATATATATATATATATATATATATATATATATATATATATATATATATATTATATATCTGTATTTCGATAGGTCCCCACCGACAGGTAGCTTATTTTAAAGAGATACAGTGACCTAAAAGTAATATAAAAAAATGTCTAGAGCCTAGATAGATAAGTTGGCTACATATCCTATAAATTTAATTGGATTACTATTTTATCAGAACATAGAAGAATTGTAACCAAATTAAAAATAGTTGTACTTTTATATTATGTGAAAATATTTAACTGATATAGTGGATATTAGTTATAACAAAATAATTGTTAAAAATAATTTTGCTTGTTCAATCTCAGTGGATGGTTTCATAGAAAGGTCAAAGTACTGCTCATTAAATTTTAATCTTACGATTTTTACAAACTTTTATTTATTATAATTCAGAGAGAATACCTAAAAATATTTACTGATAGTTGTATAAGGTGAAATAGTAAGGAAAGAGACAAACAACTATATATGCAATTCACTTTTTGAATGTATATAAATACATACACACATATTAAAGATAAATTAATCCTAGATCAATTACTTGTTATACATTTGAGAAAAGTGGTTTTAATGAAAAATTGACTCTTAAAATAAACGCACTCGCTATAGAGTCCCCGGTTTTTGTACATATTAAAACATTTATTTTTAATTTGATATTTCATATTTTCTGCTATGGCATTATATATTAGTCCAATAATAGACAGTATATCGAATTCAAATAGTTTTATTGTACATATGATACAACGAAAATAAATGAAAAGGAATTCTTTAAAGTTAAAAAAAAATTACAAATTTAAATGAAAAAAATAAGTACTTAATAAACCACTAAATTTCATTCTAAATGCACTTTATACAAAGGTACATTTTGTGGTGCAAAATAATATAAATTTTCCAATGTTTTCTTGCTATTTGACCTGCGCTGCAAATCATTGGAATGCGACTAATGATATTTTCAAAGACATAAACTATATACAAAATATCGATTAGCACAAATTTACTTCACACAAAATAATAATTAATTAAAAAACAAAATTAAACAAAATTGCTTAACCAAATTTTTGTGTGTGCAAATGTAATACAAAAAATTAAATTATAAAGAAAACCTTCATATATAAATTATACCGTGGTACAATAAGCAAAGTATAATGACCAAAATAATAATAAATACTCGCGTATTTTATGTTATGACTAAATATTACAATTTAGCCTCAAAAACCACTATTTTTGTTGTTGTTGCTGTTATATTATAGATATACAATTACTATTTATACATGTATCAATATCTGAAATAACAAAAGATTAAGAATTTCAACATCTAAATATTAAACCGCGTGCACACTCATAATGATATTCCATCACTTACATTTTTCATTGTCTATGTAATAAGTCTTAAACTAAAATCAATTTTCAAACTATTATTATGTATTATGATAATTGTTATTATAGTTTGTCTGTGCTTTTTTCTATATTGATGAAATTTTAAACAAAACTATTACTATACAGTGTTTTTTTATATAATTTATTTTTATGATTTTCGTATTCTAAAGTTTCTATATAATAGACTATGTTTTGCCGACAATTTCTTTTATACAACATAATATTGATACATGAAATCGACTTTATTTTATGATTAGATTTGTACACAAATATATATATATATATATATATATATATATATATATATCGACAGTTGTTATAAGTAAAATAACCACAAGGTAATTAAATCTAAACCATTTTTCTAATATGATCTATTCTTTTCAGCAATAAATTAGATGTTTAATATCAGAAGCAATTTTTCAATCGTCAATCAACAAACATCAATATTTCAATCAAAATTAATATGCTCCCACCACTACTCTGTTGTCTTAATAAAAAATCGTTAAATAAATAATTACCAAAATGCAACAGAGCCTAAATTGTGTACTTTAATGAAAAATTATTATGCCTTTAAACCACAATAAATCTTCTTTATTTTACAATTTACAAAATTCATACGATTTTTCCACTTTGTATTATAAAGATATAGCACTCAATAATTTATATATTTATGTACAAATACGATGTAGCTATATACCTACAACATCTTTTTTCATTCTCAAGTTAAAGAGAAGGAATATGTACCAATATCGCAATTTTAACATTTTTTGCGCTTAAATATCGATGATGATGATGTTGTTATGTGATTGATACGGAAGCGCGCAGTGTGGATAAAATAATTAATTTTCAAGAGATACAAAAAATTAATTCTACTTATGTCTTTCAAATTTCAATCATAATTTTTAACCATAATTTATTTATTTCATATTTTTAATTCGTAATATGGATTTTGTTGTATATCTATCTATATGTATATCACTATCTGTATAAGCACGATGTCAGTTTAGTAATTATATGATTTACAATCAAGAGGTTGTATCGTGTTTTTTGCTGCTTAAATCTAGGACAAATGGATGGGTTTTTTGATCTTGTGCAATAAAAAATTGTTAACAAGCTTTTACTAGTATTTTTTGGAATTTGTTAAAATTAATTAAATACGATTTATAAATCACATGTATGTCAGTTTTACTTTTCATTAATCTAATAAATAAAACTTTACATGCGTGCTTATGATTGAAAATTGTAAACACTTGTGAAGAAATAATAAAAACTATTTAATGAGATGATATTTTTACTTCAACCAAAATCATTTTGATTGATTAAAAAAAATTAAACAAGGTTGCCTGATTATAATAATGATATACAGATGCTGTATAGGACAACGATCACTTAGAGAGTTTGAAACAAAGAAAATAAATGGTTTCATTTCGTACAGACAAATACAAATGTGTTTGAAGTTGTCCCAGAATTCTATCCCAGAAAATAAAATAAAAATTATATGTAAATAAAATTAAAAATTAAACCCACTTATACAAAAACGAAGTTAGCCCAGCCCAGATTTTAATTATTTTATCGGATAAAGTTATTTGTGAATTTATCCCAAAATAAAAAAATTAATGTGTAGATATCATACCTATAATATACAATTCCGTATAAACAAAAAATTTTAATTTATAAACAAAAACATACTTGTAAAACCCCAAAATCTATTGGATAAGGTCAATATGGTTTTGACGTGAGGATATCATAAGTAAACGTTAGAGAAAATTATTGGGATATCATCAATAGATGTGAAGGTCAAAATTTATACACCTAGGGTGGATATTTACGACCGCTTCTCCAATATTTTTCTGTAGAGTTTACTTTTAATATTCTCATGTTAAAACTATACCGGTCTAATCCAACACATTTTTAGTTTCGTCAAATATAATATATAATAACGACATAAAGAAAATTAAATTAATTTCTAAATGTATATTATTAAAAATTTAACATAATGTTTTTTGGCGAGAATTGTAACTTTATAATATGTACTACTAATTTTTAATTTTTATGATTATTTTTTTGTCTTGGCTAACATCCAGTAGAGTTGAGTTATTATTGAATTTGCCTAAAGCTAAAAACTTTCTCCTTTAAGAAATAAACAACGGAAAATGTGTATTATTAATATGAAGTATTTTATAACATAAGTAGTGTTGTTTTTAGTTGCTTTTGTTGTTTTTAATATTATTATATCGTTAGGTTAGTTGAAGCCGTCTGTTACATATTTTGTTTTTTATTATCTAACTTTGCAATTATAGTGCTGTGTGGTTTACTTATATAGAAATATATGTATATATATATATATATATATATATATATATATATATATATATATATATATATATATATATATATATATATATATATATATATGGTGTTTTTACATAAGGGCATAAGTAGTTTTTGTTGATTTTTCAGGGCGACATTATTTTGGTTTGAATCGCTTTGACAAATCTAGTTTTTACTTTATCAGGCCAATTATTTAGTAAGTTTTATTTGCTTTACTAATTAGATATGTGCAAAATCTATGTATTCTATTAATCTATTATTCTAATTATTATTAATCTATTTCTTTTTAAATTATGCTCTTATATGACTTTAAGGAGGAAATCTTTATAAGATAAGATTTTATAAAAATTTGAATATTTCCATTTCTAATGGTTATAAAACGACAAAAAATTTATTGACTTATGTAGTTTAGTACAGGGAATTCGAATATATCAAAAAATCGATTTGGTGATAACTCGACTTATGCCCTTATGTAAAAAGACCACAGATATATATATATATATATATATATATATATATATATATATATATATATATATATATATATATATATATATATGTATATATATATATATACATATTTATATATATATATATATATATATATATATATATATATATATATATATATATATATATATATATATATATAGTAAAACTTATATAAATCGAACCTTGTTTTCATTTTTGAAATTGGATTTAAGGATAATTTTTAATATGATTAAGAAATAATGATTTTTTTCAATTGATTTTCATCTGGAATTATTCCTTAAATCGAATTTCATCAGAAGCAATTTTCTATAGCAATATACCAATTTTCTAGGCAATTTCTTTTACATAATTCGATTTTTTCTACTACTCGAACATAAGCAACCGATTTTTTACTTCGAACTCTATAGTGTTTTGTTTGAACATAGTTTTGGCTCGAATTTCTTGATAACTGGCTTCGTTTTAAGAAAATTATATATAAGAAAAATTTGATTACGTGGTTAGTGTGTTGAAATAAGTCTAGTACCGAAAAATTTAAACTTTTGATGATAGGCCAGAGCAAAAATCTGAGAAGTCGTGGCATTAAATCTCTTGGCGTATATTATTATAATAATCAAAAATCACGAATGACCAATTACATATGGGAAGTGAAATTAATTGGCAAAACTTGATGTTGACACCCCAAAGAAATGCAATCAAATTGAAACTCATTAAGTTAGAATATTTTTCATCACCACGCACGTGAGAGTTACAACCAATGAAAATGAATACAAAACCTTAAAATCCCTTATAGGACAAACATTTGAATGAAAACGGTAAATAGCTACAAGTTTATTTGTTGCTGTTAGGGTGATATCATCGGTTTGGATGGTCCGAGTACCAACGAGATCCCTCACGAGTACTAAAAATTGTTTTCGTTTGTCTTGATTTACTAAAAGTGAAAAGAGGGTTGACAAAGATTTAGTGACTTTGGCTAAAATTAAATTTCGAATTCAGAAAGAAAAGTAGTTTGGTATGAGTGGAATCAGATTTTAACATTGGTAAATCAGATTTTAACATTGGTACTTTATTTTGAATAAAACAATTGTAGTAATTTTTGAATCGACTCAAATTTGACATGTTTTATTTGATATATCTATTTTGCGAGTTTTGTTATTCGAACGAATTGTTATAGTAATTGCTGATTCGAATTATAGAAATTATAAATGTTAATATATATTATATATATATATATATATATATATATATATATATATATATATATATATATATATATATATAAATATATATATATATATATATATATATATATATATATATATATATATATATATATATATATATATATATTTATATATATATATATATATATATATATATATATATATATATATATATATATATATATATATATATATATATAAATAATATCTTTGAGTAAAGCCACTTAAAATTATCGGACTTAACCAAATAATTAGTGAGTGTAGTTATAGTCGTTAATTGATAGAACTATCAAAAACGAAAAATCATTTGAGTATAATCGAAACATTTTAATAAAAATTACTGAACCTTGATTTAGGTATTTGATAGACAGATGTACGCTTGTTCCAAGAAGTTTCCTTTATGCACTATTAGATTTGCTGGGACGCTGTCGATATATAATATAAAATAAAAATGTGATTCTGTTGAAAACATTATGATTGTTATAAATTGATAAGTATGTTCAATGTTTTATGAATACTGGAAGTTATAGGTTTGTACCCAATGATAAAGAATTTGTACATAATCACTCTTCATACATCAACAAGATTTTATGTAATTTAGATTTTAAGTTAGATCTATATACTCAAAACTGTAGACTTAAATTTAAACCTGTCTAAGTTTTATAACAAAAAAATCATAAACTCAGACAAAAATTTTTTTAAGTGAAATCTTTATGGTGTGCCAAAAACCGACGACAATTTACAACAAACTGTTTGACGAGGAATTGAAGAATCATTTCCACTCTTCTAAAACTAAACTTCGAAATATTATGTCTGGAATTCATGAATAGAATTTGGACCTAGGAAAATATAAATACAAATCTATAATATCGCTTTTTCAATGGAATGATGTCATTTGAATTAAATTGTTTTGTTGAAGCTTGATTTAAAAAATGTTTAATAAATTTATTTTGAGTATGTTTATAGTTTAACTATTTATGTATTGCTGATTATATTGTGATATATTATATTGTTAGCAAAATTAATAGCAGCTGGATTTGCCTTATAAAAATTATTTTAGAATTATATCTTAACCTCTAGATATTTATGAAAATTTATTTTATAAACCATAAAACCTCTACATACGTTACATGGTTAAACTTTTTACAATTGTACGAAGAAGAACTTTATTTGTCCCTCATACAAAAGTATTGTCAGGTCAAGAATTTGAATTTGTAGAAATATAGGCATTTAAATCTGAATGCAATCTGAACCAAAAAATTAATCGTATATAGGCATCGAATTATTCTTTTGTTAATTTGAAATATTTTATTGTTTTTCTTAAATAACTAAATTTTTAAATATATTCAGATCTTTAATAAGAAAGTCTTACTTCTACACCTTTTAAATTTCCAGTTGGCGCTTATGTAACAAAAAACTCTTGTGTCAGTTTTATAAATGTATATGGAATAGAGTTTTTAAATCCACCTTGTACACTATATTGATATTTACTATTAGAACATGTAAAAAATATAGAATTAAATCAAATTAAAAGAATATTAGAATCGGATTGTAGGGTAAAGAAGTTAATAAAGTTAGCCCCAAGTTTTTGACTGAATGTTCACAGTTTGTTTTGTCGCTTAGACTTACATTTGTAAATACAGAAAAGGTTGATTGTTACAAAAGTAGGTTTCACGCATATAAGACTCATTTTTCTCTATATATAATTTGATTATTAATTATTTTATTTTAAATGTGTATATTTAATAATTTTTTTCTGAACTGTACATCTCATTTTGAGTTTATAAGCTCATTGATAATGAGGATGACCTGCAGTTCATTGTTACAAAAATAATTATAAAAATGTTGAATTCAAATTGAAAAATGCCCAATATTATAACAAAGACCACAGCGACTGCTTGTTGAATAAATAATTAGGTTAGTCAAAGCTCAAACAAAGCATTATAATATTTAATTAAAATAAATTTTGAATTTGTAAATGAAGAAAATTGTAAAAAATCTTCCACCTGACAATAAAGTCATGGCGAGACAAAATATATTGTAACTTATCATTATTTGGAGTAGGGGTGTTAATGACTTAATTTATCTAAACAAAATAATATATACCAAATAATATTCGGGTTTAAAAAAATATATTAAAAATTATTATATCTGTTTTCGAATAATATTTTTATATGAAGTAGAGATTTAACTTCTTTATTTATTATTTTGGAGTTCCTATGTATCAGATTTAATTTAGGAAGGGTCATGTTTTGAAATAATTTCACTTTTTTGAAATGGATATGTATTTAAGCGAAGAAACGAGTCGAGAGAATAGCTGACCGACTTCATGGATTTATAGAGTATAAAATTAATATTTGTAACTTTAAAACTAAACCAAACAAATATATATATATATATATATATATATATATATATATATATATATATATATATATATATATATATATATATATATATATATATATATATATATATATATATATCATGCACTTTTCTTGATTCTAATTCTGGAACTACACACTTCCAATATACACAAAAGATTATCTTATTTATGGTTCTATAGGTCGAAATATACTTTGAATAAACATTTTTTAATTGTTATATATTGAAATAAAAATGTTTTAATTAGGAAACATATGCATATATACATATATTGCTTAAACATATATTATATATTTAAGTAACTAATAATTATTAATTATACACATTAATTTCACACATTACGTATCCACCCTTTAACTTATCATGTACATACATTATAATTATATATTGCATGCGTTCGTCTGGAATTGTTGCTGTTTATGCACACATAAGCAATGTAATATATAAACATATGTGCATATAAATATTATTTTATTTTATTTAAAGCCAGGAACCAATTTCCATTTAATATATTAATCTTTATATAAATACTTTCAAAATAATATAAGATTTTTAAATTAAGAAATTTATATACATATTTTTTTATCATAAATGAAGTTGTCAGATTAAACTGTCCACCTTTAAAATAATAATATAATTCCCTCGTATTATATTTGTGTATTGATGATAAAAATCATACAAAAATAACGAATCCTTTAATGGAATTATGATTAATGCGTTATAATCGTACATAAATTTTTTGTTTTTCTTATAATTTTTATTATGTATTATTTATACGATAAAATAAAGAAAATAATTGAACCTGTTCTGTTGTATTGGTTGTTTATGTGTACGCTTGCTTGTGTAAACGAAGTGCAATGTTAGAAAGTGCATTTTTTGTATCTAATACACATAAACTACAATAAATGTTTAAAGAAAAGATAGATTGTCATTACCATTATTATTATTTTTATATAAAAGATTTTATTTTTACTATATATCCACAACAACAAATAGACAAAAGAAATTCCATTGTAATAAAACTCCATTTTTTGATTGTCTTATTTTCCAGCTACTTACAAAAATGTAAAAAAAAACGACTTGATGAATTAATCTTAAATTTACTGTGTTAATTTTTAGTTTTATATTTCTTAAATATTAACTATTATTTTAGTGTTGACCTGATTTTTTATATTAAATATTGAAAAAATTCAATTTGTTTTCCTATAAATTTTATGATTTGTAATGCTATGTAATTTGCTATAAAATGAAATACGTAACTACAGATTTTCTTTTATCTTAAATTTTGTTAAATGATATTAAGAGTCGAATAATTGATAGAATATTTAACAATGCATACCATATCTTTTATTTAAATGATTTCCTAAAATATTTAGTTGGGGTTGAGCATGTTGTGGTTTAATTTATAGTAAAACGTTGACCGTAGCGTTATGGAGGTAGATTAAAGGGTAAAATGCACCATTTCACAATTTTATTGCTTACCTCATCCATACCATAAATAAAAACGTTTAACTTTTCACAAAACACAAAGAAGAAGATCCTCATAAATAAAATCAGATTTTCTGATAATCAAATCATAAAATAAAATTTATATGAGAGCCAACCAATTTTATTTTCATTCACAATATATTGAATTATTATGTTTTAATAATAATTTTATTATTTTCGCAAAAAATAAAACAATCAATATACATGACAAGCTAAATAATAATAATTATGAAACAACAACAAAATATGTGTACATAAATTGTAAGACATCCAAAAAAGAAAATTTATGCGTGTAAAAAAAATAATTATTTCGCCTCATAAAATTAAAAAACATTTCGTTCGCACAAGACCCAAGAAAATGTTTTTATTTATTTTTTTTGCGGTTGATTTTAATTGTCGATAGGGCCAAAACAATATTTCGATCGTATAGTCTCTTGTGTACATATAAGTGTATATGAAGAAGTGGAATGAATATAATAAATCTTTAAGATAACTTATTTTTCTTTTAATCTTTTAACAATAAATTTTGTTAATTTTCATTTTTTTTTGTAACGTTGTCTTTTGATTAATAAATTATATTTTTTTTGTATTTGTAACTCTTATTTTGGCAAAATTTATATTTTATTACACTTCGAGGGATTTTCAAATATATATAATATATATACTATACATAAATACATAAAAAAGAAAATTGATTGTAAAGTCAAAATATTTTTAATTGGAGGTTTTTTGTTTTTTATATTAAATTTTTTAACGTTTTTAGCAATGTTGTTGATGGAATTTTGTTTATTATATACGCACACACACAACACACTATCTGTGTGGAGGAAGTAAATGAATGGCGTTTTTAAGACTATGTGTCATTAAAATTTATACGACTTGCATAATAAGACAAGAGCTGAAAATGACCTGAAATTGGTGTTTGAATGATGTACATCATTAAGATATTTATTACAAATATATTGGAAACAGCATATCGCATATTGCAAATAAATTGTCCGTTGCTTTAACTGTAACATATCAATCTGAAACCTGTCATTAAGATTTTATATCTTATACAAAAAACAACAACATATATACATTAATGACGTTGTATATATTTATTGCAATTTAAACAAAGTATAAAGTAGGAAGTCCAGAGGAGTTTTCACACCGTATTAAATTTATACTTATAGCGATTATTAGTTAAAAGTACAAAAAAGTGAATTCTATTTTCTGATTGATTGTTTATCTCGATATAACACACCTTATATGTGTTGGATCGACTAGACGATCGAATTAAAATACAAGAATAAACAGTTAAGACCCAAAAACAAACAATAAAACCACGGAATACAAAATTACTTTATTACTTGCAAAATTTAGATGTATAAAATTACATTTTGGCTGAGAAAGTAAGTTAGCTTTTAAATTTCGGGTTCGTCGTTTGGTTATAAAAAAAAACAATTAAGTCTTTCGATATATACAACTATTTATAAATTAATTAAAAACTAATAATAATTTAGATCAAAATAATTAAAAATCATTTATCATCAAATTTACAAGTTTTCTTTTAAATTTTTTTGATTTATATTTAATAATAGACAAAATAAGAAATACAAAAATCGTAATAATATAATTTTGCAATATTACAACGAAAACTATATGGTAATAACAATAATAATAATCATCATTATTAACATCATCGGCTTAAGATTAATAAAAAAAAACTTGGCTTAAATTAACTTCACATATGTTGAGAGACGTCTGTTTTTTTCTTTCGAGTACACATATTTTATATATTAAAAGTGTTATTATAATTTACAACAGATTTCACAAGAATGATATAAAACTATATATAATAAACTATTAAAGTATGATTTACATAACAAATACAATATTGCGATCATCTGCATGATTTGTTATATAGTATACATTATACATATATAGTGTAGACACAATTCTATGTATATATTTTGATCATATAAGATAGTTACTGGGTACATATTGCACAATTGTGTATGTACATATATGTATATAAAACGATATAATTGGTAGGAAATACACGAATTCTATATAGATGAGCGAGCGATTAAATGTTGAACCATAAAAATCCATTAGCATAAAATTTAGCACCAAAAAAAAGGTTTAAATGTGCATTGTAATGTATGTCAAAATCATGAATTTCGTTGAAACATGATTTTACGTGCTTGGGAAAAAAAGTGTCTATATATGTAGTATATTCTGAAACCAAAATATACACATAAAAAGTGTGATCTTTAGCTTAAGTCAAGATGGTTGTAAGATTAACATTTTTCTACGCGAAATTTGTAATTCACCCGCGAATTTTGTATATTGTTACCATAAGTTGTGATATATTTATATGTATAACACGTATATAGTCGTGATCCTTAATTGAATTGATTCTAAGAAAATCGTGTTATTGTATATTGTTATTTATTTCACACTGCTAAAAGAATTTCAAAATTATTTATTAATATACTTTATTTACAAAAATTTTTACAAGATAGTCTAAACCGTTGGGTGCAATAGCGCGTTGGAGGTCTGACAGTTACAAAGAGCTAGGTCAGTCTAAAAGTCCGCCCTGCACCCAATTAAAACAAAACGTAAAAAAAACATTGGTTCAATAATGTTTGGATGCCTTAAGTATATAGTTTAATTCAGACTAAATAATGTTCCTGGACTTTTCCATTTTACAAAACGGTTGTATAATTTGATTCAATAATTAACATATAGTTCTTTTTTACTGTCACATATTTTTAATCATATCAGATCTTGTCAACAACTTCTTCTCAAAGTTATTGGAGTTCAAATGATTTTTTTCAAATTTTCACATTTGAAGATCTCGTGTTATTTGGTATTTTTTTAAATCGCTTTTTAGCTATGATGATTAGTGATAACTGAGTGATAATGATATAACGTATTTTATGTTTAACCTTATTTAGATTGACGTATAATAAGTTGATTTCCTCAATTGAAAGGTATTTTAAATTTTCTGCTTCCACATCAGATAGTAGACATGTTCAAATATATAGTCTTCTTAATTTTGTTCACTGTTGCTTATACAAATTAGTGTCGATATTTAAAACACTTTTTGTTAATTTTATTATTTTTATGCTATAACTTAAACAATAAATTTTGATATATTTATAAACGTAACTGACTGAGTTAGTTATAATGAGCTAATGAGTTATACAATTTATGAGTTCTAATTAAGTAGAAGGACTAAATTAAATCCAAAAACAAAAATGTAGCTATCCTACAAATAAGAGTTATTCATTTGTTAGCTTATACTACCCAAAATATCATCTTTATATCATAATAATTTAAATTATAAAATTCATTCTCGAACACAGTTACATGTCAAAGTTTATGGTTCAATAAATAATAATAGAAAAATTTAGTGGTTTATGTTCTGGATTGTCGGAATGAATAAAACTCATTGTATTCAAAATTTTATGGTATGGATTTTACTTCATTAAATAAAGTACGTGCTCTCTATATACCAACGAATTGATACAGTTCATGATTATATACATATATAAGTAAAACATAAGTTTTATTTTTATTTATTTCTTAGCAATATGACCTTGTTAAGATATTTAGAGGAATAAAAGAAACCAAGAAAAAATATTTATATATATATACGAGTACACATATTATTTTTGGCCATGATCAATTAATGCCATTTCATTTAGATTTTTTTGTATGTTCATTGGTGATATGACTAAGTTTTTAAAATATGTGCGCGCAAAAAATTAAAACATGTACATTCTTTCTTCCTTTAGGGCTATATACGAGTATAACATAAGTTAGTTGTATTTGAAGGTCTATCATAGATATATTAGACATGTAAAGTTAATTAGATTTGATTTGTGCGCTTAATCAATTTGAATTGTCTACAACAAAATATCTAATCATATATATACATATCTAATATATGATGACATAAATTTAAAGTTGATTATATTCATCTATGTGGTTGAATAGAAGTATCTTCCTTGTGTTTTAGAGGTTACCGATATACTTTCAATTTTTGTGAATTTTGTACAAACATATTACAAATCTTATCGATTTGTGTTCACTTTATTTATATTTGCGATTCAACCGTAAATTTAATTTTTGTATTATGTGTGAAAGGAAGGATATACAAACTTATGTATAATTATAGTTCTAATATCCATTAAAATTTAACCTCCATCTATATAAATCACATCATGTCTAATTTAAATGATTTTTGACCAAAAAAGGATTTTCACCTACAAGGTTGGCCATTTATTATTTTACAATAGTGTATAGATAGACGATGAGGAGGTTTTCACTAAATTAATACGATCAAATATACAAATAATTTCATGAAGGTTGAGATGAACAAATCTAAACAAAAATTGTCTAAATTATTTGATTGATTGGTTGTGATATCGTGTAGAGGTAATAAAACTGAGTTTTATTTTTATTTTATTTTGAAAGTTAGAAATTTTTAAGAACTCTACTCAAGATGATTACAAAATATGTGTGTTTATACATTATAGTTGGTGGTCGATTCGACTATGAAATATACGACGTAGTATAGAATTGATCTTCTGTCAATCAATCATTATTTTTTACATGTGAGTGTATTTCTTAAATCCATATAAGTACACAAAATCATATTATGCCTCACTATATAATAATAAAAATAACGAAAAATTTGCAATATCTTCATATAAATAATAACTTTATATTAAACGAATATGAACAACAACAGCAACAGGAATATAAGACATGCAATTTATTCATTATCGGATAATTTTGTACTTATTTATTATGCATATATAAAATGCGAAATATTTTGCAATAAAATATTTTCACTCTGTAATAATAGTACTCAAATTTTCATTCAACCATGAATTTTGACAGTGAAAAATTGAAAACGATTTATTTGTGTTGTGGGTTTTTCGCAAACAAAACATTTTTGAGTGATTATGTATATACTTTTTTTATAAATTCGGGAAAACGTAATAATCTGCATATATTGGAAATCAGAAACGGATTACATTTATTATGCAGCTTAAGTGTTTTGGAATTTTTCCGCTTAATTGGACAACCGAAATAAATTATGAGAATATTTCATGTACATATGTACATACATGAAATTGTTCTCATAGCAAAAACCGTATTATATTGTTCGATAAGCTAAGCAAAATCATATACCAAAAGGATTTTAAGATGTTAGAGATTCTTAGATGGCAGTAGTAATAAATTGGCGATATATTTAACGAAAACACCAGAAACAATATTGATATATTATCGATATAATGAGAAATTGTTTACAAAACTGTTTATATTTTAAATTTATTAACAATACTATTTATTTAAATTTCGTTATAAACATTTCCGCACCGCAGCATGTTTATAACGTCAATACACACACACATATATATATATATATATATATATATATATATATATATATATATATATATATATATATATATATATATATAATGTATATATATATATATATATATATATATATATATATATATATATATATATTTATATATATATATATATATATATATATATATATATATATATATATATATATATATATATATATATACATATATATATATATATATATATATATATATATATATATATATATATATATATATATATATATTTATATATATATAACGGAAACGAAAACGATAGGGAGCTAATGATAGTTATCAATAGTAGTAAACTATCTTTATAAATACTTTCGATGTTGCTTCACCTTTGAATATTGTGCCTTGATACACGAAGGTATATTTGCATGTACATTGATTGCGTTCACTTAAATGTTGTCGTTGTGCTACATATCATGTTATAGAGATACTCAATAAGCATGGCGATAAACCGATAAGTGTGATTATTATTGTATTAGTGTATGTAACCTTAACTAGCTATAACAATAAAGTTATATTACTTTATTGTTAATGGTCGCGGAAAATATTCACGCAACGGTTTTAGTTCAATCTTCGCCATTGAGTAAAAGTTAACAAGTGCCGGATGCGATAAACAGAGGTTGTGTATTGAAAAGGCTTACCACTGACAATGTGCACCAATATGAAATGATTCGAAATTAACAGACCAGAGATTAATTATCCAAAATTAAGGCATACGAGTATTTGAAACATTTAAGAATTATTAATCAAAATGAGATGTTTGAATAATTTCACAAAGTTTGATTATGTTTCTTTGTTTGTTTCAGTCTCTTCTATTTGTTTTGTAGCCAACGTATTTAATTTCTTCAATGCTTCGAAAAAAACTAAAGTCAATAATTATGTACATACCATATATATCAAGACAGTGAGACAAAAGTTTTGTAGAGCTAGTATATTTTCCCTAGTGCACGAATTGTAATTTTACTAATTAAGTAATAGAAGATTACTATTATTATTTATTGCAGATTTAAATCAAATTGAAGTAATTACTATCGTAAAATAATATTATGCTGGCAAAAACTTTCGTCGTTAATCTATACGATAGAATGATGACCTTTAACCATGGTTAAGGGAACGTATAATTACAATATTTACATATTCGGTCTAATTACCTTTGTATCTGTTTTATAAGTTTTCTTAAAAATATATATTTGATTTAGACAACTATTATACAACTATATATACTTGTAGAGTGAATAAACTAATCACAACATAATATGATTATTTGAATCACTAAATCTTGTTGCTAGAAACTCAAGAATGATTATATATTTCATTTATACATAAAATAAATCTTAACCGATTAAAATATTATACAATTTAAATTAATTATATACACGGAAAATGGAAATACATAACAATAATTTAAAGCTATTTAATCTAATGTAATCGTCATGTAAAAAATTTAATGAAATATTTTAAAATAACACGGCTATATATATATAGGTATATCTAGTTCTTATCAAACCAAACCATCAAAATATCAAGTTTCTCACTTATTCATATAAAGTCAATCATATTCATTAAGTATAAAACGCGAAGAAAAATAATTTTATATCTTCAAATTTAATCATCTTATCTATTCAGTTAATATTAATACATATAGCTACTAATACTATAAATTATCTTTTATGATTAACGTTTTGGTTTTATCTATAAGTTTCACAGTATATGATGAAAGAAAATTAAATTAAATTAAAGAAAATTTTTTTCCATTTCACCTATAAGAATTTTTATATTATCTCTCTCGCAACGTAACATGTATAACAAGAAAACAATTAGAAAAATTACAACCCATCGGCGTAATTTATCAATTTTTTACTTCCACACGCCGGTGCGCGTTCCTTTATACAATATAGTCAATTTGATCGGTTTTATATAATTTATTAATGAATGTAGGTTTCATTATACGTTAAACAAAAAACATAATAAATATACGAGATGCATTTTAGCACTTAATTAATTATTATTATTAATAATAATTTAAAAAATGTTTTTAACCATCTGCTATACATTAAACACTAAACAGATTGGAATTTTTATGATTTTTTTTCTTAATTTCCTTGACTTCTTAAAGTAATTTGATCTTGATTGGAAATTATTACCACTTATTATATTATTAATATTATTTAAAAATAAAATTAAGAAAAGAAAGAAAATTATATAGTGCTTTTAATTAAATTTAAAAATGTATTTAACCAACTTTCTATATTTATAGGATAGCTATATGTATACATGTAGTGGAATGAATAAATTTACACTGTTTATTGTTATCGGTCACACATGATCATCTGTTTTTAAATATGAAGTAATAATATTATTAATAATTTCTTATCTGTTGTGATTTTAACTATTTTAAAAAATGTTCATCATCAATATTTTATCAATATTTTATCATTTGTATATATATTGTTAAATATACAGTTAAACATATATTGTGGTTTGAGCTTTCGTAAAGTTTCAAAGTTATATATATATATATATATATATATATATATATATATATATATATATATAACTATATATATATATATATACATATATATATATATATATATATATATATATATATATATATATATAACATATATATATATATATATATATATATATATATATATATATATATATATATATATATATATATATATATATACATATGGTATGTACATTTATTGAATAGTGTAACTGATGCTGGGATGCTGTAATCGTGACAGCTATTGATAATGATGGAGAGTTGAACTTGAACTCCACAGAGTGGTATTGATTGACAGCTATAGGGCGCTGAATCAACCAGCCGATGAAGACGTTTGTCTTATGAAATATATGTCATTTTGTATGTAATCTGTAATATTCGTTTCGATCTGATGGCGTCATTGACTCGTTTTGTCATCGAAAAGATCAAATACATCTCATCAGGCATATGCGTGACCGGACTTGATGTTTGTTGCATTTTCTATATATGTTGTGAGGCTATGTTGCAACAGTTCTAGCGAATTACAGAATTTGACTCGAAATCTTTTTTCGATTATTTTGTTAATACTTCACTATTGTGGCGTGACTATTTGTCGTATTTGTGAACGCCACATTACCCCCCAGAAAGTGATTTCCCCCCTTAGACTGCGATTGTTAATGTATTGGATACAGGCTGCTGTAACTTTTAGAATCAGGGTTTGGCAGGAGGGTGTGTGTGTGTGGGCTATCGTGGCACTTGCAAATGCTGGGAGGTCGTATCAGAAAGTTATTGACGTACGGTCGTCGGGGTCACCAATGTTGGATAGTGTTTAAGTGATGCTTGGTGCTGTAATCGTGACAGCTATTGATAATGATGGGGAGTTGAACTTGAACTCCACAGAGTTGCATTGATTGACAGCTAGGGCGCTGAATCAACCAGCTGATGAAGACGTTTCCGTTCGCTAGGCCGGTTTCGATCTGACGACTCCTTGACTCGTTGTGTGATCGAAAATATTAAATACATCTCATCAGCCATATGCGACCGGACTTGATGTGTGTTGCATTTTCATTTCTATATATGTTGTGAGGCTATGTTGCAAAAGTTCTAGCGAATTAAAGAATTTGACTCGAAATCTTTTTTCGATTATTTTGTTAATACTTCACTATTGTGGCGAGGCTATTCTTCGTATTTGTGAACGCCACACACTTATGTTTTTGATGCCTTGATTTTTTTTAATTTGCGATACTGCGAATCAAACCTTAAATAGTTTAACATACAGAGATGTTTAAATATTAAAATCTTTATCAAATTTTTGATACATCTTGACCTGATCAAAGATGCCCTGCAAATCTTACATGTTGAATTTCTTACATGATGATATCATTTATTTTACATTTCGAATTTGATGTTGTAGCCTTTTACAGGACATTATACATTTTGAAGAAATCGCTAGATCGGCTTCCAAATACAGCTTAAATATTTTACCAGTAAATAATGTGGTTTAATTAGCAGGACAAGTCTACATGAATAATCTAACAGAGATTTTAATTTAAATTCAAATAATGGTTTAGCTCTTTGCAGTCTAGTTGTAATCTTTAATCCACGAATTTTACTAATATTATTCGTCCTGCAGAACTGATTAATTGTTAAGCACTCATTAGTATATAGAAGTCACTTATTTGTGATGTAAATATACTATCCTATTCATATATATTTGTGCAGTATACATTTTTATTGCAACGCCACACAAACTTCTTTGAAATTGATATGGATAAAAATCTTTTTGAAACTATTAATTTTTATTTAGTTAGCTTAATTATTTTGCTTTAAAATTCAATTTAAAAAAATTTTTAATTTTAACTATAGGGAAAATCACAGTTAATTTAATCTTATACAAAAGTATTTGTGAACATAAATTTTTATTCATTATTATATGTGCACATCAAAAATACTAAATAAAATTAATTTATAATATTTAAATCAGTTATATTTTAATTTGAATAGACAAAAACACAATAAGCAACAAATCTATATGACGTATTTCCACCTTTTGACTTCAGATCTTCTGCGACACGTCTGGGCATTGAGTCGATTAAAAATCTATGTGCACGGTGCTCAACGCATTTATTATGGTCCTCCAAGTGGCTTCTTCAGTACTTCCAACAACACAAGGAATATGTCTTTATATGTACGCCCATATATTCGCAATCATATTCAGATCGGAATTAAATATTTTTTTAAATTGAATTTTAAAGCAAAATAATTAAGCTAACTAAATAAAAATTAATAGTTTCAAAAAGATTTTTATCCATATCAATTTAAAAGAAGTTTGTGTGGCGTTGCAATAAAAATGTATACTGCACAAATATATATGAATCCTATATATATATATATATATATATATATATATATATATATATATATATATATATATATATATATATATATATATATGTATATATATATATATATATATATATATATATAATTTTAACAAATTATAGTGCTAGTATTATAAACCATTCTCTGAAACAAAACAAGCCTACCTAAAAATATTACAGCTCTGGATCTAGATGGCTCTGGTAATATAGTAAATGAGAACTTTTGATTATAAAATTTATCTTACATATGCCTTTTTTGGAAGCAAGGGTTTGAACTATGTTTTCAGTATAAGTCTAAAAATACTGACTTAATTTTAAACATATACAAATTTATAATAATTATTAATCCTCGTTCAAAATAGAATAAGAACCATACTAAAATATAATTTACGCCTAAATGCTTCTTCATATAACGTCCAGTAACAGTAATATTTCGAATCATGTCGGACTATGTACCTGAATTGCCTCTAGGAAAAACGTTGAAAAGTAAGCGAAAAAAGTATGTTCATATAATGACTCAATTAGTGTTCGAACGTGGTTAATGTTGGAATATGAAGGCCACTTTTTTAAATTTATACATTATTATGTATTTTTTTTTTGAGGAATTCAAGAGTTGTACGTCTTAAGCTCAAAATAAAACGGATGAATATTACAAAATTTTTGTAAATAAATGATACTTTTAGGTTATAATTATTATTACGGAAAATCATAATTTGCTAAATTTTCAATTTCATTTATCTAGTAAAATATTTTAAATTTCTGATTTATCAATATAATATAAATTTATTTATTAAATTATTTACTTTTTTGATATACACTATACCAGTATGTGTTATTCTATATAGCAAAAATCATATCGAACCCAAACCAAATCTTTAAAAGTCCTAATATGAACAAAAATGACTTAATACATAGGTATTGATGTCACTTGTATACATTAAGAGTCAGCCAACCAGACATTCATTTTATGGAATTTGAAGTATTGTGATATAAATACATATTTATATTTTGTTTTTACACCTTAGAAAACGTAAAAAGAAAAGCGTGATATATGTAAAGCAAAAACATGCATGCCGGTAGGTAAATGTATATTATAGAAAAATACCATCAATTAATTAGAGCATAAATTTAGAGATACGAGAATGTATTTTATATAGTTTTTTTGCATTATTAGAGGTATACCATACAAAACATATTATGAACGCGTATATATAGTATCCGGGTGTACCCTTTTACCATTTTCCAAAAATAATAATAAATTTATTTGAAAGAGTATCAAATATCAACACAATTTTAAGATATAATCTTCCTCCAAGCAAAACTGAATATAATTTAAGTTTCGTTTGATGTATATTGATTGCATCACCTCGCATATCACATTATCTTAAATCTATAAAACAAAAAACTAAAAATTAAAACAAAAATAATTAAATAAAAATACCGCGTGCACGAAAACTTTTCTTAATTGACTTTGAAATATTGAAAATAAGAAGGAAGAAGATTGTTCACACTTAATATTTTATTGAACTCATTTCCAAATAAATATTACGGCGACGATGATGATGATGATGATGACGATCAGCTTTACATGACCACGATGGTGATGATGACAAAGACTTCTGGTTTTTCGAGTAATTATATTACATTCAACAATTTTTTTTTGGTTTTATCAATATTTCAAATCTACCTCATTAGTTCGATATAGCATGTTTGGTGAGTTTGTGTTGTGTGTGCAGAGTCTCCCAAAAATAATTGTAAATACAAAATATAAAATACAACATACATATAATAATAAATCGGTTTTAATACAAAATGAAATCAAAGAATATAAATTTGGCAAGATTTTTTTGCTTATTTTTTTGGTTAATTAAACTTTAGCTCATTATTTTTGCCAAATATGGAAGATATACGACAATTTTTTTGTGTTCAATTGTGATCCGAGTTAAAATAATAATGAATTTATTTACTAGGAATATAAATGATTATTGTGGTGTATGCAACATTCCATGTAGCATTGTGCAACAAAATATTTAAAACTACATTCAATTTAATTTTTTTAACACGTTCGTGTATACCACCGTAAATATTTTGGCCCAAAAGAATGCGCACAAGATTCACACAATTAATTTATTTGATTAATTTAATTTTTTGAACCACTAGACTGAAAGAAATTAATAGACCTGTTAATTTTATTCAAAATATTATCTCTTTAGTAGCATATGTGTTTTACGGTAATTTATGTTAAGTTAGTGTTGCAGTCAATCAAAACAAATTTTATTAGCTTTGTGAATGCTATAAAATAACAATCTGGTTTAGGAGTATCAATTTATATATGACAAGTGAAAAGACATAAATCGTTGCTAATATAAGTTAATTTCTGTAAATTGTTGCATTACAAAAAGACTACTTCACATCTTAATTCGTAATGTGTTTCAATCAACTTTAATAACATAATTTGGTGAAGGAGTGGAGAGGGATGGCCACATTAAAAAAAATCAAAGTGTTTGATTTGACATCGTTCACATATAGCACATCACAAGTCATTTGAACAAAACATTTGCATTTTCATGCTAATTAAGTTAAAGATAGTGTTCATTATACTATTTGCAAGTATTTTTGTCAAATATTATATGAATGAATTTTTTTTATTAGTTACAATAATTACTTTACACCTTATTTTAAGCATAGAGGCTCATTAATAAAATTCCCAATATAATTCAAAAATATATGTAAGTTATTCTGATTTTACCATCACCTCATTCAGATTAGTTTTTCAAAATAAATTTCTGTTTTTTCATCTGTGTCTCCCTCACATTCTGAGAGCTTTTTGACCATATCATTTCTCGATCATATAGGTTGTCTCGAGTTCGATTCTCTTTGATAAACACTAAACATGCTCGGAGAGACATAAAAAGAATGATTGTTTGTAAAAGCATTCGTTGGGCTAACCATCCTCATTTGAGACGATGTAAGGGTCGTTTACGACCTTTAAGCCATAGCTTAATAATAACTAAAATCGATATTATATCGGATTATTCGTGTATAGTTTTTAGAATATGAAAATTAATTTTGGTGAATTAAACAATTTTAAAAAATATTTTTAGTGACATCAAAGTAAGGTAGCTATGAATAATACACAGTCATACCTCAATAATATTGTTAATATACCATACTGTGTTGAGGTAGTGAGTAAGGCTCACTTCAGAATAAAGTAGATCTATTTGTCACTCTCGTGGCAGAGTAACTAGCGTGATTGCTCTGTCATTGGGGATCTCGGGTTCGATTCCCGGGGTGGTGATGAAACATCAATTACGATTGGGTGTTTTTAATCTGTAGATGTTAGTGGGTTGAACCTAGGGCCCTAGTGGCATTGAATTTCCGCCTTCTTAAAAAACCCGTTTCGAGTAAGTTTGCTTAGGAAAGTAGAGAAACTATTTCGAGTGATAAGAGATAAATGAAATCGCTAGTCCCCACTCACTAAGTAGAGACGATGAACTTCGGCCGCAGCTGTTTTGATTGAGAGGATCATGGTCTCTTATGGTTTATAATTATCTTTATAATTAATCTTTTAATAAAGCTTAATTAAATATATAATTATACGCCAAAAGAGACCTTTATAGCTTTCGTGAAAACTACTTCCATCAGGCTCGATATAAATTGAAATATGTATATTGTTTAAGAACAGTTCTTGTAGAGCCGTTTCATATATAACGGGTGATTTTTTAAGAGCTTGAGAACTTTTTTTTAAAAAACAACGCATAAAATTTGCAAAATCTCATCGGTTCTTTATTTGAAACGTTAGATTGGTCCATGACATTTACTTTTTGAAGATAATTTCATTTCACCGCGGCTGCGTCTTAGGTGGTCCATTCGGAAAGTCCAATTTTGGGCAACTTTTTCGAGCATTTCGGCCGGAATAGCCCGAATTTCTTCGGAAATGTTGTCTTCCAAAACTGGAATAGTTGCTGGCTTATTTCTGTAGACTTTAGACTTGACGTAGCCCCACAAAAAATAGTCTAAAGACGTCAAATCGCATGATCTTGGTGGCCAACTTACCGGGCCATTTCTTGAGATGAATTGTTCTCCGAAGTTTTCCCTCAAAATGGCCATAGAATCGCGAGCTGTGTGGCATGTAGCGCCATCTTGTTGAAACCACATGTCAACTAAGTTCAGTTCTTCCATTTTTGGCAACAAAAAGTTTGTTAGCATCGAACGATAGCGATCGCCATTCACCGTAACGTTGCGTCCAACAGCATCTTTGAAAAAATACGGTCCAATGATTCCACCAGCGTACAAACCACACCAAACAGTGCATTTTTCGGGATGCATGGGCAGTTCTTGAACGGCTTCTGGTTGCTCTTCACTCCAAATGCGGCAATTTTGCTTATTTACGTAGCCATTCAACCAGAAATGAGCCTCATCGCTGAACAAAATTTGTCGATAAAAAAGCGGATTTTCTGCCAACTTTTCTAGGGCCCATTCACTGAAAATTCGACGTTGTGGCAGATCGTTCGGCTTCAGTTCTTGCAGGAGCTGTATTTTATACGGTTTTACACCAAGATCTTTGCGTAAAATCTTCCATGTCGTCGAATAACACAAACCCAATTGCTGCGAACGGCGACGAATCGACATTTCACGGTCTTCAGCAACACTCTCAGAAACAGACGCAATATTCTCTTCTGTACGCACTGTACGCATTCGTGTGGTTGGTTTAATGTCCAATAAAGTAAACTGAGTGCGAAACTTGGTCACAATCGCATTAATTGTTTGCTCACTTGGTCGATTATGTAGACCATAAATCGGACGTAAATCGCGAAACACTTTTCGAACCGAACACTGATTTTTGTAATATAATTCAATTATTTGCAAGCGTTGCTCGTTAGTAAGTCTATTCATTATGAAATGTCAAAGCATACTGAGCATCTTTCTCTTTGACACCTTGTCTGAAATCCCGCGTGATCTGTCAAATACTAATGCATGAAAATCCTAACCACAAAAAAATCACCCTTTAAAAATAATTTATTGACTTAATTTATTTACTATCTTTAGGCCTCAAACGAAACAAATGATTAAAGTACGGATATGATGCAAATATATGTTACTCGTACTCGCTTTCAGATGTGTAGTGTTCCCTTAATTAAATAAGTTTTATAACCGTAATTGATTGTAGAATGGAAATTGGGTTTGGCCAATTGTCAAAATTGTAAAATTATAGTTAAGGCATTGTTAAACCGTATACAATAATAATAATTAGCTTTAGTCTTGTACACCTTTCAAAAAATTTAAGTAGGCGCACATACAAAAATTCAATTAAGACTACATTAAATTTAATTAGTACATGATGTACAAAATTTAATAAAACATGACATTTTTTCATTTATTTCATCTTATATATTGAAGTATACAGTATATATACTCGACTGTACAATCAAGATTCACGAATTAAGTTTTTTGTTTGGTTATCAAAAAATTTTAATCAACAGCACATACATTATACAATTTTTAATTAACAAAATGCATTAAGATATCTACACACAAAAAAAGGAAAATTAGTATGTTATCATGAGATTCAATCAAAATCAAGATTATGTAAAAATATTTCCAAAAAAAAAATTGTTAAGTATACAATCAAGATTTATTTCTTATATGCTCTAATAATGTATACTAATCACAACAAAAAATTCGTTTATAAAAACCCAAAATTAAATTAAAATCAAAATATATATATAGAGGTACATAGATATATAGAAAATCCAAAACCCGTTATATTAGACCAAAAACTACTTTAGTTCAAACGAACGAAATAACAAAAAAAAAACTGAAACCTAACTACCAACAATTTTTTTTATAAAGAAAAATAATCAAGAATTTATAAGACTTTTTTTATTTTACTTATGTACGTTAATATTATATTCAATTGCAGGTGCATGACCCAATTCTTGATTTTTTCTTTTTGTATATTTCTCGAGTATTAAAACTTTTATTTTTTTTACTTTTTATTATTAAAAACTATTATTTTATCTTTCTCTATTTCTATTTTGTTTCTATTTTTTTCATCTCTTCAATATTATGGTATAAACCATACTTAATCTCCATTCATCGTGAGTTCTTTTCGTGTTCTTAAATTTTTTGTTGTTGTATAATTTACAAAATTTCTTTGAAAGTTATTTGTTATAAAGCGCGAAAAAGTTTACTTTGAGATTTATACTTAAGGTAAGATAAAAACTGTTTTAAGCTACTTGAAATTTTTATGAAAATAAAATATTTATTTTGAAAAAATGGATATAATTTTGATGAGTCTGTACGGATTAATTAATAGTTTAGCTTTAAGACATATTTTATACTTTCGTCAGCTGGTCTATAAAATAAAATGTTTACAAATAATATAACAGTATTGAAAATATGTCAAATAAAAATGGTCAATAACAATTGGATTTTAAAAGGAGGAAATCCTTCACTTATAGCTGTATAATACCTAATTCTAATTCATGTATGTAAATATATAGGAATCGTGATCGTTTTATTATTAAAATCATTATCAAAAGACAATGTAAAATTTGTTTGATCAATAAAGGTCACGACAATATATAATTTTCGTTTGACAGAATATTGATGAAAATCATGATCAATAAATCAGGAAATTATTATCAATTATTTATGCTTCAAATTCAAATTATTCTATTGTTGAATATTTGCAACTAATACTGGCATAAACACAAACTTAACGTTAAGTGTTCATAGGACGCTTTAGATTCGAGATGTATTCATCATATATGATGTACATATGAAAGCCGAAATTGTGACAAAAATTAATCAATTGTACTAACTAGATTCACAAATTTCGTAATACTATAGACACATATCTGATTTCGTAACTGCAGTTTCGATTTTACCATGATTTCGTTGTTATGTGTCACTGCTAACCGTGGTTTGCAACTTGGTTCCAACATGGTTTCAGTATGAGCTATTTTTTCTCATCCCATGGCATTTTGGTGACGACAGTACCAAGTTATACAGTTAGTGAATAGCGAAAACAATAATAAATATTGGTTTTTTCATGTATTTGTTTATTTATTTTATAAAAATGATGTTTTAAAAAAAACATTAATACAAATTCGATGAATAATTAACGGAAAATAAAACTTAAAATAGAAAAAGGAAAATTTGGGTAGAGCGCGAAACAAAATAAAAATAAATAAAAAATAAAAAAATAAAAATAAATAAATAAAAATGAAATGAGAACAGTAGTGTGTCGTGTATTGTAATTTCGAAAATCATAGTTTCATAATCATGGTTACGAAACTAGATTTGTTGAGTCTTTGAGTGAACAAGTGGTTGACTGGTTCGAAATCCTGGTAATCAAAAGATATGAATACGAGTCTTTTGATTTATACACAGAGAAATTTTTTATTAGCAGAAGGTTGTATTAACTGAGATTCATTTATGGCAATAGTATTACATTTCTTAAACAAGAAACTTTTATATGAACTGAATTTCTATTATAGATCCACATTACGGTTTCTTCAACTAAAGACCAGTATAGTAGTAACTAATATATGAAATTAGAAATGCGTTTGCAGTCATTAATTTATATTGCGGTTACCTTAATCGTCTCCAAACATTTCAACTTACATCTGCTGGACAAGAATTAAATAGCATAACTCAAAATATGTTTATAAACACTGTTAATTTAGTCCAATCATCAGCTAATTTTTTGCGTACCAACTACCATAATAGATTTACTACAACTGATAATTCGATAGGCAAAATATTCGGTTGCTCCAATCGAAGTATTCTCTTAGTGTACTTTAATTTTTTGTCCCAGTGGAACTATTATAGAATATTATAAAATAAAAAAAAATATAGTTATTGCCACATTAAAGAATATGCAATTATGTATTATGAAAGCCTTTCTAAATAATGATTATCTTAAGTATCAAAATGCACTTTATAAATATATGTTGAAAGGTTCAATTTCCAGAATGTATTACAGTAAATTTTGTCTAAGCTTTAAGAAAATGGTAGAAACTGTCAACTCTGAAATATGCACATGCAAGGCTGTACATTAATTTCTTAAATCTTTTATGGTCTGAGAATATATAAAATTTATAAATCTTGCTTGTTCACTGCAATAAATTAGAAAATATAAAATTTTGTTAGTTGCGACCGATATTTCATCAACAACACAGCACCAAAATATGCGAACCAGGATAATACGTTCAGTCATACATAAAACCACTGTAATTGAAAACAACTATGACATTATGATGATGTCCAGAACAAATGGATCGAATTATCTTTTATCATTTACAGATTGGTATCGAGTTATATACACTGTAATATGCAATGATAATAATAATGTTGTTGGAGAGGGTTATCAGGTAAATTGACTTTAAGCGACGAGATCAACAAAACGGTTCTATCTTTTCACCAACAGATATTATTTTAACAAAATTTACTATAAATTTTTTACAAGTCGCAAATTTGAATTGAACTTTTAAATTCGACCTTATATTTTCGTAACTTATTCATTATGTTAAGAATATTTTGACGTAGTACTTAAATATTAAATGAAACATTTAATTATTATTTTACAGAAATATTTGATTAAGTGCATTAAAATAAAAGAGAAGTATGTGTTTATTTGCGATCATCACTCGAATTAAATAATATAAGCAGAATTCACCAAATATATTCTAAGCATTATGATAATTTTTATCGAGCAATATTATTAAATGGTATAATATCTTCACCCAAAAAATGTTTGACTTTATTAACAATTATATCATATTTATCATTAAATAACTTAGGAATTCAGAAAATTGAGGAAATTATTATCATTTCCCTCAATGATTATACTGTAAATCTTAACGATGTTAAAGGTTGGCGGTGTAAACGAGTACTGAAGTGAGTATCTGGAGTGGAAAGCAGTATAGTGGATTAGAATTTAGAATAGTTAAAATTTGTGATACAATAAATATTATTTAAAATTTTTCGAATTGAAATCGGTAATATAATAATTTTAATTATTATTTTTAATTACAATTAAATTTTCCGTATGCTAAACAATATGACATCTATGTACATATATTGCGTATATTCATAACATTTCTTCGCTCATATTATCCAATTAGAAGCGATACATCTTCATGAGAACTATATATGTAAAAAATGTATAGAGTAAATTTTCTAATTATAAATAAAAGAAAAATATAATTTAAATAAGAGAATCGTAAAGTTGAATGAAATCTAGATCAAACTATATAGTATATATAATATATAATATAAGTAATTCACACAATAAATTTAATCGTACACAAGATCATCAATTATGATCATCGTACTTGTATATTGTTATCATGACTAATGAGATCTGAACTATGTATTTTATGGGTACATATATGGTTCTCAACTTTATGTGAGTGACAAAACATTTTTTATTATATTTAAATTATTTTCATTTTAAATTATATGGAAATTAGTAGTTTGTTGATGTAAAATTTATATTATTTTCGATGCATGGGTGGTAAACTTGTAGCAGTAGCCGCATAAATTGATAATCGATAGCGTTAGAATGTAAGCCAGCGTGATCGACTGATTAAATCTATGTAATATTCACACGGTTATAGCTAAAGGTCATATACTCGTATACATGGTAAATCTAATCTACAAAATAAATATATAGAAAATGCCCAACTTCATTATTTTGTTTCATCTCCAATCAACAAATCCAATTTAATTCGTGTGCAACGTCATTTCAAACAGAAAGGTTATTTTTGTCTTATTAGATATAAGAAATTAAATTTCACACAAATAGACATAACAAAACCTTTAACTACGATTAATACATGAAATTAATTAAAATAACTTACCACTGCTAAAGAACATCAAATATCATATTTGCGCAGCTTCCGGATGTTTTGTATTTTAAAAACCAAGATAAGTGCCTAAAATAACAGAAATGAAAAAATATTAATCTTTTGATCTCCTTATAATAAAAATAAAATATTTTTTCTTCACGATTTTCCATAAAAATCAATTAAACTTAACAAAATACTCGTATATTTTATATATATTTTGTAAAACAGATAAAAATAATTGTGACATTGAAATCTTAAATTTCGCCCGCGAGTTACATTTCAAATAATACAAAACGGTAAATACGTTTATACGTCTTAACTCGATTTTGGTTTTTCTTTTAATTTTAAGTGACAAATATTCACAAAAATATGCACAGTGCCCATTTCAATATAATCATAAATTTATTTATTTTATTAAACATTTTTTTTTTCATATAATAAAATTTTTATCATTAAATTCGAATAATTTTTGGTGTCCATCATCAAGTATGTGTCGTGGTTTAACTGACTACACAAAACAAATTAAGAAGAAATCAAATTATTATCCACCTTCAAAAGATTTTTATATGAGACGAATACAACAACAGCATATATAGTTTTTTCGTAATTTAAATTTAATTTAATTGAAAATTATTTTTATTTTATTTTTCGGTTGATTTTTATTGACTTTGACATAATTTTTATTTTTTTGGTGTCTTTTATATATATTATATGCGTTATTAACCCTTGAAAGTACACTACACTAATTACATGGTATTTTGTTAATGTTTAGTTGATTGATATAGATGTAAAGTATTTTAATTTAGCATATAAAGGATTAATTTATAAAACTAATTTCGATGTCAATAAATCTAGGTCACATAGAAACTGAACCCACTGATTTACAATGTTGTTTATAAATAAATCCTCACCTTATATTCGGATACTTTAATTTTTTAAGTAGGGAACTTTGTGTAAAGAACTAACGTTTTCATTTTTATGGTGAATTTCCATAACACATTGTTATTCACCACACTAGTTTCACTGTTTATATAGATTTAAGCAAAAATATTAGGTCAAATATTTCATGTATAATGACACTATGTACAGTATTATAATAAATAGGTATATAATAAATATATTGAAGGATAAAACTGATAGTTGTCTTTGATAGATGGTTCAATTACAAGGCGTATTGGAAATAAATATTTTCACTTATAAGGTGAAGTTTTTAGTCTATAGTGTTAGCACTGTTGTCCTCATAATTTTAATTAACCTTCAGGAAGTCAGACTATGCACGGTTGGTTAGACTTAATTTAAGGTTTTGTTCCACTGAACAAGAGGAGGGCCGTCACTACCCAAATAAATGATCAACGAATTTAGAATCTTATGTTGGAATGCAAATGAAATGTTGCGATTAAATCAAGAACTGCTCTTAAAATAACTCTTCGAGGCTACGAGTAAATATGTCTGCGTAACGTTATCAAATATGGGAAATGAACCCCTAAATGGGTGAGGAATCTAATTAAATCCTTCATAATTAAGAACATATTTGTAAAATAAATTTAATTAAACGATTGTTATTACTCAAACTTTAATTACTCTCCGGTAGTTATTATATGAAGTGAAAACATCATCTAACTAGAAAAAAAAGAACGAGCAAAAATTCATATTTAATATATTTAGCAAGTTTTGAAATTCTAAGGAAAATCAAATAAAACAATTATCTTATAGAAATTAGAGAGTTCCTGTGAGAGAAAAGAAGAGTACAATAAAATTGGCCAAAAACAAGACCATCTCTTTAGATAATACTAAACTAAACATCGTCCCTCAGGTACTTTTAGAGGGAAAACAAATAATTGAAGGATGAATCAATCGGTAACTATTGCAGAAAATAAACTAATAATAGCAGTACTGATTATTCTGTTGGGAAGCCAACCAAAATAGGAAGTAGAAAATGGGCCAAAACTAATGAAGATAAAGTTTAAAAATTTATTAAAGCATAAAAGATAAATCAAAGGAAATCAAATGGAAAAATTTGAGATTAAATCAACAATTCGGGTTTAGTAAGCAACTCTATATAAAAGAACAAGTGCACTAAATAACCTTAGTTATCGGGAAAGCAGAAGAGAAAAAAATGCTCATCGATTTTTTTTAGATGTTATATAGGGTTTTGACAAAACTCGACATGAAGGAAAACGCTAAATTACTGGAATAATACTTAAAAAGTAGATTATTCAGAGTATAATAAGATGATATATTCACTCGGAATTGAAAGAAATCAAAGAAGAAATATGTAAATGTTAGGATATGATTTTAACGCCGATTCATCACCGATACTATGTTCAACAATAAAATATGAACATATTCGATATGAATATAATCAAAACAGCTTAATTTCTCGACATGATGATTTGGTATACTTTTGGTTTTTGGGCCCTAGACAATAAAATTCAATGGAAAGCACTCCTCAAAAACAAACGGTTGATAGGAAAAAAGTCAAAGCTTTAGAAATAGCTTTTGATATATAAGCAAATATGTCATTTAATACTTAGGGTATTGAACTGTGGGGTACCAAACAAATCAATATAGATGATATCTTTAACTTCAAAGACTTCAAAATAAGGTACTAAGAAACATCGTTAGCTGGTACATTACGAATTATGACCTACACAGAAACCTTCAAGTGTTCTTGATCTCAAAAAATTAAGAAAAATTCTAGAAAGAATATAGACAAAGACTTCAGCAACATAAAAATACTAAAGAAACTCAACTATTAACAGCGTAGCGGAAATCTAAAATCTATATTTTCTAATTGATTTATAAACTTACAACGTGTTGAATAAATGGTTATACATAAAATATATTTTTTTACAGTTCTGTTAATGTTTTCGCAATAGTAATAAAAACGAATCAAACTTAGTAAAAACAATTAAGTAAACCATCCTCTCAAATTATATGTAGCGCTCAATAGTAAGGGATTCAAGGAAGTGCTTTAACGATGTGTACCTTTCGAGGTAGGAAATTTGCAAATCATATAAAAATACTTCATTGAAAAACAAAAATAATCTTGATCAAGACTCCTATCAGTAGTAATCTGGTGAGATGGATTATCAAGAGTATATAAATTTTATAAAAATATAATTTAATTTATAAAATTGATTTTAATAACAAGATATTATACTATAAGATAACTTTAAAATTTAATTTTTCTTTAACTATAGTATATCAAACTGTGTATTTGCAAATTCGCAATAACCATTTAACATGTTTAGTAAACAATAGCAAAATGTAAACAAGTCAATAACATCTTTAAAAACTAGATCGATTTTAAAGTCGAAGAATAAATTAGTTATTTCTGCACAAATACTTAAACTTCCTGTGTCGTCAAAATTCAAATAAATGACATCTTATCATTCAGTAAAATCTGTCATCAGTTTCCTTCAATTGTTGACAGTTATGTTATATAAAATGTCACATTTTAATTAAAATGAGAGCAATTACGTCAGTAATATATACATTACATTTATTTATATTTAAGATCAAAAAACCCGACATTTTAATTAAAGACGCATGTTATAGTTGCCACGAGATATTTGTCCAATCTAGAGTCACTGTAAATATATTTTGTTATAATTACATTTAAACAATCTTTTAATACATATATATACTTTCATTTATTGACAACAATTAATGTGTATGTAGCAAACCCAAAAAATAAATAAATAAATAGATTGGTTTAATTAAATTAATTAACGGTAAATTTACTTTGTGTTATTATTACAATTAAAAAATAATTTTGTTTCCATTTTTTTTATAACTTAAGATAAAAATCATTAATTTATATATTTTTTGTTAAATTGTCTAAAATAATAAAAAATTCTCTCACCAAAAATAATTTAAATATTTTTAATTATATTTTTGTTCATTTATTTAGTTATTATTAAAAAAATTTGCATCCGCTCTATATTAAAATTATTTAAATTTCTTACCTTACTGTATATGCTTTAACATACTCGTATGTATGAATAAAAAAGTAAATTCGCATTACAGTAATGATTGTTGATTTAATTATAATTGAATTTTTGACATGTGAAATAAATTATTATTATTATTCAAATAAGTGTTAGAATTCGTTCAATAAACACAATGTTTTATTTCTAAATTTTTTTCTTAAGTACTCCGTCTTCCTCATATTTGTGTTAAAAAATATACATAATAAAAACAGATTTTTATCGCCCATATACAAATATTTGAATATATTTAAACAAAATGTTATACATTTTTACCAAGATTTAAATCTTAACAAAAAAATGTTATTTATTTTGGTAATGATTTTAAATTTGGTTGTACATATTCTCAAATATATATATATATATATATATATATATATATATATATATATATATATATATATATATATATATATATATATATATATTATATATATATATATATATATATATATATATATATATATATATATATATATATATATATATATATATACATATATATTATATATATATATATATTAACAAACTAAAACGAATTCAATGATGTTATGTCGTATATGCGGTGGATGTGTATATATAGGAACGGGGCTATGACACTGGGTTTACTGTATTGCTCGACAATTGCTAATAACTCTCAAGAAAGTTGCTCTGTTGCTTTGTGTCTAATGTAAAATACACTATTTCTCTCTTTGTGCACTCTACTACCATTTAATCCATTTCATCATGGAATAGCACTTGCCTAATGTTTCTACTGGGTACATTCTTTTATTTATAGATAAATAAGATTGTCATAAATGTATATAGAGCAAATTCCCATATTAAATAATTTATCGATTCCAGTTATAATAGATGGTCTTACATGTGCAGATTATAAAAGCCGCCACGGCTTTTATAATCTGCACATGTAAGACCATCTATTATAAGCGAATAGCTTTCCGTTTGAGATTACCGGCTTTGATTTTTTTGAAAATCTATAAGAAGTATGCAGACAAGTACACAAAATATTTAAAGTGCTATTCCCTATGGAAATTTATTTTAAATTTTCTATTTTGTTCCACTAAAAATTCAATAAAATAAAAATATTGTTAAATTATTTTAATTTTTAGTATACATATTTCGTAATTTTATTTTATATACATATATTTAAATCTTTCAGTAAATATATGGTATTGCCCTCTTCAGTAATATTTATTCACGGGTAAATAAAATTTAGTTCTCATGCCACTTTATTTGCCGAAATTCTACTATAAGAAAAAATTAAAAATTAAAATATTATTAATTACTTGATTTACTTGATGTAATAAAATCAAATAAACATTCAATTGAAACGATCGCTTCTGGGCTTGTTATGATGGTTCGTTGTAAACAAACCGTAGCATTGTAATTTAACAAAACGAAACTAATATGATCACAATTTTTCTCTGGAATAACCTTTAAACATTTAGGATTTGGCTTTTAAAATTACCACTTCTTTGTTCCTTTTTATTTTCCCAGTATGTTTTGTGGCCGAACTAATTGTCAACTCCTACCCAGGTCGTTTTGATGTTTTGTTGCATTCTATTATTCTATCTAAATCATTTAATATTTGAGGTCTGGTTCAAGAGAATATTTAAATAGCATATTTACGAATAAAAATAGATATTTACGATTTTACCTAACTTTTGTATTAACTTAAATTAACTTAATTTTTACCAAATCTAATTTTATATGTTAAAGTGAAAATTTTTAATCCAAGTTAAATAAAAATTAGTTTATATTAATTGTTAGTTGTTATAAATTGTTATCATTGACATGTTTTCTATATAGAATAAATAATTTTAAACGATTTTGTGTTGAATTATTTGAATTGATCTATGATTAAATTAAACTTAGGCTCATTTAAATTTTTAATCCTTACTGAAACTACTACCTTAGAAAATGTTCCTGCGTTTTTTATAAAAAAATTATTTATAATAATAATAATAAAATAATATGATAAAAAGACTAGGTTTTGTAAAATTGTAATAATATTTTAATTAATTTCAAATAAAATAATGCTTCAAGCAAACACCAAACTACAGCACAGCGCGGTGGGAAAATAATGAGCTCTTATACTATTTTCGAATAGTTAGCAAGAAATTAAACTCATACTCGTATCAGCGTTGTAATTTAAATGACAGTGGATCAGTTGTTCCATTAAGTTGTTAAATATTATTTAATAACCTTTTACTGCGGCCTTTAATTGGATCCTATGGATGCTATAATCCACTAATATTGTAACAGTTAATTTTAGGGTGTTAGAAGGCTACTTTGGCAACCGTAAAATAAAAGTAGAAAATTTAACTTAAACAGTTAAATGTTTTTAGTAGCCAAATGATATTTTTCCATATTCATAAAATAATTAATGAATGGTTTAACGTAATAATAAGGGTGACAGTGAATAGTATAATATTTACTAAAAATCATATTATTGGTCGGTTATACATTAAATGTATTAAACGTATAATAGTTGTGTAATCTCTCCAATTGTTCAAATCAAAAAGAACAGTTAATAGATTTTGATAAACTATATGAGTACATAGTTGTTACCCAAATATGTCAGCCGGTACAATTTCTTTAATTACAAAGTACACTTCTAGTGTGCTCGCTATTTAATTTAACATGTAAATATTATAATTTTTGGAAAATTATTAAAGACAATTATTGATATTCGTAGATACAATTTAAAATTTATTAGTTCATACAAAAGCAGTGCATTCAACATTTATCGAAATGTAATAATATTTTTATGTTGTAGTAATATTTATCTATTTTAGGGTTTGGTTTTGTATAAACATTATCCATTTTATAATATTTATTGTTATTTTCCTTTGATCTTTATTTAATTGTAATTATAATTTTTTATAAAATAAAAATAAAAAGAGATATTTAATTCAAATTTATATTATAAAAAAAACTAATAATTAGAATATTGTAACATTTCAGTCGTACGTTATGAAAATTATGAAAAGTAGAAATCGTGATATTGGTTTTAGGTTTGAAGAGGAGTTTTGCTGGTAAATATTTTTAGATAATGGTTACGATTATTAAATGTATAAGACCACCATGACTGATTTAAGGTTGGGTAATTTTCATATAATTTATTGTAAAACATTATACATACATTTTTATAAATAGGGTAATATTATTACGAATACTTGTTGTGCGGAGGAATTTAAATTACACCAAAACTATAAATTAAACCCTTATCTCAATTGTTGACACATAAATATATTTATTGTAATTAATTTTAAACTATTGAAGCATAAAACCCAGATAAGATAATCAAATATCCTACATTCAAAATTTGACATAACCTTCGATAGTGTAAAATTTAGGTGTGAAAACTTATTTTCATTTTGATAAATAAGAATAAAGTATGGCTAAATACTTCCTCCACTGTATATTACTTTATATTTTATATGTTACAGTATTTTATCAAGATGAATAAAATAAAAATATATACAAAAACTATAATTTAATAATAACAATAATAATAAAAACTAAAATATCTTATTTCAGGAAATATTAAAAAAAATAAAAAACTATTTTTACTATAAAATATTTTTATTTTTGTTTCATTTTATTATGTACATATACATACATATATGTAGTTAATTGACTGGCATGCAGATAAGACTTCACGCCTTCTATATTATTAAATTGTATGTAGTGTGTAACGTGACAGGTAACATGTTAAAAAGAAAATGTGTAATAGAG